>JAJEJO010051344.1:16991-50134 GCA_020662805.1 Glaucomys volans
TTGCACAGATGGTGTGACTCTACTTTGTGTACAACCAGTGAAACAATAGCTGTACTCCATTTGTGTTCAATGAATCAATAATTAAATAAAAAAAAAAAAAACCACATTGACATTCCATCTCACCCCAGTCAGAATGGCAACCATTAGAAATATAAACAACAATAAATGCTGTCAAGGATTCTGGGGAGAAGGAACATTTGTGCTCTTCATTGGAATGTAAATTAGTTCAGTAACTATGGAAATCAATATGGGAGTTCCTCCCAAAACTAACAATAGAATTACCACAAAACACAGCTATAACTCCTTGTGGTATTAAAAAAATTTACAGAATACTATAAAAATACCTTTATATTCACTTTTTTCACAGTACAATTCACAACAGCCAAGTTTTGGCATTTGCCTAGGTTTCTGTCAACAGTTGAATGTGACAAGGGAAATGGTGTATTGTTCAGTCACAAAGATGAATGTATTATTTCATTAGGAGAAAAATGAATGAACCTGAAGATCATCATGTTAAGCAAAAAGTTTGATTCAGAAAGTCAAACATTGCATGTTTTCTCTTTGATGATGGATCCAGAAAAAAAAAGATGATAAAATTTAGGTAAGGAGGGACAAAGGAGGGGTAAATAATCAAACTACATTGTATGCATGTATGAATATGTCACGAGGAATCCCACTATTCTGTATAATTAATATGTACCAGAACTTAACTAAAAATCTAAAAAAGAGCTTTGATACTCATGAGTGATTTTGGTTACTAATTATTTTGCATTTTACTTGCCAAATTTTGAAATAAAAATTATGCTAGTCTTGAAAAGTTTGAAAAAAAATGGTTTTAGTCAGGTTGGTTGGTTTGTTTGTTTTTGCTAGTATGGGCAAAACACCTGACAACAATTAGAGGAGAAAAAGTTTATATTGGGGCTCTTTGTTTCCGAGTTCTCAGTCAGTAAATGGCTGATTCCATTCCTCAGGGCCCTAGGTGAGCCAGAATGTCATGATGGGAGAGTGCATAGGACAAACGTTACCAAGGATATTGCATTAGGAAGCAGAGACAGGGAACTCCACTCATCACACAGGTATAAATAACTGAGGCAATGCTCATATGATTATAGTCAATCTCCAGCCCTCCTCACCTCCCCTGAGGTCAGTTCAGTCTGATATCACTGGGCTCAAATACTTCTGTCTCATAGTTGATCTTGCTGGCCCAGGATCTTCAGCATCCTCTGTAAGGTCATTATAATAAATTCAGATATTGCCTGGGTCCCAGTGTGAATAAAAAAGACCCTCCTATCATTTGGGAAAGTCCAAAGATTTAGAGGTTAACTTCTAAAAATATGTGTAAGGGTCAGCCAAATTCTTATTATCCAAAAGGGACATAATGAGATTAGAACTTCCTAAAAGACTACTGCATATTAAACACATAATTTTATTTCAATGCTTTAATATTTAGGATCATTTTTACTCTAAAAAAAAAAATGGCCCTTTCAAGGCCAACCAAGTCCAAGAGAGAGGAAACAAACTGCCAACAACTGTGCCTTTCAAATACAAAACAACCAATTCAGAGTCCATACCCCATCTCAACTACCTCCTTCCCTATCCACCTTCTCTTTATCACCAAGAGCCCAAACTAGGAACAGCATCTATGCCCAAGGGAGCTTGCTGAAATTATTTTAACTAGGCAGTTCTTAACAACATCTGTCTTTAAAAAGCCTTACCTGAGGGATCCCAAGATGTCAGATTAGTGGGAAGTGGTGGTTCTCACAGCTCCGTGACTCAGGACACAATCAGTGAGGAAAGTTCTGAAAGACGGATAAAAAACACTCCACTGATATCAGACATAAAGTCTAGAACACTGCAACAGTTGGGTGTACAGCAGACAAGGCTAAGGAGCAGATTAGGAGCTGAGCTCCAGGGGTGGGGGGTTAGGAGGATATACAAGATCTGAAAAAATCTACACGTGCTGGAATATTTTGGTGGGGGGAACCCCAGGATCTGCGGTGCCTACCTCCCTGGGTGGACCCAGAGGCTACGCGGTCAAATGAACTGCTACGGAAAAGGCGTGGTTAGCCAGCTGCACACAGTGAGCACAGACTCAAATACCTCCATATAAAAGTGGCAGGAACTCAGACTGGATGCTTAGTTCCTGGAATTCCAGGCCAAAATCAGCACATAAATACGGCTGACACCAACCAGGAGGTCGAAAGTGAGCCTAGCGAATTAGGAGACTAGCACGGAGATTTTCTGACTGGGAGGCTATATTACCTGGGGACACTACAGATCAGGCCAAAGAAGGCCTGTACCCTCCTCCCCCCTCTCCATTGAAACAGATCGAATAAGATCAATACCTGGGAGAAGAGGAGCAGGGTGAGATGGAGAGACAAAACAGATTCTGAAGGGGTAAAACAGATTCTGAAGGCCTGAGAAAATCCATGTCCACCTCTCCCACTGCATTGATTCCAGAGTAGGAATGGCACCTGGGGCAAAACCAAAGTGGCGGGAAGGAGAAAACAGAAAAGCTCAACGCTGGGAATCAGGGTTGCCAGGGGTAGTTCAGATCAGGGCCACCTGAGCAAGCTCCAGCTCCTCCTCCCGCCTCCATGGACCCCGCAGCCAACAACGCACAGAAACAGTGGCAGAGAGAAAGTAAATGCAGTGACTGAGTTTGATGCTGGAAAACCCTCCTAAGTACTCTCCCTAAAAAAACTCATTATCCCTGAAAAACAGAGCTGGTGAAGGACCAACTCCTTCTTCCCACTGGCGGTGCTCTGTGGAGTGCTGTGGGGTACAGACCCAGAAACATGTTGATTGATTAATGTCGGAAAACCCTGTCATAAAAAACACCTGGGGAAAAATTAGACCAAATCCCTCCCCAGGGAGCTTCACCAGCAACAACGCATCTCACAGATCTCACAGACATTACGCAGGTAATCAAGCCGCCAGCATCTTCCACAGCCCCTCCCACCATCCTGCTGGAAAGGGAATCTGAGAGACCTGAAAGGCAGAGACAATGAACAAAAAAACAAACGATTCATTGACTACTTTGCTATTTTGTTTTTGCTTTTGTCAAGTTTTAATTTGTCTTTTGAATGTGTACTGATTGAGAAATGATGGATATTTATGCACTTGTATAGTTTTTTGTTTTGGGTTGTTTTTTTTTTTTTTTTGGCTTTTGGCATTCCCCTAAGGTAGCTTTTTCCCCTTTTTCTCCTATTTCATGCTCTTTATTTTTAATATTATTTTTAAAGCCTTTTTTTCTTTTCTTCAACCTTTTTTTAAAAAATTTTTGGAAGGTTAAGTCATTGATTAGTATAAAGTGGATTGACTTCCTATTGACGCTTTCACAACTGTCATCCTTTGTTTATACTTCTTTCTTTCTTCTTGCTAACAGCTAAACTCTATTGCTTTTTCACTCCCCCTTTATCTTTTGATTTCTATTCTTTTTCTTTAATTATTGTTTTTTGTTTTTCTCTTTTATATTCTTACCTCTCAAAAATACATCCCA
The DNA here is from genome assembly GCA_020662805.1 of Glaucomys volans. Lineage (NCBI taxonomy): Eukaryota > Metazoa > Chordata > Mammalia > Rodentia > Sciuridae > Glaucomys > Glaucomys volans. Next base: position 20,494 of record JAJEJO010051344.1, read on the forward strand.
CCTTGCCTCTGCATAGACCTCACCCACCTCCAGAATCTACAAACCGTTTTCTACTGCCCCATCCCTTCTTCCTTTCCCCTTAAAGAACTCTGTCTTTAACAGGAAACAAACATACACATACCCATGTAGCCTATATTGTTTCTTGTTACTACATTTTATTTGAAGACTGATATTATTCATAAAACAATAATTCAAAGGCTAAGATATTTTATTAGCATTTATTAATTTGGTTTTGCAAACTTTCATATTTCTGTATATTTTATATTTCTTTTATCTTTCAATTTTTAAAATTTTTTCATTTTTTATCTTATTCCTATTATATTTTTTCTCTCATCAATTTCTTTCCTCTCCATTTCTTCTTCTTTGCTAACAGCCAACCTCTAATGCTCTGTCTTCCGCCCTTTCATTAATTTTTTACCTCTAAATTTGCTCCCCCTCCCTCATAATCATCACACCCTACATTACTTCTATTATATCCCTGGTCACCATGTGAAATTGTAAGCTCTTATGCAATCTTACTGTTTTCACTGAGAACAATGACTGAGCATATCAATTATCAGCATTATAACAACCAACATTGTAGACTTCATTGCAAGAACTGTTTGGTTTAATACTGTAAATTGTTTTCTTTGGTGGTTGTTATTATCTGTTTCACCCTAAACTGTGAGATACAAGTAACCTTCAAGGACAACACTATAAATCCACAATGTCGAATCCCTACTGCCTCAAAATCAACTGTTACATGGATATACATACAAACAACATGAAAAAGCAAGGTAAAAAATCACCACCAACAAACCAAAACATGTCAGAAACAGAATTCTTCAAAACCATAGTGAAAGAAATGTCAAAGAAGGAATATAGAATGTATATAATTAAACTGATCTGTGAGGTAAAGGATGATGTAAGAGAGAAAATACAGGTAGCAAAAGATCACTTTAACAAAGAGATAGAGATTCAAAAAAAAAAAAACACAGAAATTCATGAAATGAAGGAATCAATAAATCAAATCAAAAATTCATTGGAAAGTACTACCAGCAAAATAGATCACCTGGAAGACACAGTCTCAGGCAGTGAAGACAAATTATATAACCTTGAAAGTGAAGTTGAGCAAACAGAAAAAATGTTAGAAGACCATGAACAGAACGTCCAAGAAATGTGGGGGTAATTGTTAATTTGAATTGTCAACTTGATTGGATTAAGAGATGCCATGATTAAGAGGCTTCGTGGTGTGTCAATGAGGGTGTGTCTAAGAATGATTGGAAAGTGGGATAGTGAACTGAAGTGGAGCCCCTCCCTAATTGTGGGCAGTACCACCCAATAGGATGGAATACAATTTGAAGAACAAGGAAGCAGATGCAGATGCAAGCTCAGCTCCTCTTGAACGGGTTCTTGATTGCTGCTTTGGTCATCTGAGGATATCAGACTCTTGCTTCTTCACTCTTCTAAAGTGGACTCTGTCAGTGATTCTCCAGGTAGTTTCCAGTAGCCTTGGTCTCAGAGTAGGGTAGCACTGTTGATCTTTCTTTTTCTGTGTCTTCTGCATCTTGGACTGCACAGCTGCTGGTTCTTCCAGCTCTCCAGTCTGCAAATGACCACTGTGGACTATCCAGATTCTGGTCATGTAAGTCAATCTAATAAATTCCCTTTTTATAATCATACTTCCTGTTGATTCTGGTCCTCTAGAGAACCTGACTAATACAAAAACTGGTACCAAGAGGTGGGGTCTCTGCTGTGACTAACCTGACCATGTGTTTCAGAAGCTTTTGGAGCTTCCTGGAATTGGTGGGAGGAATTTTGAGGGGCTTAGCAGTATAAGCTGGAAATGCTTTAGATTGTTGTAAGCAAAGATTAATGGCCAATTCTGGTGGAAACTCAGAAGACCAGAATGGCAATGGTCAGTAAAGACAGGGCTCAAGAGGATTCAGAAAAGGAAGATTCTATTGGAAGTTGGAGTAGAGGCCATTCATGTTATACTCTGGCTGAGAAGTTGTCTGCATTTTGCCCATGTCTATGAGGCTGATTTTAGAATCTCTGAAAGAAAATGGATGCCAACTGAGAATTATACATCCAGCAAAATTAAGCTTCAGTTTAAAGATGAAATAAAAACCTTACATGATAAACAAAAGACAAAATAACCCACAACCAAAAAGCCTGCACTACAAAACATTCGCACAAAATATTTCATGAAGAAGAAATAAAAAATAAAAATGAAATCCAGAAAAGAGAGGAATTACACTAGGAGTATAGTCAATAAAAAAGAAGAAGAAGAAGAAAAAGAAGCTACTTCAAATTAAAACCCAGAAGTAATCCAGAATAACAGGGAATGAGAATCATTTCTCAATAATAACATTGAATGTAAATAGCCTAAACTCATCAATCAAAAGACATAGATTAACAGACTGGATTGAAAACAAGACCAAACAATGTGCTCTCTCCAAGAGACTCACTTCATAGGCAAAGTCATCCACAGACTCAAGGCAAAAGGATGGCAAAAAATGTTCCATTCACATGGAACTCACAAATAAAAAGGATTTCTATCCTCACAATCTGATAAAGTGGACTTCAAGTCAAAAATAATCAGAAGGGACAAAGAAGGCCATTTTATACTACTTAAGGGAATTATCCATAAAGAAGACATAACCATCTTTTATTTTTAGTGATATCATGAGATTTTAATAGAAATGAATAGCTTGTTCCTGTAAATATTTAAATCATTCTTCCATACCTGTTTCAAATGAAAATTACCAAAAATAAAATTTTTCAAAGTAAACTGCAGTTAATTCAACTGGATTAACAAAAATTTGGAACACAACATATGAATAAATGTTTTTATGATGATCAGTATAATTCTAGAATCTTAGATCTTGAAGGACTTTAATTTGCATATACACATTAGAAGGCAATTCTTGGTTCTGAATCAGTTAACATCTGGGCTCCATACACAAACAAGTCACTCTCTGATTTATATCAGGGTGTCAAAAAACATTGAGGAGACAGGCTTGGTGGCAAATGCCTGTAATCCCAGTGACTCAAGAGATTGTAACATAAGGATTCCAAGTTCAAATCCTACCTCAGCAAGTTAGCCAGTCCCTCGGCAATTTAGCAAGACCCTGTCTCAAAATAAAAAGGACTGGGGATGTGACTCAGTGCTTAAGTACTCCTGATATAAAATAACAATAATAATTTTCCTTTTGTCTTTTCCCTCTGTTCTTTGACTCTGGTAGTTAAATTTGGAACCTCTCAAAATTTTTAGTTTGCCACAACATAATATCATAAGATATTTGAGGAGACACAAAAACATCAGAATTACATATGGGCATGGAAAAGAATTTATAATTATTAGACTGGAGGTTTAAAATATAAGAAAATTGAATGTAAAAATATGTAAAGAGAGATTTAATCCAGAAAAGCAAGTGTGTTCTTTCACATTCTCATGCTGATGGAATGCTTATGTCTGCCACAGGGTGCATTTCCAACACCTCTGAACAAAGAAGGAGAAATAGTCTTAAATATTTATGCCCCAAACAATGGAGCATCTATGTACATTAAAGAAACCCTTCAAAATCTCAAGAATTAAATAGCTAATATCACCCTGATACTAAAACCAGACAAAGACACATCAAGGAAAGAAAATTTCAGACCAATATCCCTAATGAACACAGATGCAAAAATCCTTAACAAAATTTTAGCAAACCACATACAAAAACATTAAAAACATAGAACACCATGATCAAGTGGGTTTCATCCCAGGGATGCAAGGTTGGTTCAACATGTGGAAATCTATAAATGTAATTCACCACATCAACAGGCTTAAAGTTAAGAATCACATGATTATTTCAATAGATGCAGAAAAAGCATTTGATAAAATACAGCACCCCTTCATGCTCAAAACACTAGAAAAAATTGGGATAGTAGGAACATACCTCAACGTTGTAAAGGCTATTCTATGCTAAGCCCATGGCCAACATTATTCTAAATGGAGAAAAACTGAAAGCATCCCTCTAAAAACTGGAACAAGGCAGGAATGCCCTCTTTCACCCCTTCTATTCAATATCGTTCTTGAAATTCTAGCCAGAGCGATTAGACAGACTAAAGAAATAAAAGGAATTTGAATTGGAAAAGAAGAACTTAAACTATCACTATTTGCAGATGATATGATTCTTATATTTAGATGAGCCAAAAAATTCCACCAGAAAACTTCTGGAACTCATAAATGAATTCAGTAAAGTAGTAGGATATAAAATCAACACTCATAAATCTAATGCATTCTTATTCGTAAGTTATGAATTCTCTGAGAGAGAAATTAGGAAAACTATCTCATTCACAATAGCCTCAAAAAAATAAAAGACCTGGGAGTCAATTTAGCAAAAGAGGTGAAAGACCTCTACAATGAGAACTACAAAACACTAAAGAAAGAAATTAAAGAAAAACTTTGAAGATGGAAAGATCTCCCATGTTCTTGGATAGGCAGAATTAATATTATCAAAATGGCAATACTACCAAAAGCGCTATACAAATTCAATGCAATTCCAATTAAAATCCCAATGACAGCCCTCATAGAAATAGAGCAAGCAATCTTGAAATTCATTTGGAGGAATAAGAGACCCAGAATAGCTAAAGCAATCCTTAGCAGGAAGAGCGAAGCAGGTGGTATCACAATACCAGACCTTCAAAGCAATGCTACAGAGCAATAGTAACAAAAACAACGTGGTACTGGCACCAAAATAGGCAGGTAGACCAATGGTACAGAATAGAGGACACAGAGACAAACCCACATAAATACAGTTATCTCATACTTGACAAAGGAGCCTAAAACATACAATGCAGAAAAGATAGCCTCTTCAACAAATGGTGCTGGAAAAACTGGAAATCCATATGCAGCAAATTGAAACTAAACCCCTATCTCTCACCTTGCACAAAACTCAACTCAAAATAGATCAAGGGGGCTGGGAATATAGCTCAGTTAGTGTAGTGCCTGGCCGGCAGGTAAGCACAAAGCCCTGAGTTCAATCCCCAGCACCAAAAAAAAAAAAAAAAAAAAAAAAATAGATCAAGGACCTAGGAATTGGAACAGAGACCCTGCACCTAATAGAAGGAAAAGTAGGTTCAAATCTTCATCATATCAGCCTAGGACCAGACTTCCTTAACATGACTCCCAAAGCACAATAAATAAAAGCAGGACTCAATAATTTAGATAAATTCAAACTAAAAAGCTTTTTCTCAGCAAAGGAAACAATCAGCAATGTGAAGAGAGAGCCTACAGAGTGGGAGAAAATCATTGCCACACACACATCAGATAGAGCACTAATCTCCAGAATAAAGAACTCAAAAAACTCTACACCAAGAATACAAAGAACCCAATTCAATAAATGGGCTAAGGAAATGAGCAGACTTCACTTCACAGAAGAGGATCTACAAGCAGTCAACAGATATATGAAAAAATGCTCAACATCTCTAGTAATAAGAGAAATGCAAATCAAAACTCTCTTAAGATATCATCTCACCCCAATTAGAATGTCTATTATCAAGAATACAAGCAACAACAGGTGTTGGCAAGGATGTGGGGAAAAAGGTACACTCATACATTACTGGTGGGGTTGCAAGTTAGTGCAAGCACTCTGGAAAGTGGTGTGGAGATTCCTCAGAAAACTTGGAATGGATCCACCATTTGACCCAGCTATCCCACTCCTTGGTCTATACCCAAAGGATTTAAAATCAGCAAACTACAGTGATGCAGCCATATCAATGTTTTTAGCAGCCCAATTCACTATAGCTAGATTGTGGAACCAACCTAGATGCCCTTCAACAAATGAATGAATAAAGAAACTGTGGTATATATACACAATGGAATATTATTCAGCCACAAAGAATAATAAAATTATGACATTTGCAGGTAAATGGATGGAATTGGAGAAGATCATGTTAAGTGAAATAAGCTAAGCCCAAAAAGCCAAAGGTCAAATGATTTCTCTGATAAGTGGTTGATGACACATAGCGGGGTTGGGGGGAGGCACAGGAAGAATGGAGAAGGGATGGTTTGCATAGAGGAAAATGAGGGATGTGGAGGGGGTGGGGAAGGAAAGATAATAGAATGAGACAAACATCTTTACCCTATTTATATGTATGAATAGGCAAATGGTATGATCCTACTTTGTGTACAACCAGAAAAATGATTGTGGTACTCCATTTGTGTACAATGAACTAAAATAAAAGTAAATAAATAAATAAATAAAAAATAAAAACTAGTTCATAATCATAAGTTGGAAGTAATAAAAATCAAAAGAAAATAAGAAAAAAATTAATGATAAAATAAGAAATAGAAGCCACTCCAACACTTGGAGAATAAATAACACACTATTGAATGGATAATTGCAGAAATTAGGGATGAAATAAAAGACATTTAGAGGTAAATGAGAATAGCAAAACAATGTATCTGAATCTTTGGGACACTATGAAGCAGTTCTAAGAGGAAAGTTCATTGCATTGAGCTCATTCATTAAAAGAACAGAAAATCATCAACTAAGTAACCTAACTTTACATCTCGAAGCCTAGAAAAAGAAGAAATCAGCACCAGAAGAAATAGAAGACAGGAAATAAGAAAAGTCAAAGCCAAAATTGATGAAATTGAAATAGAAGAATTCAAAAAATCAATGAAACAAAAAGTTGGTTCTTTGAAAAAAATAAACAAAATAGGTAAACCCTTAACCATACTAATAAAGAAAATGAGAGAGCAAACCAAAATACTAAAATTCACCACAAAGAAAGGAAATATGACCATGGACACCACTGAAACACAGATGATAATCAGAAGCTACTTTGAAAATCTATACTTCAATAAAATAGAAAATCTCAAAGACATTGACAAATTTCTAGAGATACATGAGATACATGAGCTACCCACATTAAATCAAAGGGACATAGAATATTTAAACAGATCAATTTCAAGCAATGAAATTGAAGACAGCATCAGAAGCCTACCAACAAAGAAGAGCCCAGGACCAGATGTATTCTCAGTTGAGTTCCACAAGACCTTCAAAGAAGAACTAACACCAATACTCCTTAAATTATTCCACGGAATTGCAAAGGAGGGAACCCTTCCAAGCTCATTCTATGAAGCTAGTGTCACCCTGATACCAAAACCAGACAAAGATACATCAAGGAAAGAAAACTTCAAATTAAGATCTCTGATGAACATTGATGCAAAAATTCTGTATAAAATCCCACAAACTACATACAAAAGCATATTTAAAACCCCAGAACCACAAAAAAAAAAAAGAAAAAAAAAAATTAAATAAGAAAATACCATGATCAAGTGGGGGTTCATCCCAGGGATGCAAGGTTAGTTCAACATATGGAAAACAATAAACATAATTCATCACATCAATTGACTTAAAGACAAAAACCACATGATAATCTCAATAGGCCCAGTAAAAGCCTTTGACAAAATTTAGCATCCATTCATGCTCAAAACACTAGAAAAATTAGGGATAGTTGGAACATCACTCAACATAGTAAAAGCCACATTTACTAAACCCAAGGCAAACATCATTCTAAATGGAGAAAGACTAAAGCATTCCCTCTGAAAATTGGAACAAGACAGGAATACCTTCTTTTACCATTCCTATTCAACATAGTTCCCAAAACCCTACCCAGAGAAAGCAGATTTAAAAAGAAATTAAAGGGATACAAATGGGAAAAGAAGAGCTCAAACTATCCCTATTTGATGATTACATGAGTCTATATTTAGAAGACCCACAAAACTCTAGTAGAAAGCCCCTAGGGCTCATAAATGAATTCAGCAAAGTAGTAGAGTTTAAAATCAACACCAGTAAATCAGTTACATGTCTATATACCAAAGATGTATCAGCTGAAAGAGAAATCAGGAAAACTATCCTCTTTATAATAGCCTCCAAAAAAAAAAAAAAAAAAAGTTGGGGCATAAACCTAACAAAGAGGCAAAAGACCTCTATAATGAAAGCTACAGAACTCTAAAGAAAGAAATTGAAGAAGACCTCAGAAAATGAAAAGATTTCCCATGTTCCTGGATAAGCAAAATCAATATTATCAAAATGGCCATACTACCAAAAGCGCTACACAGATTGAATGCAATTCCTATTAAAATCCCAATGACATTCTTCACGGAACTAGAAAATGCAATCATGAAATTCATTTGGAAAAATAAGAGCAGTCAACAATCCTGAGGAAGAAGAATGAAGCAAGAGGCATCACAATACCAGACCTTAAATTATACTACTGAGCTATAGTAACAAAAACAGCATGGTATTGGCACCAAAACAGACATGAAGACCAAAGGAACAGAATGGAAGACACAGAGACACATCCCACATAAATACAGTTATCTCATCCTAGGCAAAGATGCCACAAATGTACATTGGAGAAAAGATAACCTCTTCAACAAATGGTGTTGGGAAAACTGGAAATTGATATGTAACAGATTGAAATTGAACCCCTATATCTCACCCTATACAAAACTCAACTCTAACTGGATCAAAGAACTAGGCATTAGAACAGAAACCCTGCACTTACTAGAAGAGAAAGTAAGCCTAACTCTCCAATATATCCCGTTGGGAACTGAATTCCTCAACAAGACTCCTAAAGTGCAAGAAGTAAAATCAAGAATCAATAAATGGGTGGTGTCAAACTGAAAAGCTTCTTCACAGCAAAGGAAACAATCAATAATATGTATAGACATTGAACAGATTGGGAGAAAATCTTCACCACCAGTACCTCAGAGAAGGCAGTAATTTCCAGGATATACAAAGAACTCAAAAACTTAACACCAGAAAAATAAATAACCCAATCAATAAATGCAAAAGAAACTGAACAGGTACTTCACAGAAGGAATACAAATGGTCAAAGAATATATGAAAAAAATGTTCCACATCTCTAGAAATTAGAGAAATGTAAATTAAGACTATCTTGAGATTCCATCTCACTCCAGTCAGAATGGCAGTTTTAAGAATGCAAGTATCAATAAGTGTTGATGAGGATGTGGGGAGAAAGATACTCTCATACATTGCTGGTGGGCTGCAAATTGATGCAACCACTATTGAAAACAGTATGGACATTCTTTAGAAAACTTGGAATGGAACAACCATTTCATCCAGTTATCCCACTTCTGGGTCTATACCCAAAAAACTTAAAAACAGCATACTGCAGTTACACAGCCACCTCCATATTTATAGCAGCTCAATTCACAATAGCCAAGCTATGGATACAATCTAGATGTCCTTCAATTGATGAATGGATAAGGGAAATGTGGTATGTATGTATACACAAGGAAATTTTACTTAGCCATAAAGAAAAATGAAATTATGGCATTTGCTGATAAATGGATGGAACTAGAGAATATCAAGCTAAGTGCAGTAAGCCAATCCCAAGAAACCAAAGACTGAATGTTCTCTCTGATTTGTGGATGCTAACCCCAAACAAGGAAGGTTGGAGAGTGGAATAATAGAAATATAGTGGACTAGAAAAAGGGTACCAAAAGGAAATGAGGGGAAGGAGAATAGGAAAGACAATTGAATTTAATTGGTGGCATATACCAGTAAATGGATGGAAATGGAGACTATCACACTAAGCATAATAAGCCAGTTTAAAAAGCAAGGGGGCGGGGAGGTGGGAATGTTCTCTCTGATACATGGATACTGATACACTATAAGGGTCACAGGAGGGAAGAATCAAGGTTCATTGGATTAGATAAAGGGGAATAAAGGGAAGGGAATGGGAAAGATGATAGAATTAATCGGACATATATGAATACATCACAGTGAATCTCCATATCATGTACAACCACAATAATGGAATCCTAATTAGAAAAAGTTATACTCCATATATGTATAATATGTCAAAATACACTCTATTGTGATGTGTCCCTAAAAAGAACAAATAATTTAAAAAATAGAGTGAAAAAAAGGTTGCATCTTCTTAAATTTATAAAGATGGAGTTTGTGGCCTAACATAGGACCTGTCCTGGAAAATGTTCTGTGTGCGCCTTAGGAGAATGTGAATTCTGTTGCTGTTAGATGGATATTCCATACGTAATTGGTAAGTTCAGTTGGTCTAAACTATTTTTAGGCCTACTATTCCCTTGTTGATTTTCTGTCTAAATGATCTCTCCATTGTGGAAAGTCTGGTATTATATTGTTATCTATGCCTCTCTTCAGATCTATTAATATTTGGTTTTGGTTGTCTGATATTGGATTGTGATTTATTTGTAATTTTTATGTTTCTGTGATGAATTGACCCCTTTATTGTAATGCAGGATTTCTGACTTGATTTTATATCTAGGCAGGGGATTAGGATCTGTCTAGGATGAAGCCTTTCTCCTTAAAAAGAAAAAAAAAAAAGTCTATGTTTTATCTGAATCAGAAACTCAGTGACCTCTTGAGTATTTTACGGGAACCACAGCACTTATTTAGGAATTATGTAAGTGATGATGGCTTGGATTGAACTCTGAGGTTCCTCATAGGGACTTTTTCTCATTCTATAAGACCAGATAGACCTGTAGTTGCAGCTGGCTGTTTAATAGACCATGGATGGCCTTCTTTTCTCTTATATCGGAGGACTCTAGAAATGGGAAAATTGATAACTAAATAATTAAAATAAAAGAATAAGTTCTCACAAAACAATGCCATAAAAAATGCCATTCCATGTTTATTGCAGCACTATTCACAATAAATAAAATATGGAATCACCATAGTTGCTTATGTGGGAATGAATAGATGGAGAAAATGTGTTGAATATACACAATGGAATACTGTTCAGTTATAAAAACAATGAAATCCTACCATTTGTAAGAACATCAATCAATGGAACTGGAGTTCATTGTATTAAATGAAATAAGTCAGACACAGAAAGACAAATACCACATGCTCACACTCATTTGCAGAAACTAATAAGATCTCATAGAAGATCAGAACAGAATAGTGGTCATTAGACACTGGTAAAGGCTTCAGGAAGAAGGGATGGAAAGAGTCCCTAAAACACAAAGAGGCAAAATTAGTCCTAGATTTTCTATAGGGACATCTATTGATTGAAGCCATCTAGGATATATTTCAAAATAACTACAGGAGTATGAAAATTCTAACACATAAAAATGATTCATGTGTTAAGAGATGGAAATGCTTATTACCCTGATCTGATATTATGCGATTTTCAAATTATCATAATGTATTCCATAAATACATATTATGTTTAACTAAAAGATTGTGTTTAAATAAAATTTTAAAATAAAAATATTTGGGGAAAAAAATCACCCTCTTTCACTCCTAAGTCTTCCATAAAAAGAAATGCTGCCTCTTTACTTTGGGTCCTACAAATAGAGACACGTGCAATTGAGTGATTCTGACCTGCAACAGAAGTAAAGCTACCACACAGACCCAGATCTAACTTATCTCTTCAAATGCTGCTTTGAATCAGGCATTTACATACCAGGTCTGCGGATGCTCTTGGCCACCTACCTACCTTTGCCTTTCTCTGCTCAATGGAGTGAATGCAGGTATATCTGGTAAACAAACACAGCAGGGAAGAGAGGAGACAAGGACACAGAATCAAAACCAAGCTAACTTGGAATGTGTATGGGCTGCATGTACTTAGGAAAGATACCAATTTTGTCAGGACTTTGCTCTCTTTCTTATAAAATACAAAAGGTAGCAGCTGATACCACCGTTTACTGCTTCCTGCTTCCTCAGGTGTTGGAGTATAATGCCAGAGAAGCATGCCAGGCAAGTGTAGAGTGGAAAGTAAGAAGCTTTATTAAAGTAAAAGCAGACTTCTCCCGGGTGGAAGGCCTTCATGCGTTGAGAAAATCCTGAATTCATGCATTGAGTAAATCCTGTCCTTTTTATAAGCTTTATTCTCCTGTTCCCTCCCCCTCATTTCCTCCCTTCCGGCCTATGTGACTAGGCCCAGTTTTGCAGGTGAGATGCATAAGCTGAGAAACAGATGGGCAGGGGGAGGGCAGGTAATGTCAGGAGGTACTAATTAGCAAATCTTTGCCTATAGTCCTCAGTAAGGGCAGGTAAATTAAGCAATCAATGGGATCCCAAGATCTCTGACATTCTCCCAGGGGCATCTCCAACTTCTCAGACTCTGATAGCCTATATTCCTCGATTTGACCAGATTCCTTATTTCTACACTAACTTCATGTCCCCAAGTCTGGCTTTACAACCACACTGCAGAGTTAATGAAGATCAGAAGAATCTAAGGTGTGTGAATGTCTTCAGTAAATTTGAAGCAAAATACAAGTGGAGGTATCATTTTGTCTACTGCAAGATTTCTCTGGAGAAACATCATACTGTCTTCAAAACACCATACTGAGTCTACAGGTCTCTCTTATCTTATAAATAACAACAACAACAACAACAAAAGCCTTGGCTGGCACTCTCAGAGCTAAAGCCCAACCAACATCACTTACCTCCTAAAGAAATGTTCCCACAATCTATTCTAAAACACCTCTCAGCCCCTAATTCAAAGGAGACACATACTTTTATTTATTAATATGTTTATGTTTTTGAGGGAGACTTCCTCTCAAACAGAACAATCTTTTCCACATTTCCCCCTATTATTGCACTGTTTTATTTCAAAATTGGTATGTTACTTAATCAAACACCACACAAAATATTCTTAAAAGAATATAAAAAGCCATAAATAGCTCTTTGCAAAAAGAAGGAATGTCTGCAGTTGAAAAGTATAATAAATAAAATGAAAAATTTACCTCAGGGATTCAACAGTAGATTTGAGGATTAAAAATAATATATTTGCAGTAGGCCAATTGAGATCATGTAGTCTGAGAAAGAGAAGGAAAAAGTAATGAAGGAAAATTATGAGTGTCATAAAACTATGAAATATCATCAAGCATGTATTATATATAGTGAATTCTAAAGGAGAGGAGAAACAAAGCAGAAGAAATAATTACTAAAAACTTGGCAGATTTGTGAAAATATTAATCTATATATTAAAAAGGAACAGCAAATGTGTAGGATAAAATCAAAATACTCACACATAAATGCATTATAGTCAAATTGCCGAGTAAGAAATACAAAATAGAATTCTGAAATTATCACGTAAGACGTAATTCATTATTTTCAAGTAGTCCATATTTACATACATCTAAGAGAAATAAAAACATATGTTTATACAAAAACTCGAACATAAATAGCAGCATTATGAATAAGCCAAAGAATGAGAGGAAACAAGTCTTCATTAATTGATGAAAGGATTTAAAAATGTGGTATATTTACATGACAATAAAATGTGTTTTTTAAAACATGCTAAAAGGAAAAAGACAGCAAAAAAAAAAACCCTAATTAAAATATTTCTTATTATGAAAATTCCAGAAAGACAAATCTAAAGAAATAGAAAGCACATAAGTGATTTTTACTGCTATAGGGTAGAGTAAATTAGAGTGGATGCTAATGAGTGCAGCCATTTCCAATGATAGGACAATTCAGTTATGTACCACCTAATGAGGGGTGGGGGTCGAGAGTATCAGATCACTTCTCTGGTACTCAAGCCAAGGTTAGTTACCGTTGAATCAAGTCAATTTAATCATGAGGAGACACCAGACTAAGTTGAAGCATATCATGCAAAACATTGGCCTGCAATCTTTAAAAGCATCAAAGTCATGAAAGTCAAGGAAAAACACAATAAATCAAAGAAGACAAATGACAGTTAAAAGCAAAGCACAATTACAAATTTGACCCTTTGCTTAAGGGGCATAGCTAGGACAATTAGAAAACTTTAACATGGTCCCTGTGTTATAGGGTAGTATTTTTTTTTTTTATCATAAAGCTTGTTATTAAAACAGTTATCTGTTACTGTGTTAAAAGTTCTACAGTTTCCACAGTTTAAAATAATTTACAATTATTAACTTAGTGTCTGTTCGGGAGCCCTGGCATGACTTCACCGAGTCCGCTGCTTCAGGTTCTCACCTGAAAGCTATAATCAAGGTGATGACTAAGGCTGTGACTTCTTTTCATGGCTTGACTGAAGAAAGTTCTGTGCCCAACCTTAAGGCAGAATTCAGCTTCTCATAGTCAACTGGACTGAGAGACACACTTTTCTTTTATCTTGTGGTCAAAGGTTATCCTGAGTTTTTAGCGGTTTTTGACTAGAGGTTGTCTCCAGTACCTTGACCCACGGGCTTCTCCACATAGTTTATTTCATCAAAGTCAGAAAAGATAACCTCACACCACATAGTCATGGAAGATTTTTTGTTTGTTTGTTTGTTTGTTTGTTTAACCTTTTCCATAGTCTATTGGTTAGAAGCAAGTCGCATGCTCTCACAAATAGAGGGCTACACATAAGCATAAGTGTCAGGAGGTAGAGATAATTTGCAGCCATCTTAAAATCTGTGTACCACATTGACTTTGATGGGCATATAACGACTATGTAAGAGTTTCTTCATTTTTATAAGAAACACACACTAAGTTCTTTGGACATGATAGAGCAAGAGAAGCGTGATTTGGTCCCAATTTTTTTTTAGAGGAAAGAAAGAATAAAAAATATACACACACACATACACATATAGACACACACACAATTCAGATGCTCCTCAACTTATCACGGGTCCACAGTCCAGTTAACCCATCATAAATTGAAACTATTATTAGGTTGAAAATGCATCTATTATACTTATCCCACCAAACATCAAAACTCAGCAATAGTAAGCAATGCAGATGGGAAGATTACCCTTGATCATGTGGCTGACTGGGAGGTGCAGCTCATTAACCCTGCCCAGCATCATGATAGACAATCTTACCACAGATTGCTAGCCTGGAAAGAGGTCAAAACTCAAACCTCAAAATAAACTTTCCACTGAATGCATATCAATTTCATACCATCCTGAAGTAAAAAAAAAAAAAAAAAAAAAAAACATATTTCAAACATTTTTAGTTAGGGAACATCTGTACTTACATGTTTATATAGGACATAGATCATTTATAAAATACAAAAGAATATTTTAAAATAAATATTGTGTTATATGCTTGCTCTTTCTGACTACCTAGACAGCAGTCAAAAATAAAAGAGAAGCTTAATACTTTGAACACCCAACTCAAGGCAGAAGTAGAGAATGTTGCATAACAAATTCATTTTCTTGATGAAGATTGAAGATAAGTCTGAGTATCAAGTCTCAATAAGGATAATAAGGATGATAGATTTGAAAACTAGTTTAATTTGCCTACTTGTTAGATTGCTTATACTAAGCTAACTACTTGGAAGTAAATAAACTCCATCAAGTTGGGATAGGATCATTTAGACAAAAGGATGATATTTATAATTTAATCCACGAATTTTCCAGAAACATTTTTTTTCCGTGATGGAAAAAGCACCCCTCTCCAATATAAGGAAACTAGCTTATATTGAATAAGAATATTTCAATAAATTCACATGCAGTAGTTTTTTAACTAAAGCATAAAGTTTCTCTTTGCCACCTCTCAGTGCTTTGAGGTCCATAAAAATAATTATATGTTAGTGCATCTCAAAGAATTAGAAAGATTTCTGAAAATGGGTATAAATGCAGAAAGAGTTTCAGTATCTTGTTAATTCATAGAACAGTGGGCTGGTGCTCAAATATTGTAATGTGTACTAGATAAAAAACTGTACAAGTTAAAACCTTGTAAAATTTATACCATCATATTGATCTTGAAACTTAGTATTTATTAAGTTCTCTTCATGATTTGAAAGTGATGTTAAAACTTGCTTAATTGATTATTTGAAGCCTATAATGAATCCAAGCCTATAGCACATGTGAACTTCCCTGTCCTATTATGAAAGGAAAGAGTCTTAAGTCTTAGGAAATACTAGAAAAGATGAACAATTGGCAATCTTAGCCAACTCATAATCAGAGTTTCTAAAGGTCACAGATGACATTGGGATAGTGATGGCATCCTTATGTAAATGTGTCAAAACTTTCATCTGGAAGGTGGAAATAACATCATGGAATTGGACTCCCAGGTTTCAATGCAATGAAGTATTCTGGAATGAGCAGTTGGAAATATTATCCTTGTATTATGAGAAATAAAATGTGCCCAATTACCAGAATCAGCCATGGGATTAGAATAATGTGCATACTTTCATGGATAAGGTGCTAATTAGTTGGTGATAACTAATTGATTTGGGGATTAACTGATATGTAAAGTAGAACATTTACAGCAGAATCCTGACCTGCATTGAAGCAATGTAGACTGTTACTCTTTCTCCCCATTATTCCTCTTTCTCTCAATTTCCAAACAACAGATATTGTGTTGAGAATACTATTATTTTTGAATAAGAACCTAGCAATGAATGCTAAGATATATTGGAAAATTACCTCCAACTATTTCACCAGGTTAGCCTAAAGCCATTTACCTCAGAGATTGACATTGGAAAGAGAAATGCCCAGAACTTCAGAGACATTAGATGCTACTCTGATTTGATGCTAAAATATAAAAACTAAAATACGGTTATGATCTCATTAATCAGAACAGGGTATGTGGAGGTCTGATAAAATAATTATGGCCTACTTCCATTTCATAGTCAATATCACGTTGAGATGGTAATGTCTCTCAGTAAAGATGCTTGTATAATGATTTGTATCACATTCCAATGGCTCACCTTTTTAAATAATACAATAATCAGTTTGCTTTTGAAAAATGACCATAAATTACCTCAACTTAATCAGCGTGACTCAAATCACAGCTACTCCATGTTACTTCTTCACTAGGGAGACTGTCAACATAGTCCCTGGCACCTGGTGAACAGTTGTTGACCTATTAAGGTGGCATTAACAGGTTCCTATGGTATCTAAGCCCAAGATTTATTAACTTTCATTCAATCCACATATAACTTCTGAGAAGTTCTGTATGACAAGCTAGCATAGGAGGAAAAAGTTCAAATGAGGCTACAGTTGAGTTTGCACAGAAGTGAACTGGTATTGGTTATTGGGGCAGATCCCAAGTGGCTGGTTGGGCTCCTTTCCCAAGACTTCTGTAGGGCTCTGTTGTTTTATGCTATGTTTTTAATGGGTAGCCAGGTCTGGGAATTAGCCATGTTTTGGTCAGTTTGTAGTCAAGGCCAGAAACACTGTGAGTATATATTCAAGGTCATAAACATTAACTTGTAAACACGTGCCCCCTTATGTAACCTGTTGGCAGTGTGCCTTCTTTGGACTATATATGAAAATGTCTTATGGAGCTGGCTAAGGGCTTTGGCCACCTCTGATGACCTTTATTTCCATGCTGTCATATCCTCTTTCAACTGCTGTATTCTTAAACCTTGATTCCCAGTCCTGAACCTTTCTCTCAACATGATGCTTGTGACTCTAGTTCTGAATTTCAATCATGCCATCATCTTTTCTTTGTAAAAACTGTTATTAAGTAGTTACTATTCAAATATTTATTATTAAGCATAATAAAATAAAAATCACCACTGATACTCAAAAAATAAAATGCACTTTTATCGACATAGTTAAATTATCATGTTTACTTCTTTCTTTTGTCTTTTTTTTTTTATTTTTTGGTGGGGGTACCAGGGATTGAGATCAGGGGCACAAGACTGCTGAGCCACATCCCCACCCCTACTTAGTATTTTGTTTTAGAGACAGGGTTTCACCGAGTTGCTTAGCATTTTGCTTTTGCTAAGGCTGTCTTTGAACTCTCTATCCTCCTGCCTCAGCCTCCAGAGCTGCTGGGAATGGAGACTTGGCCACTGTGACCAGTTGTCATGTTTACTTCTGCCTGATGAAATCCCTTCTTGCACTAGATGATCACTATTGTGAATTTTGTTTTATCTTTGATATCGTCATATTTTATTACTCATTAATTCATGCCTTCATGATATAGAAGAGCATTTTGAAAAAAAGTTGAAGTAAATGGCATTATGCTCTATGTACTCTTCAACAGCTTATCTTTTCAAGCCCTTGATAAGTAGAATAATTACACTTTAAAAATCACTGTGCTCATTATTTCTGGAATATATTAAAATAAATAGCCACTTTAAAGATCAGTTTTTCTCAGATGCTCCACCCATTTGAAATTCTCAAGCGGTGAAATGAGGATACTGGTTGTACTGAAAAGGTTTGAGGATTGTAGGTGATAACAATATCAGGGTGATACACCAGTACTTCTTTGTAACTCTGAGTGGTATCTCTAAAGAGATAGCTCATGGAATAAAATATCTAGCTCACTTTAGTATTCCAAAATAAGCAGTTTATAATTGTCTCTTTCATTTCACCCTAGAGATTATTTCACTATGTGAAGCAGGATGAAATATTGGAAACTTTTAAATAGCTGCCTTGAGCATGGGAATAAAATGTATTTCAATAGTATTCTTCCAAGTGTGACAGAATCCCCCCGGGTTTGGAGAAAATGAACTCATCACTATTAGTCACTGTACATAACCAGCTCAATAATGAGATCCCAAGAGATCACCTTCCTAGTTAGGAAGTATTGTGTACTTTGAAAATCTCCTTATTTTCCTAACTTTAAACAACCAACAGTTTCTGTGTTTGGATCTGTAAATATTGCATGAGCAAGTGCAACAGATTTTTAATTCTTCATAAAATAGTAAGGACCATTATTAGCAAATCAAACCATAGTGTTCCTGTCATCATCTCTCCCTCTGCAGGGCATTGTCACCACAAAGATAAATGAGGCACATGCTCAGGGAATTAAGAAGCAAACTGTATTTCTTTTTCACATAAGGACAGAGAAAAAGTAAGAAATGTGCAAGTAATCAAATTCCCAGAATGCATTTAACTTGATTTGATTCATTAATCCCTCACTCCTCTAAGGAGTTTCCAGAATGCTTAAAAAACTACATATTTTTTTTTCTGTCTTCTTAGACTATGTAAGATAGAAAATAGGAAAGAATAGAATAACTTTTCAACAAACTACTGGACAAATGTTTTGCAGGGCCAAATTCATAGTCTGCAATAGGGAACATGTAGCCAAATAACCTAATGGAAACTGGCTTAGATTTTATTAGTGGAGTTTGGTTCCAGCTCCATCAGACTTTTGGTATTGGGCTTTGCAAAGCATTTCAGTTATCTTTGCCAAAAGGCTGTAAAAGGGACACTATATTTTGTGACCTACTAAATTTCTTAAAATGTTATGAGAAATTAGTGAGGTGATGTGTTTTTCTGGTGGTATAAGTGTGAGATTAAAAACCTGAGTTGCTAGGAAAGTTAGGAAATCTGGGACAAATGTAAAAACACAATCATGGATCACATATATCTACCTCAATTTTTCTGATAATATCTATGTGACCATTTTTTATTTCTTTTTTATTCTAATTAGTTACATGTGACTATAGAATGCATTTTGACATATCTTATATGAATGGAGTACAACTTCTCATTCTTCTGGTTGTACATGATGTAGAACCACACCAGTCGTGTAGTCATATTTGTACATAGGGTAATAATATCTGATTCATTCTACTACGCTTCCTACCTCCACAACCCCCTTCCTTCACTCCCCTCTGCCTACTTCAAAGGACCTCTATTTTCCCTAGCCTCCCACATCTTGTTTTGAATTAGTATCCACATATCAGAGAAAACATTCAGCATTTGGATTTTTAGGATTGGCTTATTTTGCTTAGCATGATATTCTCCAGTTCCATCCATTTTCCTCAAATGCCATAATCTTATTTCTCTTTATGGCTGAGTAGTATTCGATTGTGTAAATATACCACACTTTTTTTATCCATTCATCTGTTGAAGAGCATCTAGGTTGGTTCCATAGCTTAGCTATTGTGAGTTGAGCTGCTGTAAACATTGATGTGACTGCATCACAGTAGTATGTTGATTTTAAGTCCTTTGGGTATAAACTGAGGAGTGGGATTATTGGGTCAAGTTCCATTCCAAGTTTTCTGAGTAATCTCCATGATGTTTTCCACAATGGTTGCACCAATTTGCAGTCCCACCAGCAATGGATGAGTGTAGCTTTTTCCCCATATCCTCACCAACATTTATTGTTGCTTGTATTCTTGATAATTGCCATTCTGACTGGAGTGAGATGAAATCTTAGACTACTTTTGATTTTCATTACTCTAACTGCTAGAGATGTTGAACATTTTTTCATGTATTAGTTGATCGATTGTATTTCTTCTTCTGTGAAGTGTCTGTTCATTTCCTTTGCCCATTTATCAATGGGTTATTTGTTTTTTGTTTTTTGTTTTTTGTTTTTTTTTGGTGTTGAGTTGAGTTCTTTATATATCCTGCAGATTAATGCTCTATCTGAGGTGCATGTGGTAATGATTTTCTCCCATTCTGTAGGCTCTCTCTTCACATTCTTGATTGTTTCCTTTGCTGAAAAGAAGCTTTTTAGTTTGAATCTATCCCATTTATTGATTCTTGATTTTACTTCTTGGTCTTGTTAAGGAAGTCAGACCTAGGCTGACTTCCTAGGCTGACATGGTGAAGATTTGGTGGAGAGTGAGGAAAATGCAGTCAGTCAGAATCACTCACCTGGATGTCCGGGAATCAATGAGTAAGATGTTATCTGTAGGTCAGGAACAACAGTGCAATGTGTACTCTTATGTAACTTCTTATACCAGGCTTGGCACACTGCCAACTTTGTTTCAATTTCATATATAAGCCAGAACTTTCTGCTGCTTGAATTGTTCACTCATAGAATAAAGGCAGGCCAGATCTCCCTATGGTCCTGCATATCTTCTTCTGGCCATCCAAATCTTAAGACAACCTACCTGAGACATAGCAGTTGCACTAGAGTTGGCGTAGTTGGCAGGATTCATCGCAGCTTAATATGGAATTCTCTGTGTTTATGGAAGGGGTATTCAAGGTTGGCCAGTGATGAGCATGTAGAATTTGGTCCTCCTGGCTACCTGGGCCCCTCCTCAGGTATAGGCAGATGTTATGGAATGGGTGCTTCTTATAGCTCTGAGAGCAAAAACTGATGCAGCTTTCCAAGACACAACCAAAATGAGAGAGTTGCAAGATAAGGAAGAGGCATTGGAAGCCAGAGTATGGTTCCTGGAGGAGGGTCTTCATACCTTGAAAGTACCCCTTGACTACCCCCAGTACTGATGGAGTCAGAAGAGGAGGAGGAGGGGGATCAACACTTGCAAGCCCAGCCAGTGGTAATGCAGAAAATGAAATAACAGCAGCCATTGGTTCTAGGTGGGCATCCGGCATGGCCAACCCCAATAACCATGTTAACCAAATTCTGTTTGTCCAGTGGAGGTGATGGACTTGGGAAAGCAATTTAAACAGGGTCCTGGAGATCCCCCAGCCACTTTGTTGCTGTGTCTGTGAAATTTAGGGGTGGATGGCATAATGTGTAGTGCTGTAAAAAGGAAAAGGTTAGCACCTCTTCTTCTAGCAGAGGTTACAAAATGGTTGATGCTATGGAGGTGTTTAAAGGAGCAGCCCAGGTGTTCTGGAAGCCAGCATAGGCCAAGAGACTTCATGTGCTACATGGTATTGATGCTGCACAACCTTGTGAACTAGATGTGCATGTAAACCAAGAAGGGTTTAAATGGGGTCTATGGCAGAAAGCCTAATGGCTAAGACAGCCTTTTGGATTTTGGTTCCAACTGTGGAAGGGTGTAGAAGCCTGTTATACCCTGAGAGAGAAACAGCTTGCAGCTGTGTATGCAGCTCTGGTGGTCTTAGAGGCCATCATGGGTGTCATTGACATGTTGGTGAGTGCCACATATCCTACGGTAGGATGGGTGCAGAATTGGGCAATCAACCTAAGAATAAGTGTAGCACAGATGCCTATCTTTCAGAGTGGGGGGGTGTATTTGGAACAAAGGAGTATTTTGTCTACACATCCTAGGTCCAGTGCAATATGCAACTGTGGAAGTGTCAGACAGTGCTGAAATATGTGAATTGATAGGGCCAATGCCCTTCAAGGAAGAAGCAGCTTGGGTGGGGGACAAAGCATGGTATACCAACAGTTACAGCACAAGGACCTCAGCCCATTGAACCACCATTGCCATACAGCCTTCCACTTACACCTTGTGGTATGATGCTGGGATGGGTTAGAGCAGTCTGTGGGCTGAGTTGTGTGCCATATGGATGGTGGCATTGCATGAACCAGGACCCCTAGCTACCTGCACAGACAACCTGGCTGCCTTTAAGGGGTTAACTTTGTATTATCACATGAAAGCAAGTGAGAGGGCATCAGTTTCTGTGGGATCAGGTCATGTGGCAAGACATTCAGGTCATAGACCATAAAAAAATATTACTATAGTGTATGTTACTGACCATGATTCCCTGAATAGCCCAGAGGGTGATGAATCACATACTTTGGCTAGGATACAGTGGTTGAAACAGGCACCTCTAATCAACCTAATGGCTTGAATGCACTGTTGCCTACAGCATGCAGATGTGAAAACCCTGTGGGATGTAGTCAAATGGTGGGGCCTGCTTTATCACAGAGCCACCTGGTAGAAGCCTACCAAGTATGTGTGATTTGCACCCAGGATTGTCTTCACCCTTGCTACCTTGGAGCCATGAATGGTCAGGTAAAGTATAACTGTATTCCCTTGACAAGATAGCAGGTTTACTCTACCAACCTTCTACCTAAGTTGGAGGGGGCTGTGTTCACCTTGACAGCAGTTGATACAGCTACAGGCCTATAACTTGTCTGGCCCAGTGGCCAAGTGAACGAGTGTACTACAATTTGTGCTCTGACAATGTTAATGGCCTTGTACAGTGGGGCCATCACAATAGAAAGTGATCAAAGCACCCATTTCACAGGTCAAGATGTTCAGTGATGGGCAACTCAGTTACAGATTCAATGGAAGCTGCATGTCCCATATCATCCATAGGCTATAGGCATGATAGAATGATATAATGATCTACTTAAGCAAGGACTTAAACTGCAATCCAACCACTTTCTTTGAAGGGATGGGCATAGAATTTATGGGCAGTTGTATGAACTCTGAAAGAGTATCCCCAACAAGTGGGACCAGACCTGCAGGGGATTTCCAACACTGCATAATTCAGATCTGGTGACAATAAAGTACATTGTACTTAAGTCTCGGTTTGGACAGCAAGAGAATGTTCTCTTATCTACCTCCACTGAATTGGATCAGTGGCAAACAGTAGATTGGACATGGTCCTACACAATAAAAGTCCCCCACTCCATTAGGTGGCCCTGTTAGCTCCATGGGGAGAGGTTTGAAATATAATCTCATGACACCATTAGTGAACAACGAATGCCCACCACTCCCTGGGGTATGTGTTACCTGGCCATGTCCTGAAGATTGGACATGGATCTCAAAGGGCACTTTTGTCATTTCCCTTTGGCCAATTATGAGTTCCCTGATGCTGGTACAAACAAAGCCTGCTGAGATGCAGGCAAAGCTGTATGAATGTGGTATCACTGCCCAAGGAAGTCACTGCAGGTGGCAACTGTGCTTTCCTGATATTCAAACCTGATATGTATTCTCCTGGATATATGGGATTTCCTTTTTTAGTACCTGTAACTACCCTGTCTTTTCATCCCAAGGCATGTGTGGGCCAATGTGCTGGTATATAGGGCACACGCATGTGCCATCATTGTCCATCAATCTTTGAATGTCGGGTGTGTATTGAAATGCCCCTCAGTGTTGCAAATGGTCAGCCATGGTGAATTGGTCTAGCACCAACCTCTAAATAGACTTGGTTGCAAACATGAAACATGGCTGATCCCCTAGGCAATATGAGCTCTGGGATAAGAGACCTGGCTGATACTGGGGGTGTAGGGAAATGAGAAATTAAATTCAGAAAAAGTCTGGCAATCCCTAAGATATTTCTTCCAAGTCTAGAGTGCATTTCACTCTCTTCCCTCCAGCACATGGTCTGAGATACCCATAGAAAGAGGTTTATCAGAGCTGATCAGCCAAGAAAGCAGTCAAACTCTGCAGTTTCCCAGACTCTCCTAATTAATTTTGACACATTGTGTCAGAACTTGAAATAGACAAACTGCACAACAACAGTACCCCAGAAAGAAAGCACCCCATTTCAAAACCCTTACAGAAATTCAATAAATGAATGATTGGATTACAAGGAAATGGTGGAGAATAAGTAATAAATCTTTTTTTTTTTAGTAATAAATCTTAATTCCACACAATCCACCAAGAAGTGAGAGAGCAGCTGACCAACAATTCAAATATAATTAGAAAGCAATTTTACTTATTAAATAACTCCTCAACAAATTCAAGTAAATCATTCCAATTTACCACTCAAATTAGGGTACCACTAGAAAATACTGTTAATAAGATTTTTCAAAAGATTTATTAGTATAAGCATTGTTCTGAAGTGACTATAGTTACTGGAGATTAGCATCTCCTTTCAATGTGGTGTTAGAGACCAGACATAGTAGCAGGTTCAAATTAAGTGAAAATATTGACCCCAAGACATTTTATCAACACAGGACATATAGTAAAGAGAAAACAGCTCACTAAAAGTTCCTTATATAAAAGTGAAAGATACAATCATCCCAGAAGATGGGTAGAAATACTAACAATATTAAAAAGCAAGGGGACACGGTACCCCAAAGGGCTCACAATACAACCAATCCATTGAGAACACAATTGAGGAAATGCCAGAAAAAGAATTTATAAAGTTGATAATTAAAATGTTCAGTGAACTAAAAGAAAGTCTAAGGAATGAACTAAAATAGACTACAAAGAATAAAAACAATGTTTTTAAAAAAATGAGATTCTGAAAATGAACCAAACATAAATCCTGGAAATGAAAGTCACAATAAATCAAATTTTAAAATTCAGTTGAATGCATCACCAATAGATTAGATCACATTGAAGACAGATTCTCAGGCCTTAAAGATAAAGTATGTGATCTTAGAAAACAAAGGCAACAAAAAAGAAAAGGTGTTATGACACTATAACTTTGATATTCAAGAAATCTGGAATATTCAAGAAATTAAGAGACTGAATCTAAGAAACATTAGCATAGAAAAAAAGCAACAAAGCACAAGATTTTATTTTTTCACTTTATTTTATTTTATTTTTTGGTACTGATGACTGAATCCATATATTCTTTACCATTACGCTACTGAGCTGTATTCCAGGACTTTTTATTTTTATTTCAAGACAGGGTTTCATCATTGCTTAGGACTGACTAAATTGCAGAGTCTGACCTTGAACTCTTAAACTTTCTGCCTTAGCCTCCCAAGTTGATGGGATTATAGGCATGTACTTCTGCACCTGAAAATAATGTACAAACTTTTTAATGAAACAATATTAAAAAATCTTCCAAAACTTAGGAATGAAAGTCAGAATACAAGAGGCATTTAAATCACTGAACAGATAAGATCAAAAAATATCCTTTCCAAGACACATTATAACTAAAATGCCTAATACAGAGAACAATGATAGAATTCTAAAAGCTACAAGAGAAAAATGGTTGGTCACATTAAAAGATGAATGAATTAAAATTTCTACTGATTTTTAAACATAGATTCCAAAATAATTTTATCTCACTCCACTGAGAATGGCAATCATCAAGAGTACAAATTAATAAGCACTGGTGAGGATGTGGGAGAAAAATTACACTCATGAATTGTTGGTGGGACTGCAAATCTGTGCAAACATTGCAGTTTTATACCCAAAGTAGTATGGAGGTCTCTCAGAACACTAGGAATGAAATCACCATACGATCCATCTATACCACTCCTCAGTAAATTTATCCAAAAGATCTGAAATCGACATATTATAGTTATACAGATGCATCATGTTTATAGCAGTGCAACTCACAATAGCCAAGTTATAGACCCAGTCCCTGGTGCCTGTCAACAGATGAATGGATAAAGAAAATGTGATGTATATACACAATGGAGTTTTACTCAGCCATAAAGAAGAAGGAAATTGTGTCATTTGCTGCTAAATGGATGGAACTGGAGCACATTCTGCTAAATGAAATAAATCAGATACAGAAAGTCAAAGGTCAAATGTTTTCTCTCACATTCAGAAGCTAGAGGAAAATATGGAAAAAAATAGGAAACATGAAAATAGAAGATGAATGAAATAGAGGAAGCAGATTGGTGGGGAGGGAAAAGGGACAGCAAAAGAGGTGAACTGCATAATAAAATTTACCAAACTATGCTGTGTACATAAATGAATATACCATGGTGAATTTCACCATATATTGAAATATTTCTATATGTATATGTGTATATATATACAACTAAAAAACAATATACATAGATATGTGTGTATATATTTATATATATATGTCTGTATATATATTCAATTAAAATCAATAAACAAATAGAAGAAAAAGAACAAGGAGAGGGAGGAAGGAAGGGAAAGAGAATATACTGAAACAAACTGAAATGGAGCAAATTTTATTACATGAATGTATGATTATGTCAAAGTGAACCCCACTCTCATATAAAACTATAATGCATTAATAAAACCATTTTTTAAAAAATAATCTGTTCTATGGAAATGTCCTTTCGTAACATTGATTCACTTTACCTTTTGAATATAGATCTAAGGTTTATTTTTTAAAGGGACATGTTTTTCTTTTCCTCTTTTCCCTCTCCCCTCCCTAACCTGGGGTCAGGAACAAGATCAGGGCGCCCTGGGACCCCTGTCAGGGAACACCTGGAATGTAGCCTTTGAGGAGCTCCCTGTTCTTCCTGATGGGCAGAATCATAGTCTCTGGGACAGGAGTATCCTGTGTTTCACCTTTGCTAGTAAAGCAATAAACTTCATTTTCTTTTTCTCAAAACTGTGTCCTTGTTCATTATTGAACTGGCATTTGGGACAAGGACCCAGCTTTCCATTACACTTTTTCTGTAAGTTTAATGATGGTGTCCATGGGCAAGAAAACTTAGAAATGACTGCTATCTCTGACATCTGGGTTTTTCATTTAATGTTTTCCATGCTTCAGACAGGCAAATAGTTCCCACCTACCTAGAGTTAATTTCAGTCCTTAAGGTTTGTAAGGTTTGTAAGGTTTCAAATGGTCATTCAATCTTTTAATCAATCCAGTTCCTGTTGGATTGTATGCAGGTTGACAAATCATAATATGTCCTGGTCTTGAGTCCACTGTTGTATGTCATGGCCTATAAAATGAATTCCTTGGTCACCATCAGTTACCTGTGGGGTGCCATTAGCTGGATCAGTTCCTTAATAGCTATCTTTCGATTGATTGGTTTTTCTGCTGGGGAAGGCTTGAATCAAGACTGTAACCTTAGTCGGGCGTGGTGGCACATGCCTGTCATCCCAGCACTTGGGAGGCTGATGCAGGAGGATCGCGAGTTCAAAGCCAGCCTCAGCAACTTAGTGAGGCCCTAAGTAACTCAGTGAGACCCTATCTCTAAATAAAATACAAAATAGGGCTGGGGATGTGGCTCAGTGGTGGGGTGCCCCTGGGTTCAATCCCCAGTACCAAAAAAAAAAAAAAAAAGACTATAACCTTGTCTACTTAAGTCAGTGCACATTTAGCTCCTTCTGAACATGGGAGAGGGCCAGTATAGTCTATCTTCCATCACGGAAGGATGTCACCTTATTAGATATATCCATTGTTAGCATCCAGTCACTGTAGGTAGCACCAAGACCAGGTTTAAAAATTCAGGTATGAATCAACAACATCAGACTTCTTTATTGGCAGTACCCAGTATGTCACAGCTGGTGACATAGTGTTTTGTCTGGCACACTCTTCTTCTGGGGCTTACTCCAGTTATTTTGTCTTCACTAGTTGTATGTCCTTGACTGGTGCTTACCTAGTGACGGGCTCTGTGGGAAGAAGAGCAGCACAAAGGGCACACAATTATTTTTCCAACAAACTATAATGTTACTCTGCCCCTTCCATAACTGTGACCAAAATCCAATGGGAGTCTTAAGTCCCTTAGTCCAGCAAAGCCCCAACCAAAGTTGTCTGGAATGACATGTACAGTAAGCTTATTAAATTCAATGGTTTGTGCCCATTTATTGTACATTGGGTCTAACTAAAGGCCTCAGTATACAGATCAGTCCAGTCCCATACTGTACCCCTCCTACACAAATTATATAGGGATCATAATAACTAAGCCAGATGGGGAATAAAAGCCTTCCAATGACCCAGTAGCCCCACAAATTGTTGTATTTGGTGTAGTGTTTTGGGAACTGAAAGCCTCTGCACTTTATCACAGTCTGCCACAAAATCTTGTTTTTTATTCTCTTTTTGGTACTGGGGATTAAACCCAGGGGCACTTAACCACTGTGCCACATCCCCAGCCCTTTTTAATATTTTATTTAAAGATAGAGTCTCCCTGAGTTGAATAATGCCTCACTAAGTTGCTGAGGCTGGCTTTGAACTCATGATCCTCCTACCTTAGCCTCCTGACCTGCTGGGATTACAGATGTGTGCCACCACTCCCAGCTGGGGTATAATCTTTGTTTTACCTGACCACAACCAAGAATTTCACTAGTAAGCCAGTACACAGGATTTTGTCAGGGGTGACAAATCATCTTCTCCCTTGTAAATGAGTCAAAATTGTGGAAGTTTCCTTGGTGACTATTGAAAGAGAACCAGATATGATCATTATATAAATAAGTTTTTCAGCTAACCCAGTTTGTTACCATACAGGATATAAGGTGGGTCAATGGAAATATTTTTGAGATTATACTATAAACACCCATTGTCAACCTAACCACATGAAGGCAAATGGATATTGACTGTCAGGGTAAACAAGGTATTCACAAGGACCAGCACACAGTGATACGTTCCCAATTGAGTATTTAACTCATCCAGAATAGTGGCTATGTTGGGAATAATGGCATAAAGTGGAGCAATCACCTTGTCTAATGCCCTGTAATCTACCATCATGTGCCAAGTTTTATATCATGCCTTCTTATTATCCAGAGAAGTTGAAAGGAATATGAGTTTGGAAAATTGTTTATTTTAGCCAATTTGTCATTATCTTTTAATGGCCACCAGGGGACCAATATTTTTGGGTGACAACAATTTGGCAAGGCACAGGCAAGAAAACAGGGGGCTATGTATTTAGAAATGGGGGCTATGAGCATTGGGTAGGGGGTGGTGGCAGGCATCCAAGCCACAATGGCAACATTATGGCTTGGACTCTCATTGACTTTCCTCTGCATCCATCAATAGCAATTTACCTGCCTGAGAATTTTTCAGGGTTTTCAAATATCAATGTACACTCAGCTCCAGTGTCCACCAGTGCTATTACTTTCTGAATATTTTTTGAAGTATTGCAAATTTTCTGTATGGCTCCTCATCCAGAAACATGGCTCAGACCACTGAACACTGACCTCCCCTCTAGTCTTTCCATAAACAAGGACTCATAGTCTCCTCAGGAGGAGCCATGAGCTCTGCTTTTATTATATCTCCTCATAGGAGAGACTTGCCTTTGTCACCTTTGGAATAGGAGTTCCTTGTACCTTTTTTCTCCCTTTGATTTTCCTTATCAAGAGGTAATGACTGAAATAGTTTGTCCTTTGATAATTGCTTCCATAACTATACCAGAGTGTCAATAGGTGGCTTATTTATTTTCCTTTCATATACTCCTGCTGCTACTAAGTCTACCCAAACCCATTTACTGACGACTCAGAGAGATTCTTCCAGTTTGGACTGGGTTTTATGGGTTCTCATTTTCTGCTATGATTTCTGTCTCTCCTAGATCCTCTATTAGTTGTGCTACTTGCT
>JAJEJO010051344.1:60134-76304 GCA_020662805.1 Glaucomys volans
TCACCACTGATAAGTCCAAATTTGAGAGTCTTTATTAGCTGGCTGGCTGACTGTCTCACACAATGATCCAAAATGGCCATTGGGAGAACAGCCCCAACCACAGGTGCAGGGGTTTTTATACCATAAGTCAGTACATTAATCATAAGTGTCTGTTGCTATGATTCAAAACTACAAACTAACATCAGGAGATCTAAAATCATAAGCAGAAGAAGTGGGTCAAAATGACCCTAGTTGGGTACAAGTAAAAGAATGGTTTACAACATCTCGACAATCACTGTTGACATGGTACATTGTCTAAGAAAAATAGGAATCAAATAAAGAACAATTTTACATTATTTAAGGATTGCCATTTTGTGTTGTCAAACATGCTATGCTAAGCAACTGTTGATGGGTACAGAGGTAGGGTGTTCCCACAGGAGAAGCATTTCCTACATAACATGGAATCTCAGGGTAAAATGGAGTCTGCTTAGTCATTTCCCATATAGCCTGGTCTATAACATTTCCATGGAGTCAAATATGTCAACCCATCACATTCACCACTGGTTTTATGTACATAATCAAATTATTGATTCATCATTAGTGTAGAGGTGATTGTAGTGGGTGCCTAACACCATTATCTTAACAGATTGGATTTTTTCTTTAACATATTTAAACAGTTTATCAAGCATGGCCCAATTAAAAGCACCAGCATAACTAGGATGAAAGGTCTCTAACAAACACATCCATGATCAATCCCATACATGTCAAATCTAAATTACTTATTTTAAAAAATTAAGATACCAGACAAGAATATTGGACAGCATCAACCATTTCTTCCCTGTTGAAGAAAAATATAAAAACAATGGGTATTAGCCATCTTATAGAAAACAATATTTTATCAGTTGTGTGACCACCTAGAGAAACTTGTGAGTTAGTAACCTTTAAAGACATCTTTACTTTTGTTTACTCAATTTAAATTGAACCTTTTAAATCACATGAACTTAAGGTATTTGGGTCCATTTTTTAAAATTTTACTTTATGAGCTCATATGTCAATTTTGGTTCCAAACACATGTAGACGTGACAATACACTGGTGTACATACACATAAAACAAACAGATAGACAAAGACATTATAACTTATTTTTTTAAAACCCATTAGATTGAGAGTTAACCCTCGTAAATTGGTCTCTGAATAAAACAGTGTTAAAGTAGGTCTGATTAAAAAATTAACCTAGGCACACCAGATCAAAATTATGAACTCAAAAAGATAAAATTTTAAGTCGTTCTGGACTCCATCCTGATGTGGTCCTGCTCATCAGAGATGAAAAGAGTTAAGAGACAAGGGTCATGCCTCATGACTCCCTGAAGAAGTTTTTCCAAAGAGACAGCACTGGAACCTGCTTCCATTGTCTCCTTGGGAGAGCCCTCTCAGGCTCAGGTCTTGTTCTAAACCATATTTTCTGGTTTCTTGGATGGTGACTGTCAAAATTTTAGCCTGCTCAATTCATAATAGCTAGATTGTGGAACCAACCTAGATGCCTTTCAATAGATGAATGGATAAAGAAACTGTGGTATATATAAACAATGGAATATTACTCAGTCATAAAAAGAATAAAATTATGGCATTTGTAGGTAAATGGATGATGCTGGAGACTGTCATGCTAAGTGAGATTAGCCAATCCCAAAAATCCAAAGGCCAAATGATCTCTCTGATAAGTGAATGATGATGCATAATTCAGGGTGGAAGGGAGGCAAGAATGGAGGAAGGATAGATGGCATAGAGGGAAGGGAGGGGTGGGATAGGGGTGTGGGGGGGTAATAATAATAACAGAATGAGACAGACACCATTGCCCTGTGTACATGTATGAATGCACAGATGGTGTGACTCTACTTTGTGTACAACCAGAGAAATAATAGCTGTACTCCATTTGTGTACAGTGAATCAAAATTAAAAAATTTAAAAAAAAATTTAGCCTGGCATTCTGTGGACCAATTCCAATAGTTGGAAGTTCCTGTTGGCAGCAATTTACATTTCAATGTAAGCTTTAGTGAATATGATTAAAAATCTTTTTAGCCATTTATTTTTCCAAATTTGAATATAAGATATTTGATCAGGAGGCTGGGGTTGTGGCTCAGTGGCAGAGCACTTGCCCAGCATGTGTGAGGCATTGGGTTCGATCCTCAGCACCACATAAAAATAAATAAATAAATAAATAAATAAATAAATAAATAAATTTGATCAGGATGTCCAGGCTGCCCCAAAACTGGTAGGTGGTTGGGAGGTCAGGGGGCCATCCAACCTCAAAAGTTGTCCAGTCTCTCTCTCAGAATTTAGAGAGAGAAGACATCATAGTGGGTCTGATAGCCAGTGGCCCTTCTCTGGAATTCCTGGAAATTGGTCAATATGCATTGAAGGGGAGGACATGATGAACATGAGGGAGATTGACCCATGTCCACACTCAAGGGCCACAAAAAAACAGAAAAAGATGAGCAAACACAGAACAGGTAAGACACCAAAGACAAGGACAAATGGCCGCTCCTGATTCCTGACCTGAGGGCCTGGGCAATGTTTTACCACAGTCTTGGACTCAAAGAAATGCTGCATCCAGCCTTCCTTAGAGTCCCAGAAACAGACTTACTGGTGTCCCCTGGGGGTGCAGAACAGGTGACTCTCAAGTTCAGTCCTGGGGTGGGGCTCCATAGACCATGGCAGCCTGGGGCTGAGGAACGTCTCTCAGAGGCCTTCCCCTAGGAGCAATGGCTCTATGACCTCTTTCCCCATCACAGGAGTTTCCAGGTCAGTGATGAGCAGTGGTTATCTACCATTTAGCAATGATCTTGCTGGGGCCTCTAAATATTGTGGGGCACGACTTAAGAACAGACCAATCACCACTGAGAAGTCCAAATTTAAGAGTCTTTATTAGCCAACAGGCTGACTGTCTCACACAATGCCCCAAAATGGCTATTGAGAGGACAGCCCCAACCATATGGAGTCTGTTTAGTCATTGCTTGTATAGTCTGGCCTATAACATTTTCATGGAGTCAAATATGTCAACCTGTCGCAATTAAGCCTCTACTTTTTACATAATTTTACTTACACTTTTTATAAGACCCATAATGACAACATTTATTTCATATTGATTAATAATCTCAATAGGTTTAGAAATAAACATATTTGACATTATTCACATCCTGATTAAAAAAGCCCACACCCACAATCCAAAAAACCAAATATTTTCTAAAACAAAATCATATCCATAGTTTTGGTAGGATCTATTATTATTAACATAGTACATTCCAAATAATGAATGACAATAAAAATTCCTAGTCCACCATCATCATTAATGATTACTCTTGCACCAATTAAAAATCTCAGACTTTCCCCCATTCCACTCCTCTGTTCCAAATTTTACTCAAGTCCCACTAATCCCAGGAATAACTTTATTACTATGCCAAAAAGTAGCACCTATTCTTGATCTTGGATCAAGTACCACCATCAATTGATATAAATGTCATACTTTATTATTAATTTTAATAGAAGGATGAAGAGACACAATCACAAAAATTCTTTTTACCAATTGCTCAAAAAAAGTTAAATTACAGCTTTTTCACCAGTTTTTCATAACTGTAATGAACTAGCTGAGATAATCAATTTTTAAATAAAAAGTCTTATTTTATCTTATAGTTGGGAAAGTTCCAGTCCTAGATTGGGCAGACCCATCTCTTTGGGTCCCTGGTTATCATGCCACATGGCAATGATAGGGAGCATGTGGTAGAGTAAACTGCTCACCTGATGGCCAGGAAGCAAAAAAATAAAATAAATAAAATAAAATAAAATAAGAATAAATAAACAAAAATGAAGCGTTCAGGATCCCACAATTCCCTTCAAGGAAAAGTCCCCAATCACTTAAGGATATTCCATTGGTTTTCCAGATTTTCCATCCTAGAATTGAAAACATCAATTAATGATTATGAGAATCTGTGCAGATAAAACTATACTGATCACTGCTATGGCCCTACAAGCCAATATTGTAATTTCCCACAATTCATTTCAGGCAGTTTGTGCTACCACTTGACCTTTGACATTCTGGGGTCCAAATATTCCCATTCTATTTAAGGAGCCTGTTGCATAGTAAAAATCCCCTCCTGCCATTTTTGCATACAGAATACATACACTACAGAGTCTTTTAATCAGATGGATGTTTCCCATCATCAACCTATTGCTGAAAGACAGTGAAGGGATTGTCTTCTGATCTGTCCCCAAGAACATAGTGCTTTTGAGAGAGCATGTGACATATAATTCATCTCAGTATCACTATTTCCTTAAGTCTCTGGATTATTTTCTCAAATAATATTCTAGATAGTTCTGACATTTGTGTGTTACTTTTTGTGGGCCACAATGGAGTCCAGGTTTAGTCAAACAAAACAGCAAACCATTATTATCTGTCCCAGTGCCCTGAGAACATTTACAGAATACAAAATATCTAATTTGTAAGAATGATATTTTAGATGTTCATGATGTCATAATTTGTGCTCATATCCCAGAAGTATGCCAGGATGTAAGTCTAGATATTATCTAGAAGCAAAAGAGGTCCTAGTTATAAATTTTGAGGAGAATCAGCATCCTTTTAGATGAACTGATTTATTATTTAGCTGAGGAAAACTACTTCTTTGAGCAAGGTCTTATTCAGATTTTGAAAGTAAAAAGAAAAAGAAATGAAGAGCTTTTTCAACAGCAAAAGATTTTTCAATTCCATGAAACCAGATATCAAAAAATTATGTTAGAACAGTAAACAATTTCAGATCCCTATCATTATGACTTTATTCACCTAGACCCACTTCTATTACCAGAATCAGAGTCAGGAAGGGTTTGATCAGAAGAATAAAAACCACTCTATATAATCCATAGGTGAAAGTCTTAATATATGAACCAAGGTCTTGAACTTGTTGAAAGGTTTGGGAGAACAAGTTAGGAAAGTTGCCACTGAAGTTTGGAAATGTATTAACCAGAAGCTTCAAAGCAAATGATTTGTAATAACTTGTTGGGAAGATACTACATTTCAAAGAGAATCTCAGGAATATTTTCAAACTATTTCAGTGTGCAACAGCAAGACAAGTCATTTTCAGGAGTTGATGGGAAGCCACTGTGATTTTTTTTAATAAATCTCCTCAGATGTCTTACTTGGCACAGGTTCTTATAACAAAATAGCACTCATTGAATGGCTTAAACAACAGACATTTCTCAGTTCTGGAGTCTGGGATGTCTAAAGTTAAGGTGCTGGTAGACTTGGTTCTGAAGGTAGACTGTCTCCCAGGCTTGCATACACTGACATTCTCGCCAAGTCCTCACATGGCAGAGAGAGAGTTCTGGTTTCCCATCCTCTTTCATTAAGGACATTATCCCATCGTGGTATCCTCACCTTTATTATCTTACCTAAACTTAATTACCTTTCAAGGTTTTACCTTCAAATACTCTCACACTGTGGGTTACAAGTTCAATGCATGGATTTAGTAGAGATACAGATATTCAGTTCATAATACTATCCCACTGAAAAAAAATTCAGGAATGGTGGGGATTTTGCCCTCTTTTCTTATACTGGAAAATTATGGTCCAATTCAGGACCATAATTATAAGGAGTAGGATTCTGTATAATGTTTTGCCAAGTAGAATAAATTGTTATGATATCAGGTTGACAAGTTATAATCAAGTACACAATGAAAATTGCCATTTTATCTTTTATTTCTTTAAGCATACTATTTGACCATACATGAACACTGGTATTTAAAATTCTGTATGAAAATATTATCTCTATGTGTCTGTTTCTATTCTCTACATCTCCCTAGTTTTCATGCAGATTATAATTTTTATTATTTCTTAAAATTTTTTCTTTGTAGATATACATGGCAGTAGAGTGTATTTTGACATATTATACATACAAGGAGTATAACTTATTCCAATTAGGATCACATTCTTGTGATCATACATCATGTACCAATGCACCGGTCCATATTCATATGTGAAAAATGTACCATTTTTTTGTTTTTATTTCTTGTCATCATTACTAACTATATTAATATGGAATGTGCACAAAAATGTGCACATGTACTGTGCATATAGTCCTAAAGGGAAGTATTTGGGAGAAAGCAATTTTCCAATGTTTTGTTAAGTACCATGTATAAGCTCTTTTCAAACTGATGAAAAGAACATTTTTGCAGTTTGTATATTCCCTCAAACAAATTGGAATTATAAGAGCTAATACTTATGGAATGCTTACTTATGCCAACCAGTGTTATGCCTATTAAGCCTATTTAATCCTCATCCTAACCATCTATATTGTGTATTACTACTGTTCCCCTATTTTGATAAGAAATCTGAGGTACCAAAATGTTGAATAATTTTCCCAAATTGGCCCATCTGATAACTGGAACTACCAAGATTTCAACCCTGAAAGTTTAGCTCCTTATCTATTCACCCATCTCACTATAGTTGTAGAAGAAGCTGATTACTATAATACAAATGTAGTTAAATTTGTTTTATTACTCAGTGATGAGAAATCCATGTCTTCAAACACATATCACTAAATTTTATTGTAGTACTTATTGGTGATATGTAATTTTAATCCAAGAGAGGCATTACAACTTATTATCATAAACTAACTCATAAAAATCCTCAGAGCAAATACTGTCTCCAGGATCAACTGCTTAAATAGAGACCTCTGAGAAAATAGTGAAACTATCATGGACATTTAAGTATTTGAACCACACCTCACGGTCACCAAGACAACTGAAGGAAAACATGAATACTATGATCCTGAATTTACCACTTAGGGATTTGGAAATTGAACACCTTCTCTTTCAAAGCCAACTGTATCTGCTTAATATAAACTAATCTTCCAAAAAAATGGATGCTATAAATGATAAGATTATTTTAGAGTTAACATATGGTATAATTCCAGTGTTGGAAATTCACATTATTTAAAAGAAAGTTTTATTTATAATACATAGAACAAAAAGTTGAATACATTTTTTCATTTCCCTGTCAACCGATTTCCTTCTTATTTTATATGTACATCACGTAGTACATGATGTTTTAAATTATATATGCATTATGGAGTGATTAAATCTAGTTAATAAAAGCACAAACTTACATAGTTATTTTTGTGGTAAGAACATTTAAAATTCACTCCTTTGCATTTTTTAAGAATACAGTATTTTAAGGAATGGGGCTGTTAGCTTAGTGGTAGAGCACTTTCCAGCACACATGAGACCCTGGGTTTGACGCCCAGCATCCTCCTGAAGAAATCCTTTAAGACTACAATTGTCATCATTAATTATAGTTACCATACTGTAAATAGATCTCTTAAACTTATTCCTCCATGGTACCACAGGGACAATATGAGAGATCAGCAACCCTGGAGAACTAATGCTTAACCAGGACCTTTTCCCACACTGTGGACTCTACAGTGGTAGAGAAGAAGGACATCAAGGAAACTCTCTTTGGATCACGGTACTATTAGTCTTTAATAATCTTTAATATCTGTTGGAAAATAGTGTGCTCAGTTGGTAAAACAATTTGTGGGAAGGACAAGAACTTAGATCTGTATAGACAGATTCTTCTGATTATTTATTCTTTTAGAAGATTGAGAATAAATAAATTTTATAAATCTCTGCAGAGAAATCTCCCTTATTATCTATACTAAGAAGAAAATACTGAATTTAATATCTAAGGGGACATGAAATTATTTCTTAATTTGTAATTTCAAATATTTTAATCCAGCAGATATGTAAGAGGGAAAAATATATTACCTTGAAAATGAAAAATGGTAGTATTGTATACTTGAAGATTGTGGAGCTAGGAAGGACATATTTTAATAAATCTCTTTTTAGATCTTCTAATATTCATGAAAATTTATTTGAAGATTTCTTATATCAGATTTTTAATAGGCAGAAGAAAGATTTTTCTTTTAATCTTTTTTGAATTAGTCTTTGGGACTAGAGTGATAATGACATTATTAAGGAATTAACAGCATGAGATTAAGTTTAATTTTCAAAAGAATTTTCATTTTTGTTTTTGTTTTTAAGAATTTTTATTTTTGCTTACAAATATTCTTAACAGAAAGAACTGTTTTATTCAGAAGTGAGTTTAGTTGCATATACTATCAACATATTTATCAAAATAAATAAGCATTAATTATTTTTCATTCCCTCTGATCAGATATCACAAGATTAAGAATGTACAAATTTGTTTTTTAAACAACACATAAAATCGTATGAGGTAATTGAGAACAACATGATGTTTATGGAATTGTAAAATTGCATAACAACTTGCAATACATTTCAGTATCTGACTTTATCATTGGCAGAACTCAATTTCAAATAATAATTTTTGAAAAGCTAGTTCTGAGGAAATCACCAAATGGCTGCCTCAAAACAATTATCTCAGCCAATATACATAGTTTAGCAAATATGTCCACTTCTGATCATGGTCACAGTTTAAAGTAATTTCTTCATAATACCAAGACATGTATTTGATATAAACAAGCAGCACAACTTTTCCCAACATAACAGAGAAATAGGCATCAGCTTGTTCTTCAATTAAATATTTTATAGTAATTTCTTATA
Organism: Glaucomys volans; assembly: GCA_020662805.1. NCBI lineage: Eukaryota > Metazoa > Chordata > Mammalia > Rodentia > Sciuridae > Glaucomys > Glaucomys volans. The sequence goes on from JAJEJO010051344.1 coordinate 68,737, forward strand.
ACCACTTTATTGTCATTATTGACATAAAAAAGATGTACATATTTAATGCATACAACTCAATGAATTTGGACACAAGTATTTACCTGAAGTCCTCACTACTACTTATGTCATAAAACTATCCATGCCCTTTATAAGATTCCTGCCACTCATATTTTTTTTTCTTGTGATAAGAATATTTAAGACAGGATCTAAACATCTAGTTAAAGTTTAAGAATATGATAGACTTTTGAATGAAACTTCTCTGGATGCCATTTTTCCTTCAGGTGGTAAGAAGTTATCATTTTACACTCAGTTACAGGAGCCTGGCAGTGATAATCTGTTCAACTATTGCAAGTTTTGGTAGTTCTGAGATACTCATGCATGTTTAGAAGGATTGTACCTGTGTTGTATGATTGAATACTTCTAAAGTTATTGGTCCTTCAAATAGAGAATAATGTTTTAAATTGTTTTTCCATCAAACAATAAATACATTATTTGTTACTGTATTCATAAAATCACATTATTCTCTATTCATCTAACCCCTTCTTTTATTCCACTCAGGTAACTTCACAAAATACTAGTCTATTTATAATATAAAAAGATAATTAAAAGGTTTAAATAATTTTTCATCACTATTTATAGTGAAAATTTTCACTCATTCAAAAATTTTATATATATATAATATTTTTAATATGTTGTATGGTGAATGCCTTAGGTGCTATGCATAGACTGAAGAAAATGCTATAATAAATAGAAGGAATACCAACAGAGTAAAAGAAGGAGAGCAAGCAGGGTAGAGGAGGGAAAGAGGATGTACTGGGGACTGAAGTGGAGCAAATTATATTCCATGCATGCATGATTATGTCAAAATGTTTACTGTCTTATAGCCCTTATATTCATTTTGGGAGGAAGAATATTAAATATTTACCTGTATGCCACGTGATTACAATTTCATATAATTATTTTGATAACTTCAGACTATTGAATCATGCTTTGTTCCAAGCGTTTTTCTAAGCACCTTGAATTTATTAGTTTTTTAATATTCATCCCAAACCTAGGTATCTTTATATAGTCACCATTTGACATGTGAGGAAACTGAGCTCAACAGTGTATGTAACTTATCTGGATCACGCAGCTAAAAGACTGGCACAGCTGAGATATGGACTTCATCTCTCTGCCTATGTTTTTTGTTTGTTTGTTTTGTTTTGTTTTTTTAAGTGCCAATACTTTTAACCTGCATGAGTCTGCACAAGTTCCCTATACATGAAATAAGATAAAAATCAAAAAGGAAATCAAGGGTTTTGGAAATTTTTCTTTAAGAAAGAATCACTTAGAGATGATCTAAAGGGTGACTAAGAGTTATTCAGAAAGGAAGAAGAGTTCCCAGGGGTTTAAACAAGAATGAGTTTTGACAAGTAGGAAAAACTGAAAGGAGGCTAGTAGGAAAATGGGTAATGTGATTGGTGAGATGAGCATACATACACAGCAGGAGCCAAAATATGCAGATTCATTGAGGCCGTCTTCAAAAATCAAAATGCTTCTTAATTGAACTGTAAAGCACTGATAAGTTTTACCCACATGGGCAACATGATTTTATTGAATATCGTAATAGTGTGAAGGCATAAGATTGAATGAAAGAGTGAAGACTATTGCAGAATCTAGAAAAGATGTCATAGTGGTTTGGATTACAGTAGTGGTGATGGAAATTTTTAGAAATGAGTGGTTATTTTGGCATTCAAATTTATCAATTTTGGTTATATGAAAGGTACTGAGGATGAGAGATATAAATGATGGACCAAAATAAATGCCAGATATCTGACAGCAACAGGGAGATCCAAGGTGCCATTCACTAAACATATGGAAAAAAGAGCAATACTATTCTCTTTATTCTAATATTAATCAAATAGGTTTTTTTTAATAACAAAGTAAAAGAAGATCTTCACTATATCAAGCTAACTACTTTACAAAGAATTGTAGTCATATCATTTTAGTGCCAGATCAATTTCCATGTGAGAAAATGCAGACCATGTGTTTGATATGGAACTATCCAAGGTTACCTAGATACTTAATCCAACACCATGGAAGAATCTACAATTAATCAAATTTCCATTCATGTTGATAAATTATTTCTCTTTTTTCTCTCTCCTCCTCCTTCTTTCCTCTTTCTTTCTCTTGCTTTTTCTTTCTTCATCCCTTCTTGTTCTCCTCTTCCTCCTCCTTCTTCTTTACCTTTCTTTTCCCCTTCTTTCTCTTTCTTCCTTCTCCCCCTCCTCCTGCCTTTCCTGCTCCTCCTATTTTCAATCTAGGATTTAGACATCAAAAGACAATGGACCAAAGCAATTATAGTTCATCACATGGTTTTATTCTGCTGGGCTTCTCTGACCATCCTAATCTGGAGATGATCCTGTCAGGAATTGTCACCATCTTCTACTGTATTACATTGATGGGGAACACAGCCATCATTCTTGCATCTCTCCTGGATTCCAACCTCCACACACCAATGTACTTTTTCCTCAGGAATTTATCTTTTCTAGATCTATGTTTCACATCCACCATTGTCCCGCAGATGCTGGTCAACTTGTGGGGACCCAAGAAGACCATCAGCTATGTGGGTTGTGTCATTCAACTCTATGTTTACATGTGGTTGGGCTCCATTGAGTGCCTTCTCCTGGCTGTCATGTCCTATGACCGTTTTACAGCTATTTGTAAGCCTTTGCATTATTTGATAATCATGAACCCTCGTCTATGTCTCAAGATGATTGTCATGGTCTGGAGTATTAGTTTGGCTAATTCTGTAGTGTTATGTACTCTCACCCTGAATTTGCCTAGGTGTGGAAACAACCTTCTGGATCATTTCTTGTGTGAGTTGCCAGCTATGGTCAAGATAGCTTGTGTAGACACCACGGCAGTAGAAATGTCTGTGTTTGCTTTAGGCATCATCATTGTCCTCACTCCCCTCTTCCTTATCCTTGTATCCTATGGCTACATTGCCAAAGCTGTGCTAAAAATCAAGTCTAAAGCTGGCCAACGAAAAGCAATGAATACCTGTGGATCTCATCTCACTGTGGTGGCCATGTACTATGGAGCTATTATCTACTTATACCTGCAACCAGGTAACAGTGCCTCCAAGGACCAAGGAAAGTTCTTCACCCTCTTTTACACCATCATCACTCCAAGTCTCAACCCTCTCATTTACACCTTAAGAAATAAGGACATGAAGGATGCACTGAAGAAGCTGGTGAGATTTCACCCTAAATCTGCAAAAGTGAAGAGAAATTTGACGTGATAGATATTAGAGTAAATAAAGTAATGAAATGTGTTTTCTAATTGTCTTTATTTTTATGGAAACAAGTAATCCTTAGATCATAGAGGAGAATTTGCATAATAGTTCTTATTTGCAAAGATTTTGCTGATGCAAGCAATATTGTAGCTATACTAGTTAGCTCTTCTGCCTCTAACCATGGTTATGTGTCTCAGGAAAAAGGTCATTAATAATTTTCATTTTTCACTTGACATAAAAGGAAAAAAATGAAATAAACAAATTTTTTTCTCAAGCTGCATCAAAATAGTTTTGATTATCTAGTTTTGTATTTTAAATGCAATGCATAATCACCATAAAGACCTGCATACATAGTTTCATAAAAAATTTGTTTTGCATGTTAAATAATAATACACTAATAATTATTTTGCCTATTAAATCTTTTGTGATGTCATTCATTTACATTTCTTTGGTTAAGAAAATAAAATCTATCAGCCGGTAATTCTCTTAAGCATCCTCTGAGAAAAAATTCTCTTCATTCAATGAAAGGTGGTATCAATATCTTGGGTAAAGCCTCTTTGTAATTAAGTCTTTTACTTCTGCATCATGATAGAGGGAAATAAGAAGATATTCATGAATTTTTACAGCTGACAATACAGATTAATTCTTGTTTCATTCATTTGTGAAACTTTATTATATGAATATCCTAATTCTTTCAGAAAGAGAATATTACTAGTTTGAGATCAGTTAGACTTTTAGTATAGATCTATGGAATAAGACAATAAATGTGAATGAATGAAGTATTATTTTTATGTAGTAGAATTTCATAAAATGAAACTTTTTATTTCATTTATCATGATAATAAATTGCTTCCTTTTTGTAAAAACATAACTTTTAAATAAAACACTTTCCCTATGACCTCATGCTTATCTCTAAAAGTTAATAATTATATTCAATCAAGATAAAGTCCATCAGATACATTTCTGGAATATAAAAGTAACCTAATATTTTATCCTCTACCCCCACATGTATTCTAATGTGTGTTCTGACTCTATCTTTGGGAACTGGGGATTGAACCAAGGGTGCTAAACAACTGAGCCACATTATCAGCCCTTTTTTTTAATATTGAGACAGAATTGTGCTAAGTTGTTTAGGGCCTAAGTTTCTGAGACTAACCTCAAATTTACAATCCTCCTGCCTCAGCCTCCCAAATCACCTTTTCTGACTAGATAAGATTTATAACTAATGATAAGAGATATATTACATCATTTATAAACTTCAGTGCCTAGGTATACCAAAAATAAATTACTTATATACATATAGGAGAACATTACATTTTATACCGTGATTGTTTTCTAGATGTCTAGTTTTGTTTTCTGTCTGGTTTGTCTCTGCAGCATTTACATTGCAAATTATAGCATTATTTCAAATAATGTTATAGTTTGGATCTAGAACATCCCCCAAAAAGTCAGAGGTTGAAGATTTGGTCCCTAATGCAGCAATGTCTAGAAGTGGAGCTTTGGGGAACTGATTATTCCATGAAGGCTCAGCCCTCATCAGTGAATTAATCCATTCAATTAATTATTAATCTGAATGGACTGTTTGGAGGGGGGCCTACCTGGAGGAAATAGGAAATATTCCAGGAATATTCTGGAAGAGTGTTTATTGCATCCAGCCCCCTTTGTGTTCTCCCCCTCAATCTATTTGCTTCCCAGGTTCCATGAGCTGAGCAACTTTTCTCAACCATGCCCTCCACCATGATTATTTTGTCTTGGACCAGCTGACCATGGACTGAAACCTCTGAAACTGTGAGCTGAAATAAATTTCTCCTCCTTTAAGTTGGTTTTCTCAGGGATTTGGGTGACAGTGATGAAAAACTAGCAAAATTACTATTTTATTTTTCCTAAACTAATATATGTATATCCAGTTTCATTAGATTACAATAAATCCTTTAAGTATACTGAGCTTATGCAAATAAGGTCATTTGTGGTTCTATAAGTTAATAAGCCTTGCCTCATGCTTGAAGGATAAGATATGGCCTGAAAAGGCTAAGAATAATTACAAGTAATAACAATAATAAATACTCTGTATACTGAGGGGTTGCTCTTTTTGACCATGGCTCACATCAATATTTATGAAAATACTCTAGCTCATCTAAAGTAAATTGTCTATTATCACATGGCCAGTATTCCTGAAGGAATGCAAAGTGCTTATGGGAGTAAGAAAGTATTGTGCTTATATTTGACCATGACATGTTTTAAAAAAATTGCACACTTAAAAATCTGCCAGACAATAAATATCATGACAGCTATTCTTGCCATGATAAAAGAAAAAAAGAAACAGCAAGAGAAAAAGTAAGGAGAGAAAGAATAAATAAAGGAGAAAGTTTGAAATAAACTTTAGGATCCAGATGACCCAAATTTGAATCTTAATTGACCTTGAGGAAAAAAATCACTTAATAGTCTTAGAGCTTTGTTTTCATAAATTTAAAGTCAATTGCTGAAATAACTTTTCTATTTTCCTGTCATGTCTTTCACTGATTTACTCTATTTGGCTTCACTGTCTTTAGCTCTTGTATCATATTGACTAAGCCCATCCAGAACAACTAGTAAAGGAGACCTACTGTGTGGTGGGAAGATTTTCTGATTTGGAACATTGCTACAATTCTGAGCTCACTCTTGAAGCCAGAGGAGCTCTTAAAGTAAGCAATAACAAATATGACAGAATTAAATTAATTCTTTGCTTCCTTCTTCCTCTATTGTAAATTAAAATGAAGCACTACATATGAGCACATAGGAACAAAGATATCAGTTTTTCACATTGGAAAAATCAACATCATATGATAGTATTGGAAGACATTTTGTGCTAAGCTTCCGAAATGCTAAATTTAGCACCAATTATAGATTAAAGGCTCTTCAGAATAGTAATGCATAAATCCAAATTAGAAAAAATGGAAATATATTCAGGAGGCACATGGCACTTGAGATGCTTTAAAATTCTCTAAGATCTGAATTTGGCAGAGAATATCCATATCAAGAGTGTGACAAAGCCACAGAGGCTTAAAAACCAGCATGTACATAAACAAAGAATATAATTAAAAAGCCTCATGGAATAACAGGGGGTTGACAAATGAAGGCCAGATTAAGCAATCAATAAATGAGGATGTAAACAATGCCTGCTGTGTGCTAAAATTGTGAAAAGTTACCTCATGTGATTGAATTTTATATGGTTAAGGTAGGAGAACTACGATTTTGTGATGTGAAAGAGAATATGATAAAATATGAATATATTACCCAATCTTATTTCCACTGGCATCATTTACTAGTCATTCAATGGCTGAAAAAAAGTCCAAAAAAGAAAAGAATTAAATAAATTGCCTTTAATACCAATGATACCAAATGTCATGTGAAACTTATTTTACATAATGTGGCTTTATGTAAATAAACCAAAGGACTGACATGAATTTTCAAGTGTATTTACCTATTGCAATTTTTTGAAAAAAGGTTCAAATATGTCTGGCTACTATACATACAAGTAACATATGTATGCTATAATATATATTATATATGATATGTATATGTGTATATTTATATATCTGTGCTTTTATGTACAATGTATAATTATGATATGTAATTATATATAAATCACTATATAATATACATGTATATATACAACATATACTATATATAACATGATATGTACATATTATATATGTATAAATACATGTATACATATGTAATTATACATAATGAAAGAAATATACCACAATGATCAAGCATTAGAATACATATATATACTATATACATATACAATGTATATCTATACACACATATACATATTATACATGTGTATCTCTACTAAATATATATACGTGTCTATATATGTATATATACATACAAGATACATACAAATATGTATATATGCATATATGTGTATATTTATATTATATACTATACATATAGTATAGTATATATACTATACATTATATATACTATATTATATATTGCATTATATATACTATACAATAAATAGATAATTTTTTATTAAAATTGAGTTTAATTTACACTTCTTTTTTATTATATAATTATACATTCTGGTGCCCATGAAATATGCCACAATGATCAAGCATTAAGCTACTCTATCACATAGGCTATCAAGCAAATTGCTTAAATGCCAAACATTGTTCATGCTGAGTATGACATATTGGAAGTATTATGCTAAATTTTAAGAAAATGTCCTCAGACGCCATTTCCCAGTTAGTGAGAAACTTTAATTATGAATAAATCTATGTAGCCATTTTTTAAAGGTTCATTTCAGATGTCTCAGATTA
>JAJEJO010051345.1:0-39874 GCA_020662805.1 Glaucomys volans
CTTCTAACATTTCTAAGCCATGACATACCATAGAACATCCCTAAATCTTGCAGCCGCTCTGCTGTCTCCTCACCCAGCTTCTCGAGTACGTGTTTATTCCTGGTGCTGTGGACCTGCGTCTCGAGGACACTCACTTTTCCTGGAGGAAAGGCTGTCCTCCTGTGCTTTACCTTCTTATCCTACTGTATAGACTTGAGGGTCTGATGTGAGGTGGTGGCCTCCTTCCTGGACGGTGACATCAGGTGCCTGGGGAGGTCCCAGCATGCACCTCCTCAGGTCTGGGCTCGGGAACCTGGGAGGACAAGGCAGACTTGCAGGCCACCAGTGCGACTTGTGTCTCTGCTCCTTCCTAGATTAGGTGTCACCATCTTCGGGTGAAATTCCTCCCTGGGCACTGTGTGCTCTTGGATTCTGTGAAGGGTGGTGCTCTTGTTTGTTTGTTTGTTTGTAGTCATGGACAGAATGCTTATATTGGTTTATTGGTTTATTTCCTGTGGTGCTGAGACTGGGACCCAGGGCCCCAGACGTGCTGGACAAGCTCTCTGCCCCTGGTCCAGCCCCCAGAGCAGTGCTGTGAACGGTGCAGACTCCCTGCTCACGCTGGTGCGTGGGACACTCCTGCTCGGCTGTGCTGTTCATTCGGCACCTCGTCCCTTAGTTTGGGTTGTTGTCTGTGTTTCTCTTGCCATTCTCCATGTGTGGTGAGCCCTGTGTTCTTCATCTAGTTGATTTTTCTTGGTCAGTGTGGTTGGAAACAATTATATATTATGGTAAATGTATTCTTTTTTGTGACAGATGAGGTGAATTCCTCTCCTTGTGTCTCTCTGTGTTTCTTCATATAAAACCTTGACACCTGTGTCCTCTGTCCCTGTGCTTGTAGAGGTGGACACAGCAGAGGCTGTGGGCATAGTGGTGCTGGGCTGCTGGTGACACGTGGCTTCATTTTGCAATGTCCTTGACCCCAGAACCAAAAGAACTCAGTAAGATGCCAGGAGCCCCAACTCTGTGGAAAGGGCTTTGACAACTTTCTTAGGTGCTGTCCCTTTACCTGTCAGGACCCTTGACTTCTCGCTATTGATTTACAAGTGCCTGTTGTGCACTGGGAACCTCAGCCCTCCTCTCTTTATTCTGGAGTGTTCCATGGGGACTCAGGACTGGGCCCTGCCCTGTGGGGTCTGGTGCCTTGATGCTTCCTGATGAGCACAGCTCATCTCAGGTTGGCCTGAGGCCCCCACCTCAGGTCAGAGACGCTGACCTGGCAGCTCCTGCATGGTGGGTCCCCGACAGCTGTGTTTTCCCTGGTGACCATAATAACCTCCTTCAACAAGCAGAAATGGAAACACAAGTGCACACAACTTCACATGGCTCTTTATGTCTTAAAAGAAAAAAGAGCCAAATGAAGAAAGTGCAAATCCCTGGATCTGTGCTGCTGGCCCCATTGATACAGGTACCTGGATATCAAAGAAGGAGGTGTGAAGACGGAAATGGAAACAGCTATTGAGACAAGAATAGCCCAGATCTGGGCTGCGGAACCAATCTAAAATTTTCTGCATAATATTATCAAATATTGGCGGCAGGGAGCAAGACGGTGCTTCCACCTCTTCCCGCGAGGCCAGGCCTCCGGCTGCTCTGTGCCACCTGCATCCTGGAGCTCCCACCACGGAGTGGCTGCATGAGGGGGCTGCAGACCCTAAGGTCAGAGCGGGCAGCCCAGCCAGAGGGGAGCCTGGCAGGTGTGGCCACAGGGCTGGGCCCAGGGCCGGCTCTGGTCCTCCAGGCAATCCTCACAACTGTGGACTCAGGCGGGCTGGTCCTGTCTCTGAGCCTTACTTCCTCCTCTGTGAAGCCTGTTAGGATGCCAGCCCAGGTGGAGTGTCCCTCCTCTGAAATGCTTAGGACCAGAAGTGTCTTGCTTCGGATTTGGGAGGATTTGGGGATTGTTGGGATAGTAACATAGACTTCACGGTTGAGCATCCCCCATCCACAGATCCACAATTAGAAATGCTCATGGCCTCTGCCCCAGAAGGGTAGCTGGAGGAAGATGGGAGGGAATCCCGGGAGGGGGAAGGACAAGGGAGACACAGGAAAAGCCTGTCGTCTGGCTGTGAATGACAACAGGTCCTCGCTGGTCCCTTGAGATGATGGACACATCATGCCAACCAGTGACATTACCAATGGTGGAACCAAGTGGGTAGGTGGAACTTTCTAGGTCCTCACAACTTTTCTGTAAATAACATTATAAAATTATTACAAAATAAAGTTTCCTTAAATTTTAAGTCTCGTCAGTAACTCCAGGAGGGCCTTTGTCATGTAGTTAAGATTTCAATCATGTCATTAGCTCATGATTTTTAAGGAAAGGTTTCAATAATGCAAGAATTTAAGACCAGGCATCAACCTCTGAAGCCTCTCTTAGATACACACCATAATTTTGAAATAAGTTGTTACCATTCATATTATATTATAAATAGTGCCCAGTAGAAAACTCTGCTAGTTAAACAGGACATGCTGAACTTAGGCATTCGCTGAAAAAAAATTAAAAACAAGTACTGAAAATCAACAGCATGGAAATGTGAAAAAGCAGGAATACTTTATCTTATCCCGACAGCTGCTCTGAATTAGAGGAATCAGTCTTTCTGCAATCCTTGACACCGCGGCTCCAGAGCACAGGACGTGTGTCCCTGAATGTCGATGTCACCTGTTGCCTGGCTGAGTGATGTGGAGGCCCTGGGAGGAGGTGAGGGAGGCCAGCTCCCCCCTGAGGGGAGGCAGCCCTGGGGACACTCGGGTGCCTGTGGATCCCTGGCTCACACTGCAGAGGCTGATGAGGCACCTGCCTCGCTCCAGGCACCAGGTGAGATGCTGAGAGAGAGCAAAGGTGAGTGGCCAACATCCTGCTCCCCTATATGAAAATGTGCACAAGTCATGGAAAATCAGTATTTCTAGCAAAACATGCAGGTGCAGAGGAGAGAGGCCAGGCCTGCACCACTGCTTCTGCTCAGCACCCTGGTCCTGGGTGTCCTTTCTACTGCTCTTTGGGGACCCACTCTCCCCACTCCTAGTTCTCATGTCCTTAGGAGGCTTGCGACTGAGGTCTTCTCACACCAGGGTTCAGAGATGGGACTGTGACTCCAGATGGCCAGGAAGCTCCATTTCGGGATTGTGTGTGCAGTTGTGCAGAAATAGGATGCTCTTTCCGCTGGGATTGCAAAGTCAGCGGGAGGTAACCCTGACCAGCCCGGAGCTGCCAGCAGCCAGCATTTGGGGAGAACTTGGAAATAAACCAACAGAGAGAAAAGCAGGTCCCAGAGATAGAGCAGATGAGAGAGAGAGACTCCTGTTTCCATTTAAGCATCTGGACCCAGCCATTCCTGCAACCAACTTGGATGTCATGAAGCCAATGGCATCAGCTTCCGACGGCTGGTGTGATCAACAAGCACAACCTCACGGCTCAGAGACACATGGACTTGGCTTCTGCTCCTGGAACCCAGAAGTCAGGTCAGAGTGGTGGGCTCAAGTCGGACAGTGCAGTTTGCTTCCCCTCAGGAGGCAAAGGGGAGCGTCTGTGTCCTTGCCCTTCTCCTGCTTCCAAAGGCCACCTGTCATCCTCAGCTTGTGGCCAGAGCATTTCACTCCAGCCCGGCTTGCACCCTGGCACCTCCTTTCCTTTGTAATTGGAGTCTCACACTCCTGCCTCCTTCTGTGACGACCCTGTGGTCACGCAGGGTCCACCCAGATCATCCAAGCCAGCTCCCCTGGTGAGATATCTAATGTGATCATGTCTGCACCGTCCCCTGATGGTGAAAGGTGGTGTGGTCTCAGATTCCAGGAAGTAGGGTGTGGACAGGTCTGGGCAGCCGCCGCTCTGCCTGTCCCGCTAGTCCATTCTCCTTTGTTTGTCGAGTCTGGTGTCCTCATGCACAACCAAAAAGGAAGAAAGAAAGAGAGAAAGAGAGAAAGAGAGAGAGGGAGGGAGGGAGGGAGGGAGGGAGGACGGAAGGAAATATTTTAGACCAGGGAGAGAAAGAAATCCCCAAAGCCCTGCTGAGCCGGGAGATCTTTGTAAGAGGCCCCCAGCGCTGGAGGAAGGTGCTGGCAAAGGGAGGCTGGGGGCACAGAGTGAAAAACTGGCGGTGGGACCTCCAGTTAGGTAAGACCTACGCCTTCCCCAGGGTGCACCTGGCTTCTTGCTGCCTCTCAGCCCATGTGTGGGTGGCGCTCCATCTTCCTCTCACATCCACCCTGCTTTGGACACTTCAGTAGGCCAGCACCTTGCCTGGGGACCTGAAGGAGCCACCCTCCCTGACCCCTAATTCCCAGACATTCCGAACACACGTCTGGGCCTCCCAGCAATAGATCCCTCAGTGCCCAGGAGCTTGACCTCTGACCTGAGGGTGCTGGGATTCTCAAGAGCCATCCTCCAGGGGGCCAGGAGTGAGCAGGGGGAGTGAGGGGAACCTTTCTCACTGTCAGTGTGGTCACCAGGGGGAAAGTTGGGGACTGAGGAGAGGACTCCAGGGTAGACACCCAGAGCAGAAGCCAGCCACTGGGGACAAATGACTGTCAGGGACCTAAACTCAGTGCAAAGGCGCACGTCAGAATGGGCCTTAACGTTCCAACAGAGCCATCCATCCAGGAGGTTCTGGGAAGACCTCCTCTTACAAATTCCTGGTCATCTTGGACCTCTGTGAAGCAAGGATAGAAGGGAAGAGGAGAGACACACCATAGACAGACAGCGATGACCCCAACAGAGTCGTCACGGGGACCAGGGTCACGCTGGGAGGGCGCCTGAACTCTAAAGTAGACCTCTGCTCAACTCGAGTGTGCGAGTGTGTGCACACGTGTGTGGACTTCTGTGCACTCATTAGACTCCTCCTGTGTGTACATGTCGTCCATGCTTATGTTATTTTCTTCAGCAGGAAATACTTAGAGGATAAATTTGTGAGAATTAGTTCCCACTTGAAAGTCAGCTTGTCTTGTGGTTTAGTGTCTAGTGGACATTTCCAGAAGGTATGTTCTTCATACAAAATGCTTTTGAAGAGACAGAATCTGTCACTTGCTGGAGTTAGTCTTCCTGCCCTGAGTCCCTTCTGTGGGTTCTGGAAACAGCACCAGATTTTCCACGGGGGTCGCTCCCACCCTACCTGAAATTCCAAAGCCTCCCTTGGGGCCCACATAACACATATCTAGCCAATCAGCAGGAGCCATGCCCCTGGCCAGGGCGATTACCGTGGGATGGTCATGTGCCCATCATACCCCGAGTGCTGAGATCTGCCTGGGCTTATCCACAGGGAAGCAGCTTGTCTCTGGCTGCAGGCTGCCCAGACCTGCAGACCAGACCTTACTGTCCTCCTGAACGGCCTTGCAGGAGCCTCCAGGTGCACAGAGGAGGCACCAGGAGAGTCAGGTAAGCCTGGGCCCCCAGGGACGTGGGAGCTGCCCTGCACCAGATGGACAGGGGAGCGCCAACGCAATGGCACTTCTGCTGCTTCCTCCAAGGGTCCTGGTCATCCCTCTCATGCCTCAGATCTTGAGTCTCCCAATCCAGCTATAGCCATGGCTTGGCATGTCCTGCAAACCATGCTCAGAGGGAGTCATCCCGTGGGGGTCACCCACGCAGTGCTGTTCTAGACACTGCCACCCACGCTACTAGATCTCCTAAGGTCAGGAGTCAGAGAGGGTCACAGACCAAATTAAAGATGCTCAGACTTCGCATTGCTAAAAACCTGCAGCAGGAGGTGGGGAGAGCACTGCAGGCACATGCAAATGTCCCCCACGGCCTGACTTACCTCAGGAGGAGACACCCCAGCCACCCCTCACCTGATGACCAAGGACTCCAGGATGCTTTTGTCCCTATGATGGAGTGATACCCAACAATCCAGGACAAAGGCACTGACGCTTCCCTAGGGGCAGCTGGGAGGCCACAGGCTGTGAGTCACTCGGGGTGGGAGTGAGTTGGGATGAAGTGCCCAGAGCAGCCAAATCCATCAAGACAGGGGGTAGAAGCATCGTGTCCAGTGGAGGGATGGTGGGGAATGAGTGACGTGCGGTGACGTGCTGCTGCCTTCCAGCAGTAAGTTTTCAGGCAACTTCTGAGGTTTGTATTTTTAATGATAAGCAATGCTTTGTAAAATAAAAATAAAATTGTGTTCATTTGAATTTATTGACACCATTGTTCCCAAAGTAATAAAAACAACAGCCACAAGGTGACAACTTGGTAGTGACAAGACAGGCTGTTGACCAACGGGCCTTCAGGTGATTGTCCCTCTCCATCCCCCAAGAGCCAACCAATGTCACATTCCCGAGGACTTGTAAGTGCAGGAGGAAGGGGCCACAGGATGCATCCCCCTCCTGGGTGGTAGACAAGCCAGGGGCTCTCAGGGAGGAGGAGCTGTCAGCCTCAGGAGTCCCACAGCTTTCCCCTGTCACCACTGCCATGGATCCCATCTGTGTCTGTCTCTCTCATGTGTGAACACACGTGCATGCACACACATGTGAGCACACCATCAGCACGGCCTCCACACCCAACCAAGGGGCTGAACTGGAAATTTAGGTGACGCTGGCTCCTCAGGTCCAGTCTTCTCTGCTGCATCTTGGAATGAGCCCCTGCCTTTCCCCAAATATCTGCAGGTGCCTCGAGAGTGAAATCCCATCTTAATAATCAATAAGTTCATTCATTCATCAAATATGTGTGTTATTTAGCTTCTCTGAGCCAAGCTGCTCTGCTGGCTGGGGACAGGGAGGTGGAGACAGCAGGTGAGGGCCTCCTGGGTCTGACGGCACCTGCCAGTAGCTCTCCCCGCCACCCACATGCACCTCCTGCTCCTGGCCGCCCAGGTGATGGCACAGTCAGAGGTGAGCTGGGGGGTCTGCTGAACAATCCAGATTTAAATTTCTTGGAGCCACACCCGCAGCTCAAAGAGAAATGGAAGTTCTATGGATTCTCCAATCCTGCTCACTTCAGGTGGAGTTTTTTTCAAGCTGCTTATCATTCTATGCACAGTCAGATAAATAATGGTTTTTCTGCATGCATGAGCACAATTGGGCTTCTTTATTTCTGCCCTGTATGTTTTATTGATTTTTACTGAAATACTGATTTGACTGCATATACTTGGCAACCTGGGTGGGAATTCAGTCAAGTGTGTGGGGATGTTGTTATTGCTGTTGCCTGATTTGCTTTGCCTGTAAATTGAGTAAAGGAACCGATTCTAACTGCATTTATTTCACACTATGGCTGGCTCTTTGGTCCCCAGCCTCTGTGTTAGAGAAATGGCGCTCGCCCTGACGATAAAACATCAGAAGCAGGACGCCACTTACCAGGCCCCTGTGATATTTCTTCTCCACACGCGGCATTTGCCGCTGCTAACGTATTTCTTCAGCTATATAATTTTATAATTTATTTTCAAGGTTGAAGGCTGTTATTTTATATCCCAGACTCTTCCCTGTCACACCCCAATACGGGGTTTGTTTGATGTACAGGACTAAACATCTGTATTTTCCCTTACAAACTCACTTTAAAATCACTTCCGATGTGAACTATGTGATGAAAGATACGGAGATTTCTAATTTCTCTGTGAAGGTGAATGTGCTTCACGCTCAGGTGTGTTTTATAAGTTAGTGAACAAGGGCCTCAGGCCTCATCGGCAAGGGGCCCCAGGAGAGAAACCCAGGGAGCACTTATGAGCCAGCCTTTTTGGGAACATTTTATTTAACCCTCAAGCAACCCTGAGGGAGTTGTGCAGGCAGCAGGGACAGCCCTGTGAGCCTGCCCTCTTTGGGGAAGTGCACTGGAGGGGAGGCCCCCAGCCGGCATCTGGGATCTTAGCAGGTAAATGTCCCTGGTTTAAAAATCTATCCCAAAGGTGGTAACGTGCCTCACCACCACTAGCCAGCTCCTCCAGCAGGGTCCAGCTCGACAGCTGCTTTCCTTCTGGGAGTCGGGAACCTGGTGCACAGCAGGCAGAAATCCCCACTCTGAGGTCCCAGGAGGCTGTGAACTTTTGGAGGACGCTACTCAATGCACTCTAAGAACGGAGGCCCAGAGGCTGACTGCTTGCCGTCTTTGTTTTGGTTTTGCGTGGACAACTTGGTGAGATCTTGCACAGCGGGTGTGCAGAATCACTGTCCTTGATTGTGCCTGACCTGAACCCCTGTGGGGCTTAGGGGTGCTCTTGACCATGGCTCCCTGCCTCCAGGGGATTCACTTGCTTCTCAATATGCATGGACTTGCCATGGACATTCCAGACCTTCCCGTCATTCCCCAGGTTCAGGGTGGAATTCCCTCCATGTGACCCCACCCAGGGACATCAGCCCAGGCCTCGGCCAGTTACCTCAGCCTTTCCCAGCCACCACTAGGTCCCTCTGAGATTCTCACTTTTAGTCTCGATTCCAGGATTTGACACTTAGTCTGTCGGAGCGGCAGCCATGCCAGCAGTCCCTGCAGGGCTGGGTGTCAAGGACACTCTTTGCCTTAGTCCTTCTTTATTGACATTAATCCCAGTGATTTGCGGGGGGGGGGGGGGGGGTCCATTTTAAAGAAAAGGGGGATGAGGGCTTAAAATTCCAGAACAGAGATTGAGGGGCTTAAATTGTAAAAGGAGGCCACCATTGGTCCTTCTGATCACACCTGAGAACTACACAGAATGTGGATTTAGCTTCGCTTCCCAGGTGCTAAAATGATTGGTTTACAACCTGGACTCACAGGAAGCTATTGGTGTTCGTGGTGTGCGATCTCTTTATGGTACAGACGGGGAAACCGAGGCCCAGGGGGCACGTCGGGAGGCTCAGGCAGTGGCAGGAACAGGTCCATCTGAGGCCTCTTGGCTCTCAGCTCTTGACTTTTTCCACCTGTGAGGTGGACTTCACAGTATGGACGATGCAGGGGGCAGGTGAAATAGTGACCGGGCTGGAGGTTTTGCTGGGCTTGGTCACACAGCCAGAGCGGGAGGAGCTGAGCCCAAGGGGTGGAGGTGGACCTGGTCCAGGAGCTGCTGGAGGCCTGGTCATGCTTTCCCTGGGGACAGGCCTCTGTTTATGTGACCTCCTTCCAAAAGGAAGCCCATATTATGTCACCAGTGAATCCTCTGGATGAAATTTGGATGGCTCCCCACCCCCCACTTTCTCCCATTAACACATATTCATTTGTCAAAATAGTTCCTTTTCTAACTGCCAAGCCTAAATTGTAACCCTGAATGTCTCCTGCTTGCCCAGCCCTGCCTTTTCTTTGCATTCCACCCAACCCCAGTGTAAAGAGTAACCCTGGGCCAGACATTCCAAGCTCATGACCCATGAGCAACTCTGTTGCTATGCATGAGAAGAGGTGGCATTTAAAGACAGGGAGGACTCCTGTTCAGAATGTGGCCGTCAGCACGGAGTCATTAATTCTCCAAGTGCAGTCCTTGCGACCTTCTGACACGCGGGTTTGGCTCACGAGGCAGAGAGACTGGCCCCAAGCTGGACCAATGTCCAAGGTCCAAGGTAATGACCATTGGATGCTGGTGCTGAGTGGCTGGTCAGGAGGTGCTGAATCCAATGTGGGAAGGTGTTCCCAGTGCCTGGGGGCTTTCTGAGTTGATCACAGAAGTTCCCTGAAACAAACAATCAAACCTGAGGAGGGGGAGGTGACATGGAATCTGAGGTCTCACAAAACCAGGCCGCCAGCCCCTCCTGCTGGTTTCATTGTTAGAGGCCTCTCTCTCCTTGATGGTGGCTGAAGGAGCACAGGCCCCTCGGGACACACACAGCCAATTTTCAAGTGACCCTGTTAAAACTCCTTCCGATTTAAAGATCTGTAGGTTAAAAACATTTTCTAGCCGAGCAGTTGCATGTCTCAGTCTCCTAAGTTAGTGGCGGTAGAACTTCAGAATGCAACCTTATGTGCCAACAGGGTCTTTGCAAGTGCAATTCAGGGAGGAATGGAGATGGGGTGCTCCTGGGTTGGGGGGCCCGACAGCCAGTCAGTGTCCTTGTGAGTAACTGAGAGTGCACAGATCTGGGGACAGACCATGTGCAGACACATGCAGAGGCTGAAGCATGCAGTCACCGGCCAGGAACACGGGGCCATCAGGAGCTAGAAAGGGCAGGACGGCCTTGCTCTGGCACCCCGGCTCCGGAGCTGTGAGGGGGTCCCCTTTGCTTTAAGCAACCTGGTTTGTGGAAGCTTGTTACAGGAGCCCCAGGAAACAGCACCCGGCACAGGGTCACCCGTGTCTCTGGGCTGTGCCTGGGTTTTCCCCTGGAGGGACCAGAGTGCTTTCTCCATAGGTGACGACGACGAAGAGGGCTCCGGCTCTTCTTCTGTCCTGGCTTCAGGACTGCTGTCACCCAGCAGCTGCTGAGCCCCTGCCCGCCCAGCCCAGCCCCGCAGGGAGGACGGTCTGCTGGCAGCAGCAACCTCCCCTCTGCTGCAGGGCCCCAGTTGCCCCGCTCCTGTTCTCCCTGGTTCCAAAGTGTCCTTTTGCTTGCTTTTCATTCATGGCAACATCTCAAGCCGCCTTGCTTCCGTTCAGAGCCCAAACCAGCATCTTTCATTGAGTCTGATCACCAGACGCTTGTCATGAGCTGCAGGGAGGAGCTGTGCTTCTGAGAGTCCATGAGTTTGGCCCATTAGCTTGCAGGGATTCTCAGGATTGCACGTCTGTCCATGTCAGCAGGAACCCGCAACTGGGAAGATGACTTGTAGCAAGTTTCCTCAGAGGAATCTGGAAGATTCTCCCTCTAGGTCCATGTATTTAGGACACAGACCACAATATAGGAGCCAGAAAAACCCAATGGGAACAATGCAGAGGAGAGGTTTATCTGAGGCTCAGGCCATGGTGGGCCAGCTCCCTTGCTCTGGGCCCAAGGGGAGGTAGAACATCATGGCGACATGATGGAAGAGTGGAAGAAAGCAGCTCAGAACATGTCACCAGGAAGCAGAAAGAGCTCCGCTCCGCTTACCAGGGACAAAATATAAAACGCAAAAGCACACCCCCAGGCACTCACCTCCCTCAGCCACACCCCGCCAGCCTACAGTCACAGCCCCACTATCCAGTAGTGGATTAGTTCACTGATTAAGTCAAGGTTCTCATAACCCAATTATTTCACCTCTGAAAATTCTCACAATGTCTGACAAATGAGCATCAGGGAGACAACTCAGATCTGAACTATGCGACCTGGCAAACAGAATCTCCTCTGGTAGACCAGGCCTGGCCCTTTCTGCTGACCCTATATGATTCTGTGCACCCCAAGTTCACTCAGGTGGCCATCAGGGGTGGAGTATGTGGCATGAGCAGCTCTGGTCTGCTGCTTCCTGCCTCCTGAATCCTGTTCTCAGCCATGGAGTCCACACAGGGAAGGAAGAGAGGGCCAGCTTCTCAGGACCACAGCGACCCAGTTGGTCCCACCCAGCCCACGCAGGGCTGGTCCTCTGGGCTCGTGCTCTCCCCTCCCTGCACATCTGAATTCCTGACACCAACTCGAAGAACACATCGCATCATCTGCTCTGTCCATTTGCCGGCCAGGAGCCTAAGGAGGGCAGATAGGGAGTGTGATTCCCTGGCGCTCACGGCCATCTGAGCAGACCGATGCTCTGCCTGATGTGCATTTCATAAAGCATCTCAGCATATTGGCCCAACGGGAACTTTGCTTTTCCCTGGAGGGAGGACTTCCACCTTGGTTTTGTTTGTGTAATGAACTGCAAGTGCTGGGTGTTGTGACACAGCCCAGGGCAGGGATCTGGGAAGCCTCTGCCCCAGGAGCTGGGGAGAACAGCCTGGTGGCAGGTGGCTCTGCAACTCCCCAAAGCCCGGCCCAAAGGGAGGCCTGGAGCAGAACGCGTAGCTGTCAGTCTTCTTAGTGGACTGTCCTGGATTCCTGTGGATGAGTGGCAAGGTGTTTGGGTCATCTTTAACGGGAACTGAGAGAACACAGCAGGCTGGATCTGGCCAGGGAGCTGAGCCCACTCCTGGGATACTGAGCGCTCACATGGAAGGTCACCTTTAATTATGGGAAAACAAAAGACAATGGAGCCCATTTCCAAAGGCACCAATAAAGCATCCGTTCCTCACTGATCCAATTAATGGAGCCATGGCTTATCAATGGTGCAGCCTTAATCAGACAGCTGATTGATGGAATACAGGATTGATAAGAGATCATGAGACGGCGGCAGATTGAGAGCAGCAGGCGCGCGAGTGTGAGCTGTGTGAGTGGCTGCCTGGCGAGGGCTCTCTGGTGGCTGCAGTGGCGTGGGCTCCCCACCTTGGCTCACTGCACTTGACATGGCAATAGGGAGCCCGGCCAGCGCCTGAAGGTTCTGCTGGTTGAAGGCTCCTACGGAGCCGGCTAATTGCAGGTGAAATCTCAAACCGCCTGCCAAGGGTAGAGCTTTCCCCGGGAGGGTCTTAGTGAATGACACTTCCTCCCCTCTCCCTGAGACAGGAAACAGCAGGATCACAGGCACTGAACTTGGGACAGGACAGAATCCCAAGACCTGCTCTGATACCAAGCAGGCTGTGCTGTCTTGAGCAAGTGAAGATCCTCCTCTGGGCCCTGGTTTTATCATCTTGTGGTGAGACAGGTGATCACACCTGGTTGGATTACTGTGCTGGATTGAAGGACATGGTTTTCTTAAAGGGCCAGGCACATACCACTCGTGCCTTCCGGTCCCCTGGGCTCCATCCAAGCTACTGCCATGAAGCGGAGCTGCCGCAGGGAAGGCCTGGCTCTTGATAGCCACAGCTCCAATGGACTGAACCACAGGAAATTAAAGTTCAGGGATCACAGTCTTCCTGGGCTGTCTCAGGCTTCCTCACTTACAGATGCAATTAAGCAGAAGCCAAAGAGGTCAAGTGGCCACTCCAGGTCACAGCAGGTCAGCAGCGGAGCAGGGAGGCATGAGCAGGGCTCCAGAGCCCCGAGCCTTTCCAGTGCTACAAACGGCTGTGGTCACAGAAAGCAGCACCTCGGCTGAAGTGACCCAGGGATTTACCATCTCACTCATGAAAGGGCGTCTGGGCCAGGGCAGAGCCAGTGTGGCATCCCCAGGGGCAGGACCTGGTCCACGTGATCTGAACCTTGTTATATGCTACAGAGAAAGAGCACCAGGAAACCCCTGGAGGGCTGAAGGAGGGATCTGGAGCTGTGTTCCCAGGAATGGAGCCCAAAGCGCTCAGAGCCGACCTGGGGGAGTCACTCCTCCTGACCCCCTGGCATCAGATCTGGAGCCACGGCTGCTTCTGGAGCTGCTGCCTCTCCTGCCAGGAAGTGGGGAATGGCCAGATATGGAGATTCATCAACAGGAGCAAGAGATGAAGACTCTCTTCCAGCTTCCTAGTCTCCAGGCAGAGCCCCTCCCTGGCAGGGGCTGGGTGCCACCGTTCTTATCTAGACCCTGGTGGGGACCATCTAGCAAACAGAATGCCAGCTCCCAGCCTCCCCCAGCACAGGAAGGGCGGGACGTGGTGGGGGGCAGCCATGGCATCCGCACACGCCTTCCTGAGATGGAGCAAGCCAACTCCTGTGTGCTGGACACGGCTTGTCTCCTCCAACACCATGTGGCCGTTCGGCCTCCCGCTGCGGGGCATCAGGAGGACAGGGACGTAACCTGACTGCGGAGCTGAGAGGCGGGCCCTGGGGGTGAGTGGGGTGGACAAGGCAGCTGAGGGAGGAACAACCAAGACAGACTCTGTGGCTTTGTAAGAAGAGGCGGAGCCTGGGACACACACCTGCCCTGGCCCTTGCTGGGTGATGCCCGGCACCCCTTTGGGCCTCTGCCAGGAAAACGCCATCAGCAGAAGCAACCCCTCGGGTTTGGACCTCCAGAACTGTGAGCCCAGAAGCCTCTCTGCAGAGCCTCCCAGTCTGTTGTGGTAAGAGTATCAGAAAATGGACTAAGTCTCTCTCTCTCTCTTTCACACACACACACACACACACACACACACCACGCACCACACAAACAGCAAGATGTTACACGGAGTGACCCGAACTCGCCCTGAGATGCCCTGTTTTAAAACAGCCCCGACCCTGGGAACACACCCTGCATTCCAGCTGCTCAGAGTTGACAAGCTGCCCTATGGAAAAATGGGCTGAAACTGACGCCCACTGCGATGAGGCTGTCAGAGGCAGATCAGGACTCTGGGCCCTTCCAGCATTTGTGGAATCCGCCACTTGACCTTCATCCCCATTCCTGGAGCAGCAGGAAGTGCCCCACCCCTAGCCTCAACCTGGGAGCTCTGTGGAGCTGATTTCAGCTCCAGGGTCCAGAGTGGACCACAAGACCTAGGCTATGCCAGTCATTTCACTCCTTTCACCTGGTCCAGCTTCCAGGGCAGTCGAATTATAACCCAGATGACTCCATCACAGGACCTTTAGTTAAGCCATCAAGGAAGCCTCGCCAGGTGAGTTAGTGAGTCTAAATTTGATCGATCCTGCATTTCCCCAGTCCTGGTGGGGAGAGTTGAGAACGACCCTGGATGAAACAGAAGAGAGAGGCAGGTCCTGCGGGAGCCTAGGCTCTGGTCACCTCTTCAAGGACACTCAGTCACACAGTCCACTCGTCAGGATCTGTAGCTGAAGACACTTTGGACCAGGGTTTCTGTCATGGAAAAAGTGGTGGATTGGATACTCACATCAAATACACTAAGTGTGCATTTTCCCTGTGACGTCATCACAGACTAGAAACCACTAGACGGGTTGAGTTTCTTGCACTTATAAAAATATGAACAGAGAAAGGAGTCTTGGGTGGTGCTGAACCTGAGATCATTACTACAAAGTGTCTTGGAGCGGCACACTCCTGGCCTGAGCGGCTACTGCCCCTCGCCCTCTGGAACACGCTGAGCAGACCACCCAGGTGGCCCCTCCCTGCTCACCTCTCCAAGCCCACCTCCCGTTCCTTCTGACTCGAGCCTCATGTCTCCCTGGGAGCCACCTGATGATGCTCCACTGCCGGACCTGCCACATACCCCATGGCCAGGCACGGAGCTCTCAGTATTGTTTCACAGGACACTCTGACCCTGGGCTCACCACTGGCTCAACAGGACCTGCCAGGGACACAGCCACCCTGTCCCTGCCTCAGTAATCAGAAATGAACACTGTTCTTTTTTTCTAAATATTTTTTTAGTTGTTGATGGCCTTTGTTTATTTACGTGTGGTGCTGAGAGTCGAACGCAGCTGTTCCAGAGTCTTCACAGGTGGCTCTCAGCAGCAAATCCAAACTTTCTTTGTTGAGATTCGCTTTCTGGGAATACCAGCTACCTCCCAAGGATGCCAGAGGGCTCCAGGTGAGACGTTTGCAGGTAACAGTTGAGGCTCAGCCGAGCTGTTTCCAAGCAGAGGCTGAGGTCAGGTGTGGTCTGCAGCAGGGAGCCCTCTCCACTCAGCCCAGGCTGCAGGTGCTGGGCTGGCTCACAGATGCACCTGATCTGCTGGGCAGCTGATGCAGGCTGCTGAAACCCCTAGAGCCTCCAGCACCTCCATCTCGATTTTCAAAGGCAGTCTGAGAATTCAGCAGAAAAATGAAAACAGGCCAAATTAAAATTTCACAACCACAACAAACTTTTACTCATTTCCTTAACAAGCAGGTCTAACTCTCCACGGACTCCTAAACGGCTCCACCAGAAACGGAGTTACCATATTTTAAAACTGACCAATCAGGGGCTGTAGATGGACGTCAATGGCTTCCTTAAGCAGAACCTAAATTTCCAACTATCTCCCTGATGTTTCCAGGGTGAAGCCAGCTGAGGGAGAATTCATGGGGTTGGATTCACACTCACAGATCTGGGGTGTGGAGAGAAGCAGCAGATTCTTCTGTCTGAAGGTTGTCATGATTAGGGAGAAACAGGGATGTGGAGGACAGGTTGGGTCTCACTCCTTGTGTCCATACCTAGCTCTCCTCCTGCTGACCACTGGTTCTGATGACCAGTAGTGACCCCAGAGGAGTCAGAACAGGCATAGCTTTTTGTTACTCTGTTTTGTTTTGGGGTTTTTTTGGTAGCAGAGATTGAACCCAGGGGCCCCTAACCACTGAGCCACATCCCCAACCCTATATATATATGCATGTATATATTTTATTTTGAGACAGGACTTCGATAAATCGCTGAATCTTGCTTTGAACGCATGAGCCTCCTGCCTCAGGCTTCCAAGCCACTGGGATGTTGTTGCTTTTGTTAAATGAAAATTTTGCAACGTAAGTGAAGCCCAAAGACTACACCTAGGCCTCCTGGATTTGCTCTGTTAAAGTGGCATTAGAGGTTTCAGCATCTGTATTCGCGAAGGATACGGCATTGTAGTCTCTAAATTAACTCTGTCAGGTTCACTCATTTCAGAGAAATGAGTTGGGAAGTAATCATCCTCCTCCATTTTCCGGAAGGTTTGTTTAAGTGTGGTGTTATTTCTTCCCTAAGCATTAGATGAATTTCACCCCTGGAATTATCTGGCCTCTTAATGAGGATTTCCTAGTAGGCAGAATAATGCCCCTGAAGATATCTGTTCCCTAATCCCTGGAGACTCTGAATCTATTACCTCCAATGGCAAAAAGATCTCTGCAGGTTTGATTGAGGGTGCAGACCTTGAGAAGGGGGCTGGTTTGGGTTGTCCAGGCCCAATCTTATAAAATGAGACTTTAAGGTCAGAGAGCCTCTCTGAGCTGGGGGAGGGATCGCCCCCTGCGGCTGACTCCGAGGTGTGAGGACAGGCACAGTGACCCCAACAAGGCCTCCAGGGCCTAAGAGCAGGGCCCAGCCACAGCCAGCAAGGGGATCAGACCACAGTCACCCCAAACCTGTGTGGACTGAGCTCTGCTAATACACAGATGAGATGAGAAGCACAGGAGTTGTCTCCTGGAGGCCATGACGGGAAAGTGAGGCCTGTTTCCTGATTTCCCCTGATTGGTCTTCAGTTCATGCATATTTTGTAAATTGTTTAATTTCCAAATATCTGGGCCTTTTCTAGATGTCTTACTTTTATTGATTTGTGATTTTTTTTTAACTTTTGGTCAGATAACATTCTCTAGCTGACTTCAATCTTTTAAAATGTATTTGTACTTAATCTAAAGCTCAGAACATGGTCTATGTTGATTTATACATCACATATTCTTGAAAATAATGCATGTTCTAAAGTCTCAGGTGTGATGCTTTATAGTCACCAGTGTGTTCCCAGCCATTGATAAGGTGTTTCAGTTCAACTGTGTCCATGCTTACACAGTAGACAGGTGAGAGAGTCAACAGGTACCTACAGATCCCCGGGATGTGTGGACGTAGGTACCCACTGTTCATGGCTACGTCACACACCTATGTGTTGGTGGGCGTGGGTGTGTGACGAGGACATTTAACACCCACCCTCTCAGCAGGTCTCAGGTGGCATGTACTCCTGTGTAGTCTGCTCACCATGTTCTACAACAGACCCAAAGCACATTCTTCCTCTTCATGGAAACTGTACACCATGGACCAGTACCCTCTTCACCTCCACCCCAGCTCCTGACTGCCTCCTCTCTCCCCATGAGTTGGGCTTCTTTAGATTTCACATGTGCGGAGAGTGCACTGTATCTCTCTGACATGCCTGGATCACTCCCTGGATGAAGGTCACCTGGCTTACTCCATGGATGAAGGTCACATGGTTCACTCCCTGGATGAAGGTCCACCTGGTTTACTCCTTGGATGAAGGTCACCTGGCTTATTCCCTGGATGAAGATTCACCTGGCTCATTCCCTGGATGAAGGTCCACCTGGCTTACTCCAAGGGTGAAGGTCACCTGGCTTACTCTCTGGATGAAGGTCCACCTGGCTTACTCCAAGAATGAGGGCCACCTGGCTTACTCCCTGGATGAAGGTCCACCTGGCTTATTCCAAGGATGAAGGTCACCTGGCTCACTCCCTGGATGAAGGTCCACCTGGCTTACTCCAAGAATGAAGGCCACCTGGCTCACTCCATGGATGAAGGTCCATTTGGCTTACTCCCTGGACGAAGGTCCACCTGGCTCATCCCTGGGTGAAGGTCCGCCTAGCTTATTCCAAGGATGAAGGTCCACCTAGCTTACTCCAAGGAAGAATAAGGTCACCTGGCTCACTCCCTGGAGGAAGGTCCACATGACGTACTCCAAGGAATAAGATCACCTGGCTCACTCCCTGGACAAAGGTCCACCTGGCTTATTCCATGGCTGAAAGTCACCTGACTTACTCTCTGGATGAAG
This sequence comes from Glaucomys volans, assembly GCA_020662805.1. Taxonomy (NCBI): domain Eukaryota; kingdom Metazoa; phylum Chordata; class Mammalia; order Rodentia; family Sciuridae; genus Glaucomys; species Glaucomys volans. The sequence goes on from JAJEJO010051345.1 coordinate 18,160, forward strand.
GTCCACCTGGCTTACTCCCTGGATGAAGATCCGCCTGGCTTCCTCCAAGTATGAAGGCCACCTGGCTTACTCCAAGGGTGAAGGTCACCTGGCTTACTCCCTAGATGAAGGTCACCTGACTTACTCCCTGGACGAAGGTCCACCTTGCTCATCCCTGGGTGAAGGTCCGCCTAGCTTATTCCAAGGATGAAGGTCCGCCTGGCTTACTCCCTGGATGAAGGTCACCTGGCTTACTCCAAGGATGAATGTCACCTGACTCACTCCATGGACAAAGGTCTGCCTGGCTCACTCCAAGGATGTAGGTCCACCTAGCTTACTCCCTGATGAAGGTCCTCCAGTCATCCGTGTTGCTGCAGATAGGAAGATGTCCTTCTTTTTCAAAGCTGAGCTGAACTCTATCACGTCCACCTACCACATCATTACCCACCCCTCCATGTGGAGCACTGGTCCTCTCCATGTCTTTATGAGGCTCAGCAATGCTGGAACAGACCTGGAGAGCAGCTGCCTCTCCCATGCACAATTCCACCTCGTTGGCCCACACACCCAGCATGGGACTGCTGGGTCACATGAAAGTTCCTTCACGTGTTGAGGGACCCCAAGGCCATCTTCCATAATGGCAGTACCCACTTGTGCTCCCACCAGTCAGCGAGGTGGCCTTTCCTCCACATTCTCCCCATGTTTATCTTCTGCCTTTTTGGTGATAGTCACAGGGATGGTGTGAGGGGATATTCCATTGTCATTTTCATTTGCATGTCCCCATGACTTGTGATGTTCAGCATTTTCTTTTATTTATTTTTTATTTTTTTTGTATACCTGGTGGCCATTTGCAATCTTCTTTTAAGAAGTGTTTTTCCAGGTCCTGTGCCCATTTTCAGGGCTTTTGCACTTCCTGGCTTTTGGAGTTCGGATGATATCCTGCACGTTGCAAAGATATACTTCTGAACGCTTCTAATTTTCTGAGTCACGTGGAGATGCTATGTTTTGTTACATTCATCAGGATGGCACTGGAGTGCCATCTGGTGGGCTGGATTCGATCCACACGCTGTCTCAGGGGTTCTGCAGTGGGGCTCAGTCCTTTTACTCTCTGCTGTCTCAGGGTCCAGCTGTGCATATGTGGTTTGCAGGACCTCAGGAGGCTTGGGGAAGGTGAGACCCCTAACGTGGGAGGCCTTCTTTTCCCTTTCCTTTCCTGGAATTCCCTTTACATCCAGGGTCTCCACAGCTCTGAACTGTGTCCTCTGGTTGTGTGAGCCAGGGACAGTGGGATTCTGCAGGAGAGCTAGCGGGCCCATGCTGCTGTGACGGTGGCCTGTTCCCAGGAGAAAAGCCACAGGAACTGGAGCTGCTCTTTGCCTCCCCCCTTCCAGGGTGGCTGCCTTCTGGGGCCTCTGCACTTCTCTTCTGTTTCCTAGTCTGTGCAGAATTCATGGTTTTCACCTGTGTGAAGACCCATCGAGAGGCCTCTCCTTGGCCCCTCCCAAGGCTGAACTCCTTCTTGTGTCCACCAGGCAGCTCCTCCCTCCTCCTGCTGCTGGGCACCTGTCCCCCTCCCCCTGTTCCAAGACCTAACCGGCTCTGCCATCCACAGGCACCCGAGTTTCTCAGAAGCTGCCCGGAGATTTCTTATCCTCCACTGCCACCTGCTGGTCTTACTTCTCTAGCATCTCCCTCAATTACATAAGGTCTCATTTCTAAAGCAAACCCCTGTTCCTGGGGGTCTCCCTGCCCCAGGAAGCCTGGATTGACACAGTGCCACTTATTTCGGTGATATCTGGAGTGGTCACCTGACCAGTTCATGCTTAATGCCTTTAGTCAGGGCAAGTGCAGTGCCCCCTTCCTGGAGTTTCCCCTTGCTCCTCGTCCCAATGGGTCTGCTTTACTCTCTCCACCGCCCACCCTATAAGATCAGATGGGGGTCTCTGAGTAGCTCTGAGTAGGTGTCACCATCCTCTGAAACCACATTAAGGAGGCGCCGCCCTGACAATCCAGCCCTGACTTGCCAGAGGTAGCAGGTAGGGCGGGGCCAATGGCGTCCCTGGAGGAAGTGTGAGTGGCCGCCCAGCTCAGTGACCCTCTAGTGATCTGCCCGCCACCACTTACCCCCAGAAACCCGCTTATTTTCTCTACCAGCAGCAAATGCCAGGCGGTGCCGCCAGGGGGCGCTGCGGACCCGTCGCCACCTGCACGCTGGAAGCAGCTCCCAGCAGGACTGTTTCTCAGGATAATGAGGGACCTTGGCTCCAGGCGGCAGAAGAACAAGGTTTCTATTTGAAGCTCGATATTTTTTAACAGAATATCGAAGAGTTTTAAGGAGAGCTAAGAGGAATGCGACCTGGCTGCGGGGCTCCTGTTGTTACCTGGCTTCTCTGCACTGAAAAGTGGCTGACCACAGCTAGTCCTGGGTAAGCTGCAAGTGTCCCCTCCTTGTGAACTGGCTAGATCCAGATGAATCCTAAGGACTCCGTGGCTTAGGATGCTGGTCACGGCTGGCTGGAGCAACACTGACAAATTATACTGTAACGCACTATGTTGCGTCTGGGTAGTGGATGAGTTTGAATTGAATTATTTTCTATTAAAAATTCAAAATTTAGGTCCTTCTGAGCAATGAATATAAAACTAATAGAAACAAAAACAAGGACTTGGGTGGAGAGGGCCAGATTCATAGGATGGCTGAACCTACTCAGCTCAAGGCAGAGATGCTGGAGTTGGTCTCATCCGACTGTTTCTTTGGCTGGTCATTATGGGGACTGCCTCGGGGGAACTCTTCCTGCTGCCCTTTAGACTGTCTGTCCTTTCGGCCACAGAGACCCATCTCTCTTGTCTTTTCCACACCTTCACTGTGGATCTTGCACCCCAGAAGCCTGGGATCAAACACCACTTCTTCAAAGGGGTCACAGAGAGTTTATTCAGCCTTATTTCCTGGATGCAGAGTATTCTGGGGGAGCAATGAATGTGGAAATTCGGGTGTCTCTGTGAGGATGGGTTACATCATGGTGCAGTAACGAGCAAGTCCCATATCCCATTGGCTTAAAACAGCACACATTCCTCTCTTATTCAATGTTTTGGGTCCATTGCTGGTTGGCAGAGGACTATGCTCATTGACACCCTCTAGGGCCCTGGGTGACAAAGGAGCCACCACCTTGGCCAAGGCCAGACACTGCCGGCCCTCTCCAAATACTGGGTTTGCTGAGAGGCACACCTTAAATAACCACTATTAACTACTTGCATGAGAAACTCTGGTCTCGTGTTCTGAAATGATGGCATGAACCTGAGAGCTCACAACTGCTTCCTTCTCAGAAGCAGGGAAGGACTGGGTGAAATTTTCAGATGATGGGAGTTTGGAGAATATGCTGGTGAATAAGTAGCAGAGGAGGGCAATGGGTTAGGAGGTCGTTACTCAAAGAATAATCACTGATCACAGCAGCATAGTCCTCTGGAGGCTTTTGAAAAGTAGAGGCAAGGGCCCCACCTGATCTCTGAGTCAGAATCAGTGTTTTAGCGAGTTCCCTAGGGCATGTGTGCACCTGGTAAGGTCTGAGGATGGTGGAGCCAGACACGGAGTCTGCAGTCAGAGTGCCTGAGTGTGACCCCAGCTCCGCTGATTTCAGCTCTGAGACGTTGGGCAGCTTAGTTGAACTCTGTCAATTTCACTGTCAGTGAATGGGCTTAATCACAACAGTAATGCCCCAGGATTGTTGAGAGGGTGAAATGAGACATCACTGTCAGAGTATTTAACATGGCGTCTGACGCAGAATAGGGTCTCTAAGTGGGAGATGATGATGGTGAGGAGGAGGAGGATAGGGGGTGGTAGTGATGGCGGCGCTACTGTTGCTGCTTCTGATAGCAATGATGATGATGGACATGGTGATGGTGATGGTGGTGATGATGGTGATGAGGGTATGGTGATGGTGATGGTGGTGATGGTGGTGATGGTGGTAATGGTGATGGTGGTGATGATGATGATGATGGTGAAGACGGTGATGGTGGTGGTGATGGTGATGGTGGTGGTGGTGGTGGTGGTGATGGTGATGATGATGATGGTGGTGATGGTGGTAATGGTGATGGTGGTGATGATGATGATGATGGTGAAGATGGTGATGGTGATGGTGGTGGTGATGATGGTGGTGGTGATGATGGTGATGATGGTGATGGTGGTGATGGTGGTAATGGTGATGGTGGTGATGATGATGATGATGGTGAAGATGGTGATGGTGATGGTGGTGGTGATGATGGTGGTGGTGGTGATGATGGTGGTGATGGTGATGGTGGTGATGGTGGTGATGGTGGTAATGGTGATGGTGGTGATGATGATGATGGTGAAGACGGTGATGGTGGTGGTGATGGTGATGGTGGTGATGGTGATGGTGGTTTTGGTGGTGATGGTGATGATGATATAACAATGGTGGTGGTGATGATGGTGCTAATGTAGCAAATACAGTTAAGGAAATGTCAGTCGTAAGGTATAATAAGGTACCTTTGCCAACCTTGAACCCTAATGGAAGGGTGAAATCTACTTTGTGGATCTTCACTGTAAAGGTGAGAGGAGTTGGGCACCCACCAGTATTGCCTGGGAAATGGGAGAAGGGCCAGGTGGGACATCTGAGCATCTGTCCTAATGTTTCTCTCACAGGCTGGTCACCTGCACCCTCTATCATTCCCTGGGCAGCTGGGCCCATGCTCCTTTCAGGGGAGATCAAATTCTACAGAGGCTGAGTTGAGGGAGGGGCACCAGAGCAGCATGGGGGCTGGGAACTTGTCTGAAGCATTAAGTGGATATTAGAAAAATGGGATCTAAAGAAGTTACCGAGATGTCCAATGTGGGAAGCAGACACACCCGAGCACACACAGAAACACCATGAGGCTACTGAACGATCATGACTGTGGACTCTGAGGCCAGGTGGCCTGGATCCAATCCCAGCTCAACCCCTTCCTCTCTGGGTGATCGTGAATGTGTCATCTCACCCCCTTTGACATCAGATTTCCTACCTGAAAACTGGATAAAACAAGAGCACCTGTTCATAGATGGTTAAGAGAATTACATCTTAATCAGCAAGAACTTAATAAATGCTAATTGTTGTTGGCATCATCACCACCATTAGACAAAATGAGCTAAAGACAGAATGTGTGGATCTCAGATTCCTCACTCGTAAATGGGTTAATCATCTAGGACTGGGGGTAGTTATTCACCGGATGGGGGCTGGGAATGGAGAGTTAAGCAAGTCAGGTATGGTTTTCCACCCAGGCCACATGAGAGGGAAAGTGGGGAATGAAGGAGCAAGGGTCAACAGGGAACGTCCCCACAAGCCGTCCCTCATCGGTTTCTATTCTCCTTGTTGGTGCCAAGGTAGGAACACCTATCACATACAGTGGGACAAGGGAGGGTATATCCTACCTTCCACTCCCCTGGCTCGGCCAGACTGAGCTTCTGGGGTCTGCTCAGAGAGAGACGAGGCGGGGCTGTGGTTCACATCAAGGCTAAACCCAGTATGGTGCTGGGTTGGGCTGGTGGCCCTGACCTGGCTCTGCTTCTTCTGAGGGCTGAATTTAAAAGCCTTTGCTGCCACATTCCAGCAAGGACAACTGCCCACTGAGACTCAGTTTCCTCCACTGCACCAGTGCTCCCAGGGCTGCCGACCACCCAAGCCTTCCTGCCTCCATGACGGGCACCCTCAGAGACCCAGTGGCTCCGTACTCTTCCTTCCAGGATCCCGCCACCATCAGCAAGTCCCATGGGTCCCCCTCCAGCTTGCATCACCACTCTGCTCTCTGCCCAGGTCCAACCCTCCAGGACTCCTGGATGCCCACAGGAGCTCTTACTTGGACTCCGGGCTTCCTCTGCCACCTGCTACAGGTGACCTTAGCAGAAGCAAGACCCTCCAGCTCCTGGTGCCCGGCCTTTGCACTGCCAGTTCTCGGTATGAGAAGCTCGCCCTCCCTTCACCCACTGGTCCCAAAGATGCACCACAAACAAACCTCCCCTTAGCTGCTTTATGGTTATTCACAAGACACATCACTGTCCTTGGGGATGGATTGACTTAGATATTTCTTGAGAGTCTGTCTCCTCTGCTAGAATGCATGACCTATGAATGTAGGACCTGTGTTCTGTTCACCCTGGAATCTGGGCTGACAAATGGTAAGGAAGGGACAAATGGTTGCTGAGTGAATGAATGAACTGTCCGAGGGCATTAGAGCTGCTACCAGGTGACATGGGACAGTATCTATGTACATGAAGAGCAATGCCAGCATAGGGTGCCAGACCCAGAACTTTCTTTCATGTTCCTTCCTTGCTTTTACCTCCAGTAGGAAGCAACAGAGCCAGACTTTGCTATTGACTTTGCAGGATGACCATAGCTGTTTTATGAGGCCAACATATAGCACTTGATTCCATGTACTCAGTAATTTATTATGCATGGGTCTTCTGCCCAGAGGAAGGCAAGTGTAAGGAATTCCTGAGTCAAATTAGCAAGTTCTGTCTTTCATTTTATACAATATTAACAATTTGGAATTTAAGCACCACCACCACCACCAAAAATCCAAAATTGCCTCTTTGACTTAGGAAGGAGCCCAGCACATGTGGAAGCAACAGGTTTCCTCTTCACAACAACTCTCCTCTCCTATAAATCATGCTAATTGTCTCCATGTGCCCGCAGCCCAAAGGGAGCTTTGCCACAGCCTTTGAGGAGATTAGTGGTCCCTGATGTTCCTTATGAAACTCAGAAAGGCATCTGGAAGTAATTTAAGTTAAGGAATTAATGATTTTGAGGTCAAATAATACACTACTTAAAAAAAAATACACACAGGAAACTTTATTAGTCCATGAACCTCTAAGTTCACACCTCCACTTCTGTGGATTTACCTAACAAGGGTAAATGACCACGTCATCCCTCTGATTTGTTGGATTTGTATTTTGTTTGACTGATTTTTAGAAGAGTGCATGATAAATTCAATGAGGTGTTATAGTGAGACTTGCAGAGGGGACGCTCCCCATTTCCTAAGCCTTCCTGGAGGGACCAGGAAGACAGCTTCTGGAATGCTGGGAAGCGTGTGCAGGGCTTAGTCACAAAGCAGAATGGCCACTAGATTGAAGGTCCTCTTCTCTTTTTATTTCCCCCTTATTCTGAGTTGCTAAGCATTGTGTTGTGGTTGGTTCAATTTCCTCTTGTTTTGATTATTTGCACGGTGGAGTCCCTAGTCCAGGGACGGCATCTGGCTTTGCACAAGAAGAGTGATGTGTGTGCCAAAAGGGAAGAGCCAACGTGCAGAGGAGGGCAATTTACTGGTCTGCAAGGAAGAGCGGGGAGTGGAGGGTCCATTCCGGGCTTTTATTTTTTGTTCCTATTATGGGATAGGAGGGAGAGAGGATGAAGCAGATTCCGATCCCTCCTTCAGAAATAATGGGAGATGTTGTATTTCTCCCTGATGGCGGGAGGCTAGAAACATTTAAATGAAAAATATTTATTCTCCAGTGACTTCCAGACTGAAAAAAAGAGAAGAAAATGTACCTTCCGTTTTGGGAGCCCACGTCTACTCCATGACTGCTCCCCAGCCACGTGTCTACACTAGCTGGACAGTGATTTGGGCAATTACCAGCACAATCCACTTAAAATAACAAGTCACTGCTCCCGGGCCTGTTAGAACCAACCCCTTGGGCCTGGCCTGTTTTCCAGCAGCCAGCTGCCCAAGCAAGAAAGACAATGAAGCATCTTCCTGCAGCCTGGGCAGTAGAATCCCTGGCCACCCTGCCCCCGCCCCCAGCTGGGAGAAGGCTCCAGAGCTGGGGGGTGCTCCAGGAAAGACCTGGCCCCACCCCTGATTTCTCCTAGTACCAGGCTCACATCCCCTTGAAGCCGAGTTGAGGGACCTTTCCCTTGTGTTTCTCCTCTATCAGTCACGGGCTTTCTTTTATTTCAAAATTCATTTCTTGAGGGCTGGTGAAACATAACCCAGTCAGTCTTCCTTCTGAGTTTGGTCTGAGCCCACCTAGGGTAACAGCCAGGAGCCCAGGGCAGGTGGGGACCACTGGGGCGGGCCAGCTGTGACTTGTGCAGGGCTGGGCGAGGTTTCCAGTCTCAGAACCCACTGCCTTTGGCTCCTAGACACCAGAGGGAGCCGGGGTCCTGTCGCCCCGTTGCTTGTACCCCTTCGTGGAGGATGCAGCCCCAGTGGGTCTCGAGAGGCCCTGGAGAGGAGCGCTGAGAAAACGTAAGAGAGCAGGTCAGGAAGCGGAGGGTAGGGCGGACCTTCCAGATCTGACTCCGCAGAGAAACTGCTAGCGCAGAGCGAGCCTGGGTGTGCGTGTGCGGTGGCGGGAGCTGGCATTTGTTTGGTTTCCCCCTGAATAGTTAATAAAAAGCACATGCGGTGCGATGTGCAAACCCCACGGCACGAAAGGATAGGCAGTGAAAAAATGAACCTTTCTTTCCTCCCTTCGTCCCAGTCCCCTTCCAGAGACTGCTGGTATCCTGTGCTCTCCACGCACAATGCACACACATCCACACGTACGCGCATCTGTGTCCATCCGAGTCTCTGACCTGCACGTTGCTTTTTCCACTAAATAATCTGGGAGATCTTCCTCGGCAGTCGCAGGTGACTTTTAAATCCAAGTGTCCCCAGGTCTCAGAGCTAAAGCGGGGAACGGCCTGAAGTTGCGGATGGGGTGTGAGAATCACCGGGCCCCGCAGTGAGCTCAGGAGGCGGCGACCGGAGGGTCCAGCTCCATCCTGCATGGAGGGTACCCGGGCAGGGCTCCGCACGAAGGCAGGCGGCTGCACACCCGGCGCTCCGCGGTGCTGGAGTCGCCCCTGCCCTCCGGCTCTCCTCTCGCTTTCCCCGCCTCCAGGGCCCTCCCCACCCGCAGGCGCGCTCTTGGTCCCTGCTCCGCCGCCCCCCGCCCCCTCCATTCATCACAGGCCCCGGGCGGGGTGGGGGTGGGGGCTTGGTGGGCGGGGCCTGGGCCAGGGTGGCGGGGGCGGAGGTGGGCGGGACCGTGGGGCGGGCCCCGCTGGGCAGCGGCTGCCGTTGCGGCGGCTGCTGGAGAAAAGTTGTCCGGGCCCAAGCGCGAGCAGCCGCGGAAGCCGAAGCGCGGCGGCGCGGACGCCGAGAAGCGCCGGACGGACGCCGCGGCTGCTGGGTGGCCCCGGCATGGGGCAGCCGGCGGGGACCGCGGACGGGCCCCGCGCCCTGGGCTGGCAGCGGGCGGCGTGAGCGGCAGCGAGCAGGATGCGCTCCGAGGGCGCGGCCCCCGGGCCGGTGGCGCCGCTGTGCGGGGCGCTGAGCCTGGTGTTGAGCGCGCTGCTCGGCAAAGGTAAGGCGAGGCGGGAGTCGACCGCACCGGCCATCGCGAAGTTCCCGGGGCTCCGGTGAACACCGGAGGAGGGCAACCTAAACATGGGGGTGGAGTGGGGTCCTTGGCAAAGGCCCTGGTCCCACCAAGAGCCCTCTGCGGAGCGCAGAGCAGCCCCTTCCCTAGAAGGGTGGATTCAGCGGGGCGCCGGGGCTGGGGCAAGTTAGGCTGCTCTAGGATTCCAGTTCCAGTACCCCAGACCACCCAGACCCAGTGCTGCCTCGGGGGGAGGAGGGGCGTGACCAAGGGGCACTTTAAACCTGTCCCCCATCCCTGAGTTCCGCGGGGACCAACCCCCGGTCCCAGCAGTCATTGTGGTGCTGGTTTGCTTGAGAGGGGAGCCCAGTCCTTTGACCTGCTTCCTCTCAGCCGGGTGAGCCCCATGCCCAGCTCAGACAGTGGGACTGGAGATCCAGACCCTTTCCGCAACCCCTTTCCGCAATCACCTGGCCCCTAGAACCCACCGCGGTGGCTCACCAAGGGACGCGTACTAATCGCGCGGCTCACCCGGACACCAGCTTGGCAGAAACCCGGGACTCTCTCCAGTCACCCCAAATTAGGCCTGGTATGGCTTCGGAGCGCGCGTGGGGAACGAGTGCGCTTCTCGCCGCGGCCAGCCTGGCTCCCCAGCAGTTCTGTCCCTGGAGGGCTTTGCTTTCACTTCAGTCCCCTCCTCCTCGGGGCGATAGGGATGTTGGCTGCCACAGGTCTTCGAGATTTGTGCAGATGAGCCAAGGTAGGGGCGGCCGAAGGGCTCACAGAAGGTAGCGGTTGCTATAATCACAACCATATTATTATACGCATGTGGGGACCATGCCCGGCAGAACCGGCCTCGCGGGGAGGCGAGAGGCGGTCCGAAGCCGAGCCTCAGGAGCAGCTGGCCCTAGGCGCCTTCTCCGCGGGGACAGCGACTGCGCCCACAGCAGCTGAGGGGTCCCGGGGTGCGGTCTGGGAGTGGGAAGAGGACACTGTGGACTTCCTGCCGCCCGCGCTCTGGAGAGGGTCTCCGTCCATTTGGTTAACTGCGGTGTGCACAAGTGCCCCCTGCCTCCGCGCAGCGGGGCGGGGCGGGCCCAGGAGCTGGCTCTGTAGCTGGGAAGAGCAACCTCAAATCCACCCCATCGCAGACCAGACTCTCCCGCCCAGCGCTCCGGGGCTGGGCTGGAAATGCATTGGTAGAGACAACTTGCCAATTGATGTTAAAAAGCAGGGTTTGCTTTTCAAAAGTCATTACTCAACTGCACGGTCTGAATTCCAGAGAAAACTGCTTCCTTGAGGGGACAGTTTCCCAGAACCGCCAACTCCGCGTGTGTGTGTTTTAAATAGTAGGCATTCTGCGGTCTGCCCCAGGTAGACACCGCGGTGCTCCTGCAGGCGGTGGCCGGGAGGGGCACTTTCCTGTCTTGTTTGCAAGGGCCCACACCCAGGAACCGTCCTGAATTCTGCTATTAGCTCTAGATCCCTGCGACTCTGGGACTCAGTTTCCCCAAATGTAAAGTGGGCACTGGAACTGCGCTTCTCAGTATTCCCCTCAGGTCTTTTGGGGGATCTGAGGACCTAATGACAGAGCTGTGTATCCCCCTTTTCTTCCCTGTTTCTTTGAGAGGACTTAATCAGGTGAGGACTCCAGTTGTGATTTTAAAGCAAATGGTGGGCTTCTCCTAATTAAGGCTGGAGATCTTGGTGAGTGTGTGCACCTTCTACAGGATCTCCAGGAGTCAGCCAGGACCAGCAGCAGATGGGGTTGTGGTGGTGAACATCACAGGCCAGGGAAGCCCACCCTATGGCAGAGCCCCCCTGAGCCGGCTGGGTGCTGCCTGGAGGTGGTGGGCTTCTCTCCTTGCAGTTGTTCACAGTGTGTGCATGGTTTGAGGTGCACAAGGGTTTGAAGCTCCTCTTCTGCAACATTGCAGTTCATTTCTCATGATCAAAAGCAGTTCACTCCCCCCTTCTGATCCCTCCACATTGTCTCCACAAGGAATAGAAAGGAACATTTTGTGAGCCTTCTTTAAATATGTGCTCTCGTAAATAATAATAATAACCTCCCACCTCTGAGTCTTTCTTTGTGAGATTCTACTTGCTGATTTCTGGAATCTTTGAGACCACTGAATGTTTAAGAGCAACTATATGTTTATTTTCAACTGGATTTAGAAGCTTTGCAGTTTGTCAGGGTTCAGAAAATACATAGTTGTTCTTGGAAGTTTCCATAATTAGGACAATATTGCAAGAAAGGAATCTCTGAGCTCCTGGAGGCAGTGTCCTTGAGCTGGGGTGGGGGTTGACACCTGGGGCCTTAGAAAGGAGGTGGAAGTGCTGTGTGGCCTGGGGTGTACTCGGAAGTTCCGTGGTGGTTATTGGTCACATATGGGGCACTGTCAAGGTGACATGGGACCACAGCTGTTTTCTGCAATCCAGGGTCCACAAGTGTTTCAAGAGCTAGGACAGTTGAAATCTTGGAATGAGAAGGTAGAGAGTGGAGACCCCACAGAGCTTCGCTTCCGCGTTGGCGTCCAGTGAATCAAATGCACTTGCCAGCCAGGCCCTTGCTTTGTTAGCACATAGGGAACTTGGGGTTCCTGAGAAGGAATTTGAGTCCTGTGCAGGTGTGAGGAGGACGAACAAGTCCCCAGGGTAGGAGGTCATTCTCAGCTTGCCCAGGGTCCAGCTGACACCGGGGAATGAGCTCAGCTTGCCTTGCCATGCTTGACACCCCCGTGCTCAGGACATTGCCCACAGAGGGTCACATTTTCACCCCTTCAATCTCCTCCTGTCCCTCATAGTGACATGCCCATAGGGCTTCAGCTTCCTCCGGGTTTATCTGGTTGTCTTGGAAGCCATTCTGATAAACTGTCAGGCTCCAGCATGTCCTCAATCTCTGCTCTCACCCCAATCCCTGACTAAGTGCCTCCAGGTTCCGTGGCCTGCTGACAAATGCCATTTTGGCCACCATGGTTACAAACACCAAATAGGCTCCCAACATCTGAAAACAGGGGAAGCCACACATAAAGATCTGGACTTCCACGAGTGTCCCCACATCAAAACATCTTGTTGCACTCCATAACTCTTTGCAATTTTTATGTGTCAATAGAAAGATTATATTCTTGGCTTACTAGAAGTTGCATGCAAACTGTTATCAGATACTCTTTTGCATCTACAAAGGTGGTCACATAAATGATCTTTATTCTGAAAAAATAATCAGAAATTTCAGCTTTCCCTGAACATGCAAGTACCCTGCCATCGCCAGCACACGTGGCTCCTTTGTGCCTGTGTGAGCAGGTGTGTCCCCCTCTGAGGGTGTCTACATAGTCTTCTCTCCCTCCACTCATCTGCCTGGTCCTCATGACCCACTAAGCTTGATTACCAGGGTTGGACAGATTCAGGCAGGGAAGAGCCTAAACTCAATTATTTTACTAGTTACCACCTCCAGAGCACAGGTATTTAGAAAGCCTTTGGACATATTAGATGCTGCATGCATCTGCAGTCCTAAAGGGCAAGGTTAATAAAAATGGGTCCTTGCTGTATTAATTGGAGCAAAGGGGAGTGTTATGGAATTAATGGAATAAAAGGAATGTCTGAGTGGCAGATATTTTTACGACACAGTACTTTGTTTAAAAGCTGGGTTTATTAAGGTGTAACTGCATACAGTAAAATCCATCCTTTCAAGTAAGTTTTGACAAATGTACATTGTGCATTGTGCAGAGTGTAAACATTGCACAACTGAGGTGCAACACATTTCCATCAGCCTCAGAAACTCCTGTGCCCCTTGGTAGCCACCTCCCTCCTCCACCCCAGCACCCAGCAAGCCCCATCTGGTTTTGCCCCTGATATTTTGCAGTATGCAGCTTCCAAGTCTGCCCCCTCTCCACTGCACAGGGCGTTTGAGATCTTCCTTTGTATCCACAGCCTGCTCCATTCTGGTGCTGATGAGTCCTGTGCACTTGGGCATCTGGTGATGGTCGTTGGTCATGGGTGGGATGTCTGCCAAGATTATGCAGATGCACCACACTTGCTTATTAATTCCCCAGTGGAAGGGCATTTGGATTATCTCACAATCTTGATGATCATGAGAAAACTCGCTATAAACCTTCACAAACAGGTTTTTATGTCCACATGTTTTCATTTCTCTTGGAATTTCTAGGCAGTTTGCTTTGCAAACTCATTTTAAAACCTGGTTTTAACGTTTTTCATTCGCACCAGCTATAGATAAATTTCCCAGCTGTTTTGTATCTTCAGCAGCACTTGATATTATCATTTTGTTTTGTTTGATTTGGGTAGGCGGGCAGCAGGTATTTCATTGTGATTTTAATTTCATTCTCATGACAGCTGTGAATATTCTTACTTGTGTTTAACTGCCATTCTTATTATGTCTTTGGTGAGATGTCTTTTTCAAATATGGTGCCCATATTTCATTGGTTCTTCATTTTCTTTATTATTGATTGTTGAGGGTACTTTATATTTTATAGGTCCAAGTCCTTTATCAGATAGGGTTTCACAGACATTTTCTCCCATTGTGTGTCCTTGGAAGAGCAGAGATTTTAAATTTTAATAAAGCAGGTTTATTGATGTTTTAATGATTGTTTTTCTGGTGTCACATCTCAGCAGTCTTTGCCTGTCTCAAGGTCAAAAGGATTCTATATATTACAATTGATACATTTGTTCCGTAAGTTACTGAAAGGAGAATAGTAAAATCTCTGAGTTGTGGCGTTGTCTATTTTAATTTTATTCTGCCAACTTCTGCTTTGATTATTTTTAAGCACTGTACACTCTGCATTATTGTGTCCCTTTGTTGAATCACATCCATTACCATGACGTAATGCCTCTCTTTGTTCTTGGACATATTCCTTGCTCTGAAGTCCATTTCATCTGCTATTAATGTAGCCACCTCAGCTTTCTTTCTATTAGTGTTCATGTTCCATCTTTTTGCTTTTATGCTTAGTTAGTGTCGACCTTTGCAGAGAGCAGGCGGTTGAGCTTCCCTTTTTCCTTCAGTCTGATGGTCTTTGTCTTTTAATCATTATGTTTGGACCATTTATATTTAATGTGATTATCCATAGACTTAAAATAAGAGCCAACATTTGGCTCATGGGTTTCTTCATGTTCCATCTGTTCTTTATTCTTTGCCCCTCCCTGTCTGTCTGATTGTGGATTAGGTATTTTTGTGATTCCATTTTATCTCCAGTATTAGCTCATTACTTAGACTTCTTTTTAAGTTTTAGTCATTGCCCTAAGGTTTACAAAATGCATCTTTAATTAATCAAAGGTTACATTTGAGTTAAGTTATGTATAGGAACCTTGAAAGAGTATATTCCCAGTACCTTTTCCTGTTCATATAATTCTTTTCGAGCACACACACACTCTTACACTATAGGTGTGGCTAAGAGAATTGTTAATTAGAGGTTAATTGTACATAATACAAAAAATGTACATCACACTTAATTGGCTTGCACTTATTTCTGAGTGGGCACTTCTGACAGCCTTGAAATCGTTTTCCCCATAGGATTTTATTTTCTCCTACCTGCATGGTGGGTACCCTCTGTACCCTAGGGATTGAGAAGCTGCTGCCTTCAAGGAGAGAATGCAGGTGACATACACCCCAGCTGTCCTGAGTTAGCAAAGTCTCCAAGACAGAGAGTTCCAGCGCGTCTACACTGGGTGGGTCCTCGCCCTCTGCGGTGTGCACATATTCTTTGATTAAGGATGATCTTAGAGGAATGTCAGCACTGTGACAGGCACACTTGCGGATGGCTGGCTTTCTGGAGCTGCTCCAGGCTCAGTGTGGAAGATCTCTCTTCTCTCTGTAGAACTCTCCTTTCTTTCTCAACAGCCTTGGCATGTTCAGCGGTGTGGTGAGGGTTGGCCGGTGGACTAATGAGGGACCATCGTCTGTCATAGAAGCTGAAACTTCATTTTGAGCCTCTGTTCTGCCAGTTCCTGGGTCTTTGGTCTTTGGTTGTTAGCAACAGAAACGTCTGAGAGCCACCTGAGAAGAAAGTCCCGGGGACTGTGAGCTCAGGATTGCACAGAGAGCTGGAGGACCGGGTTTCCTGAGAAGAGAAGCTTCCTGCTCAAGGGTCCCTGATGTCCGCCTTCTGCAGGGCCCCCTGTTGGATGCAGGGCTTCAGTTATTTTCTTCATTTTTGTTTTTATGCTCAGATTTTAGATTCCTGAGAGAAGGAAGTTCACAACCTTGGCTGAACTTTAGAAGCATCTGGGGAATTTTAAAAAGCACCAGCCCACAGACCCTGCCCCAGAGTGGCTGAACCGGGACCTTGGTAGTGGTGGAGGAGGTGGGCGAGGGGTAGGTAGATCACGAATTATCCTTTTAAAGATCTGTGAATGCTTCCAAGGTGCAGTGGGGGATGTGAGCAGGTTGCATAGGTCCCCCTCCTAGCCTAGAAGGGGCTTAGGCAGCCTGAAGGAAAGCCCCCCTCATTTCCTATTCATGGGGAAAGAGGAGTCCTCCCTGGGAAGAAGAGAAGCGCTCTAACAAAGCAAGGATGGTTGCTGGATGCACAGCCCTTGACGCCCCTCCCACCGGCTCTGGCCCTGGCCTGGTGTGCGGTGGAAATCGCAGTGGAGGGCAGCTCTTCTGAGCCCGTTTCTTTTCCATAAGGTAGAGGGCAGCTCCTTTGTAGGATCCTTGAGAGCAGTGAAAGGGTGGGCTTGCACCCCCAGTGCAGTGTTGCTATCTTCCAAGTTTGTGGTGACTGACAAAGTCCCACAAACAAACTGGGCAGCGTGACGCAGCAGTGAAGTCCACACTCACAACGTCAGCAGGCCGCATTCCCTTGGGTCTCTAGGGAGGATCCTCACTCCTCTTCCAGCTCCTGACGGCTCCTGGGGTCTTTGGCTTCTGGCTGCCTCTCTCCAGCCCGTCTTCTCTGTGTGTCCCTCCCTTTTCTCTTATAAGGACACTTGTGATAGTACATGAGGCTCCCTGTCCTCCAGGATGATCCTCTTGAGATCCTAACACTAAGGACACCTGCCAGGACCTTCTAAGTTAGACGCCTTCACAGGTCAGAGGGGACGTGTCAGGGGCCTCTCAAGCCATCACACACGGTGACACTCAGCAACTGCAGAAGCAGCACACCATCAACACGGTGGAGCCGCACAGATGCTTCCAAATAACCAAGAACCCTGTCACCAGCTAACTTGCACTTGGCGAGGCCAGAACAGCAGACACTGGGCCAGCGTGAGGGTCAGCCAGGGCGCCAGGTGACTCCCCTGCAGCCGGGGGCACCGCTGGGCCTGGCCTTGGGGCTGGTGCCCTGCTCCAGGGCCTCTCCCCCAGGACTCCCAGAGTCACCCCAACACCCAGAGCAGCTCCCGCGCCTCTCCAGGGTAGCTCTGCCCAGTTGGGCATCAACTCTTGGCATCTTCCTTGCTCAGCTGATCCCTTCAGCCCTCGATTTCTGTGTTTGTCTTCTGCTGCTCCCTCGCTGTCTCCATGGGCTCAGACGCTGCAGAAGTGTGGGCATTACCCTATGCGCTTTGGCATGTGGAGGACCATTGGCAGGCGTCGGAGGCACTAGGGATTCTTGCATTCTCAAAATAAAGGGACTTTAAAGACACTTTGCCCCCTTCCATACGTGCATTTGCACGCACACACACACACGTGTACGCACACAACTAACAGCTAGTTCGTGGTCTCATCATGGAGTTTCTGCTTAGTGATCATTTCAAAAACAAACAAAATGGCAAAAACAAAAAAACCTCATCACACTATAACAACAACAAAAAAACAACCAAGAAGCCTTGTGCCCTGTAAACAGTATCCACTCTGCCAATGTGGTTTTGTTTCCATTGGAAACAATGAGGTTGTGTGTGAGGCCCTGGGGGCCGTCTCCCCCTCCTTGCCTGATAGAAATGTTCTTGGAATATGCACCAAATTTAGTCCTGTAGGGCTGGGGATGTAGCTCAGCCTCGCAAACACACACCCTGGGTTCCATCCCCAGCACCATAGGAAAAAAAAAAAAATCTAAATTTAGTCCTGTAGTCCTGACTCCTTTAATTGAAAAATGCAAAAAAGAACCTCGCTTAAGCAAACCCATGGGTGTGTCTGGGACACACCGATCCTGGGAACAGATAGGTGAGGTCATCTCCATCCCATTTTTGGATGGGGTAACTGAGACGTGCATGTGGGCTTCAGACACAGCTGGGTCCAGGAGTCACGCGGGTCACGGGGTGCTGTTCCTCCCCTCTAGGCTCCTCCTCTGTCTCTGTGCGGGCTGCATTTCCAGGTGCTCATCAACAGCACCAGCAGCTTGCCCCAGTCTTGTATTCTTCCCACGCAGCCTGTCAACCAAAGGAAAACAGTGTCCAAGTCAATGTAGAAGTTGCAGAGTTGGATCTCCTAGCCCTCCATAGTGACCCAGCCCCGAGCCAGTCACTGTGACGACAGGCAGTGGGACTTTCTGGTTGGCCAGATCCTGGGAACGGATGGGTGAAGTCATCTCCATCCCAGCCACTGGGGCAGAGTGCAAAGGACCATGCTGTCCAAAGACAGGGGTGCTATGGACACAAGGGAACAGACACAGGATGGGTGAGACCGGATCCCACCCAGCAAGGGCACAACCCAGGGAGCCAGAGGCTTTGCTGGTGGCTTCTCACTGACCCTGGGCTCTCCTGGGAGGCCACTCCTGCCTCCTGCATCTCCACCTGGGTGCTGAGTCCTCCCGGTGGCTCACGTCCAGGAGGGCTCGCCGGCTCTCTGCCTGCTTTGCCATGTGTTCCTTCCCTGGCTGTCCAATACCTGTCCAGCAGCGACTGTGGATAGGCCCAGTGGCAGGTCTTCCAGGCCTGGGTCCCTCCATGCACCCCAGCGAGCTGCCTTCACCCCAGGCTGCACCAGCCCAGAGGCCTTCCTCCTGCCCGGGCTACACACAGCAGCCCCACAGACTCCCGACCAGGACGGTCTCCTCGTGGGGTTCTGCGGCCGCAGGGTTTCCTGTTCCTGCTGCCTGGGTCGCCGGGTGGTCCTTTCCTCAGCCTGTTGGGTCTGCACACAGTCCTGTCCACAGTGCCCTTCCGAACTTGACTCTGGCACTCCTTCTGGTCAGTTGTCTCCCCGTGGTAGCCTGGGTGTTGGAGGAAGGCCAATTGCCCCCCATAGTGCTGGGTCAAGGCCAAGCAGCAAAGGACTCAGCCTCCCAGAGGCAGGAAGGAAGTCCTAGGCAGGCAGCCTTTGCACTTCAGCTGCCCTGGGTCTGCCCTGGCCTCCAGCCTCCACTCCCCCGTGGTGAGGACCCACCAGCCTCCCCTCACACTAGTGTTCCTGGGGAGGACCCTGCGCATAGAGGCCCTTAGAGCTCAGTCCCAGGGGAGGACTTTGTTTCGCTATTGCAGCGGCCTCGGTTCTCCAGGCCTACCCCCTGCCAGGCGTCCTGTGCCCATCGTATCTGCAGAGCCGGCCCCCACTTTGTTCTGAAAGCTGAGGTGGAGACGGGATTCCCGACTCCTCAGCAGGCTGCAGCTGCCGGCTGGTTGGGACCCTGCCCGACTTCCCATTCAGGTGCTCAGCCCGCACCGTCCTCCGCCAGACCCTCCCAAGGCTGCAGACACACAGAGCGCAGGACCTGCAGGTACCGTGTGTTGTCTGACCACCTGGGCCCTCTTGCATCTGCTCTGCTCTGCTCTCTCCCCCTGGCCGGCTGTGACCACCACAGAGCCTCTGTGGCACTGCCCCAGGGCAGGCTCCTTGTGACCACAGTGGGCACCCCACCAGCGTACGTCCCCAGAGGCCTCCCTGGCCTGTGGCCGGCCCTCCTCCACTCAGGGCCTCTACTCTCCCACACCTCAGCCCTGGTGACCCACGGTCATCCCACTGTGGAAGGCTCCCCTCCCCAGAATCCAGGCTGCCTGAGCACAGCCGTTTCCTCCCCTCGGCTCACCCGGTTCCTACCTGTTTTGCTCACCAGCCAGTCCTGGCCCCTGGGAAGCCCTCGCTGCCTGATGAAGGAGTGGGGAAGGGAGCCCACTGTCCCTCGCTTCCTGTGCCCTCTCTCTTCCTGAGGGTAAGTCCTGACAGCTCAGAAGGGGGAGAGGTAGAGTCCCCGGGAGCCACCGCCTGACCAGCACTGCTTTGTCTCTGCCCCTCGCTGCAGAGTGCTGTCCCTCTTGGAGTCTGAAATGAGAAAGCTCATGACAGTGTGTGATGCTCAGATTCCAGCAGCTAGGCAGACTGTGCTGGCCAGAGGAGACGTCTTCAAGGCCCTGACTCTTTCTGTGGGGGTCACACTCTCCTCTGCTCCTCTCTGAAATACAGGAGGGATTCATCCTTTGGAGATCCTGGGTTCCCAGTACCAGCCACAAGAAAGGAATCAAAACAAAGACAGATTCTACTGTAAATAGTAGAAAACATCTTTGATCAGGACTTTCTCTTAACCACTGAATATTAGAATTGCTGGAATCATAGAAAGTGGACTCCTAATAGGTCCGAGAAGTGTTTGGGGATAATGAAGAACAACTCAATGAGGCGGCAGGTAGGGCTTGATCCAGGTGTTCAGTTATGACATCAGGACTTTGGACTTTTTTTTTCCAGTATTCAAGTGGCCTCTTTTAGTGTTGGATTCATTTTTAGGTCACATGGTGACTCCTGGTGGTGGCAGGGATCCAGGTTCACAGTCCTGAGGGGTCAAATGCCCCTTCCCTTCATCCCAGGAAAGTGAGACTGTTGCACTGGCTTTGCTGGTTCACATGCCCACCTTGGAACCCTTGACCTGGTCAGTAGGAGCCAGCGTGCTCTGAGTCTCCAGGATGGGAGTCGCAGGAAGAGTCCAGGCAGGTGGCGTGTGGGGTACAGAGGAACACGGGGTGCTGGCGTATAAAGGGAGTGGGTGTCTGGAGCTCCGTCAGAAATGCTCGGCATTCCCACGTCTCCACCTTCAAGAACATGAGCCAGGCAGGGAAAGGGGACAGCGGGGCCATAGGGACAAGCAGTGTGTCTGATCCTCAGAAACCTACCTGAGCGAGCATGCATGGTGGGAGGCAGGTGGGAGGACTTCTAGTGGAGCTGGGGTCTTCGTCGCCTGGACCAAGGTGTCAGATAGTGTTTATCCCTTGCTGTCAACCCAGGAGAAGCAAATCAAGAAAGATGCAAGAGATGGGTAGAGGTGAGGCCACGTGGCTTGGTCCAGCGAGTCAGGACCCCTGCCTCTCCTAGGAGGTCCCATCAGGAGGAGAGAATAAGGCATGGCAGTCCCATGGACCTAAAGCATTTGGATTCCTGCTCCACTGGGTGGACACTGGGTGGACAGTCCACCTCCTCCCTCAGCCTCAGCGTTTGGATCTGTACTCGGGGCTGGAGAATTGTCTCATAGAGGGATTGGAAAGGGCCACATGAGCAGTGCCTATCTGTACCCCTCCCACTGTGGACACAGACACATCCTTTGTCCTGCCTGCTCGTGGGAAGTTCATCCTTACCTTCTGGTTACTGTGCCCCCTAGATTCCACTCGGAGGTGGCCAGTGGGGGCCCAGGCAGGAAATGGGAGGCAGGAGAAGAGAGAGCTGGGCTGTCCCCTGCATACCCCTGTTGCGTGTCTCTACCCCAATGGCACCAACTCCAGTTGGGGACCCCTGTGCAAGCCACCAGCTCTCACAGGCTTCAGCAACAGTGCATCCCCTCTTACTTCTCCCAGTGATGGTGCTGTTCCCTGCTTCATGTCCTTGGATATCCTACATGGTGATTTTATTTTTTCCATAAGCTGTCCCCTCGTTAGAAGGACTTGAACTGTCGCACTGGTTCTCTTTCCTCCTGAGAGCAACACACACACAGACAAACGTCTCCTGCACATCGTGGAGGAGGGTTGGATGTTTGTGGTTGGCTGTATGTTGAAACAAGGTCAAACATTCTAAAAGGTTTTGAGACAAAGCACCTCGAACTTTTGTCCTGGGAACTGTCTTAGGGCCCCTGATGAGCTGCTGCTCATCACCCTGAGAATCTTGGTGTGCCCTCACCAGCACACATTCTCTTCCCAAGCCATGATACAGGGTCAAAATCAGGGAGTTCCCATCTCTGTGGTACTGCCATCCAGTCTTCGGGCTCAGTTCTATATTTCCTATTGTTCCTGTGCCCTCCTCTGAAGCAAAAGGCATTTAGTTGTTTTAGTTGTCATAGTTCTTTAAAATAGGAGCCTTTCCTTAAGTTTCATGACCTAGAACCTGTTGGAGACCCAGGCTGGTCATTCCAGGACCTTGACCCTGTTGGAGATGCAGGAAAGTCATTTCAGGACCTTGATCCCGTTGGAGAGCTAGGCTGGTCACCCCGGGACCTTGACCCTATTGGAGATTCAGGATGCTTATTCCAGGACCTTGACCCTGTTGGAACTGCAGGATGCTCATTTCAGGACCTTGACCCTGTTGAAGATGCAGGA
>JAJEJO010051345.1:39884-78623 GCA_020662805.1 Glaucomys volans
TTGACCCTGTTGGAGACGCAGGATGGTCATTCCAGGACCTTGACCCTTTTGGAGCTGCAGGATGCTCATTTCAGGACTTTGACCCTGTTTTACATACAGGATCCTTGTTCTAGGACCTTGACCCTGTTGGAGATGCAGAATGGTCATCCAGGACCTTGATCCTGTTGGAGATGCGGGATGCTCATTCCAGAACCTTGATCCTTTTGGAGATGCAGGATGGTCATCCTAGGACCTTGACCCTGTTGGAGATGCAGGATGTTCATTCCAGGACCTTGACCCTGTTGGAGACCTAGGCTGGTCACTCCAGGGCCCTGACCCTGTTGGAGATGCAGGCTGGATCCTTTGTGCACCTCTCTCTCTTTGGACGTGTCTGGGTTGCCTGGAGAGTAGATGCAGAGCCCAGAAGTGGAGCTCGGTCCTCTCTGCATCTTATCAGGTGCGCAGGATTTAATGTGTCACCACACCGAGGAGCTTCGCTTTGATCACTTGATGAAGAAGGTGTCTGCCTGGCTTCCTGCTGTGAGGTGCTCTCATTCCCTTTGGAATTTTAATGCATATTTTTGTGAAAATATACTTAGAGATGATGTGAGTGTCCTGTGCCCCGTTAGAATTTTAATATTTCACTTGTGAGTCTGCGACAGAATGGGCTCTCGGACTTGTTCTGTTCTCTCTAGGTTGCATTCTGTTGCCGTTATTGTTTATTTTGGTGCTTGAAATATCCCAGATTTGGCCATTGGGAGCCATTCCATGACAACTTCTATGTGATTTGGACATGTCCTCATTAATCTTTGAGCAGTGCCCTACTTTCTGGATAGAAGATCTTCCAGGCTTGTCTGTTCTTCTCTGCCCCATTCCAGGGAGCAACTCAGTTTCTCCTGGGGCAGGGTGGTCTGTGGAATCTAGGGTCTCGAATGAGGGTGCATTCATCATGATCTAGGTGCTTCAGGCCCGCTCCGTGACAGAATCAGGGACCGTTAGGATCCTTAGGATTGCAGACTACCAGCTTCCCACTCTTGTTAACCACTCCACTTTATGGGAAAGGGCGAGGCATTAGAAGTACCCTAACTGGGTCATGATCACATGGGGTCACAGCACTGAGACCCTCACAGTATTGCAGTTCCATTCCAAGCCAGGTGGCCGAGTCAGGAGAAGGACCCTTCCCCGGAGAAGAGTTGTGTTGGTATCAGAAGAGAGGAAGGGAATGCTACCTCCGCAAATCATGTTCCCTGAACAATCCCGTGTACCTGGAAGCTGGGCAGCTGAGCAAGGAAGGGCAGTGGGCAGGAGTCGGAGACAGCGATGGCCAGGACCATGCTGCCCCTAATGATGCTCTTTCCCAGTGGCTGCCCCTTGCCGTGTGGCTGATGTCTGTGAAGAACTTTGCCCCATCTTTAGATATCCAAATTGGGGCTTCTGGACCTCAGGACCATTGACAGTTGGGCAGGGGGTGTGTCCTGGGCAGGCCTAAACGCAGGGCATTTACCCCCTGTTCCAGTAAATGGCATCTACAGTGTCTCCAGACATTGCCAAATGTCCCCTGGGCACACAGAAGTCCACGGACTTTATCCACTGCCCACTGTGGGCAAAGAACTTCCTGCGTCAAAGCATTTTTTGTAAACTCTTTACTTGGAAATCACTGTAGACATTCAGAAGAGCTGCGAAAACAATACAGAGAATCCCATACGCTTTCCACCTGGATTCCCCCACATTAGCATTGGTGGTGCTTGGGCTAACACGTGCTCCTCATCTGCGTCTGCCCGCCTCTGTCTCTCCACGTGTGCAGTTTCTCCGCACTCTTTGTGTGTAGCTGCACACGCCACCTCTTGTGTGTCTCCTAAAACAAGGGCATTTCCTTGCCTAACCCTATTGCAGAGATCAAAATCAAGAAAGCGGCATCGCCACAGTCCCGTGGCTGGTCCCAAACTTCATTCTGATGTTGCCCAGTTTCCTGCTGAGGTCATTTGCAGGAAAAGCAAACAAGGCCTCTCTGGGTCCAGGATCTGGTGCAAGGCCTCTGTTTTGCTGCCAGACCTTTTGTGTCTTTGAACTTGAGACAATTCCTGGCCCTTCGCACCTGATGTGTTGGAAGACTGCAGCCCACGTGTCCAGGTAGAATGTCCCTCCATTTGACCCACGTGCTTTTGGAAATAGTGGTTGTGTTCAGTTCACGCCGATCTGGCCTCCTGCATACTGCACTCTGATTCGGCATGGCTGTCTGAGCAACCTTAGCGTCACCTGCAGGGTCCTCTTGCCCTTGAGGTCCCAACGGTGGCCCCGGAGGTCTACTTGTAGGAAGCCCCTTCTCCCTCTGCTCTCCCCCAGTGCTTCCTGGCAAGGTCCTGTCCAGATGTGATCGGGGTCCTCTTTCCCGCTGCACGTTCAGTTGCTGAGAGTCTCCCCGAGACACCTGTAGGGCAGAGCTGGCCCTGCTCCCAGTTCCCTGGCACAACAAAGGCCAGATGGGAACTTCAAGGGGACTTTGCAAAAGGTGAGGATGACAGGAACCTCCACATTGCTGTGGATGTGTCTGTCCTTCATACACACTGCATGACAGTCCCCCTCGAGTCTCTGAGGTGCGGAGTGCCCAGGTCAGGAGAGTCCCTCTCATACCTGTCCCTACCGTGGGAGCTGGGCAACCACATGATCTTGCCCTCCATCCCTGGCACACTCACATGTAAGTGCGTACCTGTGCTCTTACATTCTCGTGTGCACACACTTGCTTACACACACACACACACACTTATTAACACACACGTACACACACACAAGCACCCAGGGACACAGCCCCAGGACTAGCGGGCCTTTCTTGGACATGAGTCAATCACATGAGTCATCACAGATTTGGAATTTTTACCCAGCTGCTTGCTCTTCAGTGTGCAATCCTTCTCGTACATCTGTTTGAATGACTAAGGAAAACATGCACTGTCTCCACTCAGATGAGTGGCAACTTCACCTTTTCCTCCAGAAACTAGGGTAGTGGCCTGTTGGGGTTCAGCCAAAGGCACAAACACATCCTGCCCTGCATTTTGGAGACTATTCTGAAAGGAAGGAAGCGTGCCCCAGGGGTGGGTTTTAAGTCCCCATCTTTTTCAGCCAGGTGCGGTGGCGCACGCCTGTAATCCCAGCACTCGGGAGGCTGAGGCAGGAGGATCGAGAGTTCAAAGCCAGCCTCAGCAACTTAGCGAGGCCCTAAGCAACTCGGTGAGACCCTGTCTCTAAATAAAATACAAAACAGGGCTGGGGATGAGGCTCAGTGGTGGAGTGCCCCTGGGTTCAATCCCTGGTACCAAAAAATAAAAAAAATAAAGTCCCCATCTTCAAAGACAGAAAATTGCTATTAACTCTCAAATCAGCGTTTCTGACTTGCAGGGTGCCCGTGTGACTCTCAGTAGTTTTTGTCTTATATTAGTGTCACCTGCACTTCCACAGACTTGATAACAGTTTCTTGCAATTTCAAATCTTCTCTTTTAATCTGAGCTTTGCCCTGAGCGACCATCTCCATGAAAATCGCTGTTTCACATCCTAATTGCATTTCCCCAAAACATTAAGATGAATGTGTAGCTGATACCGTGTTTAAAGGTCCTCTTGTGTTTTGCCCCGGATTATCTCATATTGTGCACTGGGGCAGACCCTGGCTTCTGGCCCAGGCGCGGATGGGACTGGCAGATCTGATATGAGCTACTTTTTCCCTGTGATTTGAGCCTCCCGACACCCGCTCTGTCATAGCTTTGATAGTGCTCCTAGGAGAGACTCAGGAATGGTTTCCTGAAGTTCTGAGAGGGTAGGGCTGGGGCACAGCTCAGTGGTAGAGCTCTTCACTAGCATGAGACCCTGGGCTCAACGCCCAGCACCACACACACAGTATGCTACATAAAATTCTGAAAGAGGGAAGCACAGACAGACAGGGCCATCCTTTGCAGCCACAGAAGACTTGCTACCAGGACATTGAGAGTGACCAGTGGTGTCCTCACATAGGGACCTCAGCCAGGGAACTTCTGTCCAGGCAGCCCCCTTTATCAGGGATCCAGATGTTCCGGCCCAGCGCACTGCTGGGCTCTAGTCAGCCATCAGTATTTAAGTTGGCATTTTCCAACTGTAAACATCAATGCCCTTTTTGAATAATATAAAAAAATCCAGAGATTTTGCTCTGCTCCTACTCCCAGAGTGGGCTACACAGGTCCTGTAGGACCATGCACTGTCTTCTCTGAGCCAAAAAAATAACAAATATATGACTTCTGCCTTCAGGATTTCATTAATGTAAAACATAAGGTTTCCCAATTTCTTAATAGGAAATATCAACAATGCATTTCAGTGCTAGATGTACCTGAGGATCCTGATACACACACACACTCACACACACACAGAGAGACACACACACACAATCCTCTACGTGAGAGTTGCTGTCAAGAGTGAAGGTGACCCGATTTCACAGCAGAAGCCATGAGCAGGGCCTGCTGTGGGTGAGAGCGCCGCCCTCCTGGTGAAGTGAAGTATGGCAGTATAGGCTTCATGGTCAAGGAACCTGGGCAGGAGGGAGCTGGGAATTCTCGAGGGGTCTTCCCATGACCCAGGCCTGCCCCAGGGGGGAGATTTCAGAATTCTGAGAGCACATCCAGGGAAAAGATGTGGATAAGCCAGACGTGGGAGGAGCCTCGCAGTCGTGCCCCTGAGGAAGAACTTTGGGGGCCTGCCCTCCATAGTCTGTAGTTCCAGGTGTCTGTCTGCACCCACGAGGTGCCAGCAGCCACCCGCCCCGCTGTGGCAGTCAGTGGCTCTCTGTACATTGCCGGGTGTTGCTATCCTTGGAGAGCAGCTGCTGAAGACCAGGCTCTGAGCTGCTCACAGCTGCTGCGGCTGTGAAGGGAGTCAAGAGACGGGAAGGCTCTCCATGGGGTGGAGGGGAGGCCTGACGGACTGCGAGTCTGGGGTACTTCCCATCCCCGAGCCTGGTGGTCCTGGGGTTTCTTGCAGCTCAGTGCTGCACTGGGACGTGATTCTCTACTCCACACCTGAGCTGGCAGGTGGCCTGTCTGCCCTCTGACCACCCGTGTTCTTGCTGCTCTCCTTGGCTTGCAGGGGGCTCCCCCTCACCACCTCCCTGGCCCTCTGGCTTCTGGACCCCTGAGTCCATCTCCAGGCAGTGGAAGCCAATGAGGGAGACAGAGGACAATGCCAGTGTGTGTCCTTCTCGCCTTCCTCCTTGGGCTGCCAGTGGCTGTGGTAGGGTCTTCCCACCAGGTGCCATTTGGCTTTCCATGCCTGGCCCTGGCCCCTGGAAGCCGCATCCCTCCATTGTCACTCCTCCCCCTGGACCGGCAGTGCTCCCCGCAGTAGCCCACATCTGGGCATCTTCTGGCGCGCCGTCATAAGCTCTCAGTGGTGCACGGTCAATCCTTGTGTCCGGACACCTCATGGGAACCACTGCAGCAAGTTTTGCACACTTGACTTTGCTTACAGCTTGTTGCAGTCAAAAGAACTTGGACCCAAAGGGTGCAAGAAACGAGCTTAGAACAGACCCTAGAACCCAGAGCCTGTCTGCCCCCCTGCTGCTGTGAAAGGGGCTGAGCCAGCCCTCCCACCCTGAGCCTGGGCTTGTGTCAGATAACAGGAGATGGACAGTCCTGCCAGCTGCTTCTTGGAGCAGAGGAGAGACGTGGGGTTCCCGGTGTTCCCTGGGATGTGAACTGCCCATGGGTACAGGTGGCATCTCCACTGTCAACATCGAAACCCTAGTACTGGGAACAATGCAGGCACACAGTAGGTTGTTTGCGAATGCCTCTTAGCAAATAATAAGAACCGTGGATCATGATGCAGTGAGACCAGCTCAGTGGGTGGCTACCAGTGTTTCTTTGCAGAAATAGAATAAGAGGGCCACTTTATTCTTACTACATTTCACACGGAGGTCCTCCTGTTCTGTGGGAGTGCGCAGCTTGCCCTGTAAATTCATTTCTTTCAATAGACCTTGATTTTAAAAGGTTTGAAAGCCAACATGCAAGATTATAGAGCAGCGTTTGTAAACAGTAAGGGCTTGTGTAAATTTGACTCCTGGATTGTTCTCGGTGAGCAGAGAGGATCTCCTCTAAAACCCGGGTCCACGCCACCTCTCTGGTCTCGGGTCTCTCAGGGCCAACCCGACACCTTTTCTTTGTAGCCACTGCAAATAGCTTTAATTCCCTAATCTCCGAAGGCTGTTTCATGTGGAAATCGTTGTTTGTTCACAAGCTTAGGAAGTTATTAAATAAAGTTGGTGATGATTCATGAAAGTCATGGGGTAGGTAAATGCAAAGCCTTGTCTTTAATGTAAAACACAACCCCCCAGCCTGATTTTTTGATTAATTCTGTAGGAGGCCAGGAGATTTCCATTTACTCCTAGAGCTAGCTCTGTGCAGAATTTAAAGGAAGAGGGGCACTTGGATGTCACCCTCTGTTTGTGTTCCGAAGCAGGACTCAGCATTTCTTCTTCAACAGGGATTTCTCTCGAGTGAAGTAACAGGAACTTATTTTATTTAAAGGAAGAACTTTTTTAAAATTTCGTTTGAGCTCTTGATCTCCATTTTCAGATGCGAAGCCCCCTTATAAACTCTCAGGTATTATCATCTTCTTTGTTTTCCAGCCTCTTAAGGTCAGGGACGATTCCTTAAGACAAGGGACGAACATCCTGGTGACAGTACATCCTCCCTGGGAACAAACTAGAACATAGATCTCCCGCCTCCTCCTGTCACCTCCCTGGGCTTCGCTGTAATCGCCCTGCTCTCCAAAGCACCATTCCTGTTAAATTATTCATGGTGGTGTAATGTTGATGTGATCAGAGCAATTATTGTAATTACGTATTGTGAATTTTCATAATTAATGACCTCACTCAGATTTCATTTGGCATAGCGTATTTCCAAAGGGAAGCAGCTGATGGGATCTCCTGGGGAATCAGAGTGGAACGGCATGGCGCCCTCTCCTATCGGCACATCAGTGGGAACTTCAGTGATTGCTCTTGAGAGCATTGAGGTGAGGGAGGGAGCAGGGTTCCTCTGTGGAGTGCATCAGAGGCCCTGGGCCCTGCTGCGTTTATTCCTCTGTGCACCACCCATGTGAGGCTGCCCAGAGGTCTCCTGGTGGCATGGCCTGGTGGCATGGCCTGGCGACCTGTTGGGCCATCAGGAGCAGTGGGCACAAGTATCTCCTCTCATGCTGCTTTTGATTGAGGCTGGGACTTCAGATCTGTTGAAGCCACCCAGTGACAGAGCCCATCCCCAGTGCTTTCCATAGGACTCAGCCTCTCTCCACTGCCCCACTCTTGAGAGGGGACAGGCAAGCCCCTGGGGAAATGGCCGGTCAGTGTGGGAGACGTCCCATGTTTTACCACACACACACATTGTGGTTCATTTGGTGGCAGCAACAAAATGCCAGGGACTTGGTGGCTTCTAAACGGCAGAAATCTGTCTCTCACAGTTTGGGAGGTTGCAGTCCGAGATCAGATGCCAGCTGAGTCGGAGTTTGGCAGGGGCCTGCTTCCTGGCTCACAGGCGGTGCCTTCTGCTGCGTCCTCACCTGCTGGGAGGCACAGACTAGCTCCCTGACCTCTCCTGAGGGGCCCAATCCCAGTCATCAGGGCACTACCCTCAGGACCCATCACCTGCCGAGACCCGCTTCCTGACCCTGTCTGAGTTGCTGCCCGCTTCAGACCCCTCCTCCTCCTTCTCTACCCAAGTGAAATCCGCCTTCTCCAGATCACAGTTAGCTCCGTTCTCCTCTGCTGCATCCTCTGCTCTGTAGCTTCTTGAGGACGTGGGCCTCACCTACATCTCTATCTTCAGGAGGGTATGGATCCAGTCCTTGAGGATGGAAATACCTCTCTTTTGCGGGACAGGGGGTACCAGGGATTGAACTCAGGGGCCCTGGACCACTGAGCCACATCCCCTGCCCTATTTTGTATTTGAGCCAGGGTCTCCCTGAGTTGCTTAGCACCTCACTTTCCCTGAGTTTGGCTTTGAACTCACAATCCTTCTATCTCAGCCTCCAGAGCTGTGAGGATTACAGGCATGTGCCAACACACCTGGCTGGAAATACATCGTGAAGGAACAGATCTGTTTTCCCTGCCCTCTTGCCCAGGGCCTCTGCCTATCTTTGTTTCCTGTTTTCCTCAAGGCACAGTGTCTTGGAGAATATTTGGTGATTTAATATTCCAAGCGCGTGGCCTGGAGCCAAAACCAGGAGATGGTCGGATGGATCCAGCATTTAGGCCACAGCTCCTCACCACTGGCCATTCAGGCATCGCAGGTAGGATGCTTTGGGCTGCAAGTAATGGCAGCCTTAGTGCACTTGGCTTGAGTGGTAGAGATGTGCTTTGTCTAAAAACCCAACTGGAGAGGTAGAGCGGCACTCCGTTAATTGATGGATAGCTTACTATTGCCTTCGTGGTCAATGTCTGTCCGTCTTTCCTTCAGAGGCCAGTGTCCTGTGGACTTCCCACACATCCTCAGGGCTGGCTTCTTCTCAGATTGGCCACTCTTATGGCCACAAGATGGTGGTGGTAGTGGGAGTGAGCCATTTTTTTTTAACTTCTCTGGAGAACGAGGTGGTCCTTGTAGCTCTTGGCTTCCCGCCTTCCAGGTGGTATGCAGAACACCAGCCATTGCCTCGCTAGCCTTGGGAAAGCATGTTAAAGGGTGACAACAGCCTCCCAGGGCCAAGAATGGAGTTGGCCTTAGCACCACGCAGGGCTGGGGAGCTGAGGAGCACGGCGAGGAGACCAGGAGTGCGGATGGAACTCCGCCCTTTAAAAAATGACTCATTTTGTAATTTCTCAGGGGGATTGGTAAATTCTCTGGGTTTTGACATACTAGTGCTTTCTTCTAAAGCATTAAAGTACACCTAAAATATTTTTTGAACAGATATTTATGTGGGTACCGTTTTGGGAATCACTGGGTTGGAATTCATCTTCCCAAACTGCATGTTCCATGGAAACACGTGATCCTGGGGGGACATGGCCTCGTGTTTTTATGGACATCAGAGATGCTGCTGTCATTCTGTCAGAGAGGTTTCTCATTTTTCCAATCACAGTGCGTGTGGATTAGTCATTGCCCTTGCAAACTTTGAGGTTCAAGAGAGTCGAGCGCCTGTTTCTCAGGCTGGACCAGCCGATGTTGACCAGGCACGGACTTGAAATGGCTGGTAGTAGACAGAATAAAGAACTGCAGGAAGGAGGTGACATGGCGTGGACTGCTGGGCTCCAGGTAATTTTCTGTAACACGAACACCTTGCAGATGGGCTGGGTGTGATGATCCCACCAGTGTGAATATATAGGTTTGTAAACTCAGGGAGTTTTGTGTGCAGCCAGATTTATTTAAAGTCATAAATGGATTATTGGATTCCACCTTGATCAGGCCTCTAAGTAATTTGTGGCTACCAGCATGGCTTTGGGTCCCTAATCAGCCTCACCCTCTCCAGGAAGGTGACAGTCTTGCCTTCATTCATGCTGAATCTTCACCGTGATGATCCTCTAGCTTTGGAATTACTCTTCAGTGGGCCCTCAGAACTGAGGGGGCTGGCTTTGGTTCTCAGACCCTCTCCCCAAGTGCTTTTGGAGAACCATGGTAACATCCTGATGGGTAGGGATTTTTTCTTTTTAGGGTTTTAGATCTCATCTGAACCTTTCCTTTGGACGCTCAGATGATTCTAAGGGAAAATTCTTGAGTATCAGGATTTCTTATTAACCTAACCCTTTACCCTAGACCTGCACCAATCCCTTAGAGGTCCCAAGCATCGAAAACAAATTTGGGGGCCCTCCTTGGCCTGTCTGTGATTTAAAATTGAAAAAGTCCTTAGCCATGGAGTAAGTGGAAGGGGGTCCAACAAAATATTAATTTCTCATTGACTTTGACATCAGATGCTTTGGAAAAAATCACCCCCCAATGGCAGGTTCCCGTTTGGCTGGTGTTGGGTGATTCCCAGGAGCTCGCTGGGCCTACTGTTCACTGAGAACTAATCTTTCAAAGCTACAAAGCTCTTCCATGTTTTCAACTTTTTTTATCTTCTCTCCTGCCCCAGTGGTTCAGGCTGTCCACAGAGGGCCCCTTCAAGGTGGCACGGGTAAGCATGTCACCCTCTGCCCATCCCCTTTGTCCTCAGGATCTGTACCCTTCCAGGATCAGGCTCCTTCTGACCTGCCAGCCCCAGCCTCCCCTCTCCACCCAGCCTCTGGGTTCTGGTTTGTGTGATGCGCCTAATGCTTTTCTTCCTTCGGGGCTGCTTGTTTTGGGGGGGATTTTTTTTTTTTTTTAGTCTGCTTTTTGTTTGTTTTATTTTTTATCTTGAAATAAGGAAGCCTTAGAGGAAATTGCAGAAAAGCTGCACAGAGCCCACGTGCCCTTCGCTCACTCCGGGCTGCCCCTCTTCCAGCCGCCCTGCCTCCTAACCCATGCCTGCGACGGCCTCACTAGGCGCATGCGCGGAGGTCTGCATCCTCGGTTCACGTGCTCTCCACTGCCCCGCGGTGCGCGCCTCCACCCCCCAATCCTTCCTGCTGCAGCCTGAGGGCCATCCGTGCTGCATCCTGCAGGGTCTCAGTCTAGAGTGCTGGAAGCAGACTCGCTCAGCATGAGACCACTGAGCCTGCTTTCTTCTGACGCATGCTTTTCATTTTTTCTTAAAGCAATTTTTAATTGTGTCAGTAATCAGAGAGTGCACCCATTGTGGGGAGAGGCAGACGTTGTTGGTGAGCCTCCTTGGGCCACCCCTGCAAGCTCAGGACCGGGTCTGCTCTCCAGAGCTCGTCCATCTGGAACAGACAGGCCCTGTTTCCACACCCTGCACCGTCCACGTGCCTCAGATTCACCCTGCACACCCACCGCGCACACACGTGGTTCTGCATGAGGCTCAGGAGCGCAGGGGTCTCTCTTCTTGAGTTGCCTTTCAGCTCCCTCCCCAGGGTGGCACTTATTCTGCTGTGGGCACTGCCTTCTGGCCTGCAGTGACTTCAGGAGCCTCTTCCCTTGGCCGGTCCACTCTTCCCTGCTGGCTGCTGGAGAGGCTCCTGTGGGCGTCCCTGCGTCCAGGCTCAGCTGTGCTCAGAGCTCATCTCCCCCGCAACCCACCTGTTCTGGGTCTTTAGAGGTGATTGATTTATTTCTCAAAAACTGAAAATGGTCCTGGAGATCTAGTCAACAGACTCACTTCCCAAGGGCTCCCTGCTGCCCGGAGCCTGAGCCTTCGACAGCTGCTTCGTACCATGCAACTTCCATCTCCACCCCTGAATCCATAATCAGTTGGGTCCCAAGAACCACCTGTTCCCAGGGTGGTGGAAGCACACCTGGCTGATTTGGAAAAGATGAGCTGGTGGAAGGCCTGGAGGGAGGACTCCAGATCCTGCGGCAACTGAGCCACCCAGAGGGTGAGCCTATGGTGCCAGTCCAGAGAGGGCAGAGGGTAAGTGAGAGGTGGTGATGCAGAGGGGACCAGAGACACAGGAGAGTGTGTGGCTGTTGGAGCCCTTCCAAGAGGTGAGGGAAGATAAAGGTCCTTATATAGAGGACACCCCTGGTAGGAGTTGGGGACAGTCGACTGGTGCATGCAGCTGGCTGTGTTAGCAGAGAGCATGAAGGGAGACCCCCAGAACTGTGGCTGAGACCTCCAGAGCGCCTGACCCTGGGTGCTTCCAGGTTCTTGATTCTCTGAAGTGAGGTGCCATGTGACCCCTGCTCTTGGGCATCTGGAAACTCCGTGAGCATCCCTGCGTGGAACTGGGCTCACACGTGTGCTTGAAGAGGCACATGCAAACCCCACGCAGGAAGAGACTGGGAGTTTGGTGCCAGGAGCACCTGAGCGGGATGCTCGCAGGTAAATGATAAGTTGGCGTGACACTGGTCACACCATGGCCCAGGGAATGGGTATCACCCAAGTCTGTCGCACATTGGCTGGAACAAAAGGTTTCTGAGACAGCTAAATACAAACCTCACCAGGGAGCCTGGGTCAGAGCGTCTGTGGCTTCCCAAGTCTCAGGCTGTGCTTTGCCTCTCCCCAACAGGGGGTCCCAGGGGCTCCTGGAGCAGCTGACAGCAGGGGCATCATGCTGGCAGGGTGGGGAAGGTCCCCCCAGCGAGCCTCGGCTTGGGGGCATTGCGTGTGCCATCTCAGCTACAGGAATGAGTCTTGTTTGGAGGGAAAGAGAGACTTCGTGTTTTATCGTTCGATACCGTCCCCATCTCGGCAGTTACTTGATTTCCCCGACGGCCTGGCTGTGCAAGGCCTCAGGTCTGCCTGCAGTTGCTCCAAGCCTGGAGCACAGTAGATTCTCTAAACAGAAAGCTCCCTCCTGGCTCCGGATGGTTCTGAGGCTTCGTATTGTGGTTTTGTGGCTTTTTTTTTCCCCATCAGAAATTAAATTATCTGGAATGACGAAGCCACAGCTGTTAAACAGTGGGCATTAGATGACATTTAAACAGCATTATCTTGCGCTCTAATGGAAGGATTGGCTGGTCATTAAAAAGGGGACCTCCCAGGGCAGCAGTGCCATTTGCAAATCGGCTATTTTAAGAAGACCCCTGATTCCATCACTGCAGATATGCAGAGAAAGTGCAGCACCAGCCCCACCCGCGCCTGGGCTTCAGAAGGCTGTGCTGATGGCTACAGAACTTTCCAGAGCTAGGCGGAGGGATTGGTCCCTGTCCACGTGACAAGGCTGGCACCGGGGGTGGGCTGGAGATGGCTGTGGTTAGCATGTGACGCTTATGTTAGATCTTATCTCCAGGAGGAGTCATGGCCTGGGGGTTCCTGGGGACTGACCCCGTCCGTCCTTCAGAGTCTCTTGGTGTGATTCCTGGTGTGATTCCTTGGTGTGATTCCTTGGTGTGATTCCATCCGAGTCCGTGTTCCTCACAACAGGGCTGCTGGACCCCCTGGGCAGTGGGTTCCATTTTCCAGCTCCATGCAGATCGAGTCCTACTGCCTTCACCTCATGGTGCGTCTTTCCCCATGACAGATCCCAGCATGCCCTTGGGGCGGATGCTTTACTGTCCGGCTGTGTTATTTTGAGAAATGCCAAAGGGAGATGCTTGTGATTGTTTGAGTTGTAGCATTTGTGTGACAGCGGGGTTTCTCCAGCAGGTATTTATGCAGGTCTTGGATTTCTGGCTTCTGACATCTTCAAGGAGGGTGTTTCATAGAAAGAGAATTCTGTCCACCGTGGCCAGAGCTCCGTTTCCCAACTATCCCTTGGATCTCAGGCTGGGGAGTAAGGGAAGAATGAAAGAATCGATGATGATTCTTCAAAATTCACTGCGGAAATGCGAGCTGGGTTCTGTGATCTCGTTGGCACATTGAGAAACCACAGACCTGCTCCAGCAGGGCCGACCTGGCTCTGGCCGGCTCTGTAGCTCTGGTGAAGGAGCTCATGGGCTGGCCCACGATTGAGGAGACTCCAAAAACCCTGAATTTCACTAGAAGAGTCAAAGGAAGAGCTACCTGGCACCGTCGTCACCATCCTTGGAAGGAAGAACCTTCTTGTCTGGGGCATTTCTAGGATTCAAAGCCCTTGGCGAGAGTCCAGTTGACCAGGATGGTCACCACTGCTGTTGGGAGCCTGGCACTGAGAGAGGACCTTCGTCACTGTCTGGAGACTTGTCCTTCCACTGAGACTGGAGTAGGGGGGTGGAGCGATCTTCCCCCAGACCAGGGCATCATCAGGGAGGGAGAAAGTGTACTGGGTCCCTAAAAGGTACAATATTCCAAGTGGTTCTAGAGATTCAGGAGCATTGACCACAAATGTCCAGACCTGTCTGCACATGGAACTGTAAGCTCCACCTCTCTGGATTGGACAGAAGGGAAAAGCAGCGAAGCCATCAGGGCTCGCGTTTTCATGCACGTTATTACACTTGGCTATTGTTTCGCTGGATAAATTTCTATCAGGTGACATGAAAATGAGGGCAGATATTTTCATAATCTCATGTGACCCAAATGTATTATGAATTCCTTCATCCAGTTTTAATATCACTAAATTATTCCTCAAAGTCTATTAATAATTAAGGAAAGCAAAATCTGTATTATCTCCTAACGGCACTTTGACTCTCTCGGTTCTGTTTGGAGTAAATGTCGCTGGTGCGTTTCCTGCTCTGTCAGAGTGCTAAGGACCTCGAGATGCTCAGTCCACAGCTTTCAGAGTCTTCCTCCCATGGGGTCACAGCCCTGCTTAGAGGGGACCCTCCCCTTGCCTTTCTTCCTGGCGCTGCCCCTTCCTGGCCCCTTCAGTCCAGGAGAAGTCACACGATGTGGGCCTGTCCCATGACACCAGTGTGTCCCCTGCCAAGAGAAAGTGGTCAGGTCAGAGGTGAGCCGGTGTTCAAGGTGGGGCCATTCTGAGTGTCCGGAACAGCTGGAGGACTCTGGCTACAACCATCATGAAGTGGAAAGTTGCTTCTACCCTGGGCTGTGGATCCTGGACTGCTGGTGGTCATCTTGCTGAAGCATGAAGCCTTCAGAGGGGGTAGCCTGCTTGGTCCTACGGGATGGTCCTTACCTGGGCACACCCATTTGCTGCTTCTAGTGACTCGGATTCTGGGATTTCTTTGCTTCTCCACATTCCCTAAGCACATGGTTTAGATGGCTGACAGTTCTCGGGAAGGTGACCACATTCTCCATGGAACCAGCACATAGAAGAGGATGTGGGACTGCATCTGGTGGGTCCTGGGCACTCCACACACCTTTGCTGAGTGGGGAGGAGGCTGTGCTCCCCTCTCTCCAGGAGTGTCTGGGAAGGGAGAGGGAAGACCTGCTACCTGCCTGGCACCTGGGGGCCTGCTGGCCTTTGCCCCACCTGCGGAGCACTGCCCAGGAGACTTGAGGTTGGTCTGCTGGCCTCCTCGGCTGCTTCCTGGACTTCTGTGCTGCGGACTAGTCTCTCCCTGGCTCAGCACCCTGGTGAGACCCTCCCTCCATGTGAACTAATGAGCTTCTAAGTCCAGCTCCCTTTTCTCTCTCCATCCCACAGGGAGCAGGTGTTCTTAAAATGAGACCGAAAGCAGTTCCCCACCCCCGCTATGGCATGGAGACTTTGTCCTGGCAAGGACCAGGGGAATCTGGAATGTGCAGCGTTCCATGCTGACAAAGGGTCAGGAGGTCAGGGGGCCACGTCCTCACCTCTCTCTCCTCTGCATCAGTTTCCTGCAGGAAGAAGTCTGAAAATGTTGTCATAGCTCAGCAGTTAGAGCCCAAATGCTATTGGGGTCAGTGAGGTGTGCCCAGAAGCCTATTCACTCACATGGTGCTTTCAGAGTGACCCCCGAGTCCCCTGTCCTTTGCGGGGGAGATGCAGCCTCACAGTCTGAGCCAGGGGCTGTGAGCTTCCCCACAATCTGCTGTGCAGCCCCCTGCATGTCCCCTTCCTGTCTGCTCAGAGCTCGCTCTCCGTCCTGTCCACATGGTCCACACACAGCACTGTCCTCAGTCAGCTGACCACCTCCACAAAGTGCTTTCTTGTGCCACCACTGGTGGGTTCTACGGGGGTGACTCAAAGTCGGAAGCTGAATCATGTCCTCTGGCCTCATTCTCTGCCTGCCTCCACTTGGGTTCATCAGATTCTGAGTGACAAGGGACAGAAAGCTAGCTGCACACTACATGGATGGGGACTCTTGAAAGCTGAGGACTCGTCATCCACAAAGTCTAACAGTAGATACTCCTGCAGGCGCAGCTGGCTCAGGAGGCTTGGTGGCATCAACCCTTGGTTCTGCTTCTCTCTGGTTCTTTCTTCAGGCTTGAATGGTGTCCCCACAGAATTTCATGTTTATCTGGAACCTCAGAATGTGACCTTATTTGGAAATAGGGTCTATGTGAATGTAGTTAGTTAAGATGAGGTCCTGGTGATGAGGAGTGGGTCCCAAACCCAATGGCTGGGGTCCTTAGGAGGGAAGGAGAGGGAGAGGTGAACTCCCAGATACACGAGGATGCCTATGACCAGGGCACCGGGGGCAGAGATGCACCTGGAAGCCACAAGCAGCCACCTGGAGCTGGGAGAGGCAGGACTGGACTCCAGAGCTCCCAGGCGAGGTGACCCTTTGGACAGCCTGGCTGTGGACTTCCAGTCCCAGAGCTGAGAGGAGAGAGGGGTCCTTCCTGGCTGTCATGGCAGCCCCTGGGCCCAGTACCTGCCATCATGCTGCTGCTCCAGGAGAACCAGGGATTTGGTCTCTGGCCCTCACCTCACGGACAGGGCGAAGGGAGGACTGTCCTGGCTATTCGATGTCCCCCCTGGAGGATGGCCTGGGCTGAGTGTCCAGCCTCCTGCTCCACTGGTGAAGGGAGATGGACGGAAAAGACCAGGACCAGAGAGGGGTGCAGAGCGAGCCATCAGCCTGCTGTCCAGGTCCCCTGCCTGCTGGGAGGGCTCTCCTCACCCGCTCTGGCCCAAGGGGGTGGGCTCAGCACTTGGGGATGACGGAGAGGGCGGCTCCTCATCTGGGCATGGCTTTACCCTGGGCCAGTGCAGAGCGAGCCCCCTTCCCAGAGATGGCAGGTGCCTTTTACCTTCACTGTCTGCTGACACGACCTCAAAGCAAGGGCAGAGGAGAGCAGGGAGGAGCTCAGGGACCTGTGGGAGGTCATCAGTGAGTGAGGGTGAATGACAGGACCAGCCTTGGTCCCAGGGTCTATCTGTGCAGGACGCCTACCCACACTCCCATTCTGCACCTGCTGCCAGAGGCCACAGGCCTGAAGCCGTGGAGCAACCCCCAGAGGCCAAGGTCACCCAGGTATCACGATGCACTTGCTTTGTTCTTTATTGCCAATGAGCCGGGGTATTCCTGCTGGGGGGCCTGGCCTGGCTGAGGTGCTGCAGGAGGAAGGGTGTCCTTAAACCACAATCACCCGATGCATTTGGGACCCAGCCCTGTGTGTGGGGGGTGGTGGTGAGTTCCTGGTGCAGCTGGGATTCTGCTGGGAAGCAGGTGGGTCCTGGCTTTCCCAGCTGCCTAGAGTGCAGATGCTATGGGCGGAACCAGAGCCCAAACAGTGAGGGGAACGAGCGCGTCATAGCCAGCACAGAGAAGAAATGGCCAGCGAGCAGGGATTAGTTTATTTTATCATCTTTTCCCCCTAAGACAACCATCAAGTTCCCACCAAGAAGAAAGGCCCTCCCCTGGTGGGAGGCAGCGGCCCCTCATGCTGCAGGTTGTCTGGGAAGTTGATTAAATCCATCACTCACAGCCCAGAAGAAAGGGTGGGAAACGGAGGAATGGCCAGGGTCCCTGGGAGACACTTGAACTTGGAATCTACTTAATAGCTCTTGGCACGGAAGGCAAACCAGAGTTTCTTGGAGATCAAAGGACTTTATCTCCCTCCGTGGAGAAATCTGCTCTTTCAATCCCTTATTGTTTGAGCCAAATATATCCCTGGAGTGAGAAAGAAAGAGAGAAGTGTCCCATCCGTCTCTGCCTTTATTGTGACTCCAAGTGATTCCCGAGCTTTACGGGGAGCATTTTATTTTTAATTGGTGAGATCTCGAAGGGAGCCGCCTGCCCGGCCTTCCGTCTGAGGCCATTCGGAGTTGAGGTTGAAGGTGTTGTCAGCAAAAGGCTCCCCGTTTTCCTCCACTCCCGTCTGAGGTCCTGCTCTGAGCCACCCCTGTGGAGGGAATTCATGGTGCAGTGGGTGACCTGTCCCCCCAAACTCACCATCACTGGGAGCCTCAGAGGGCAGCTGTATTTGGAAGTAGGGTCTTTGCAGGTGTAACTAGTTAAGTAAAAATGGGGTCATCCTGGACGCAGATGGCTCTAAAGCCAGGGAGACCGGGTGAAGATGGAGGCAGAGAGGGGGCGTCGGGTCTGCAGCCCAGGACTGCCAGCCTGGAGAGAGGCCCAAACAGCTTCCCCCTCAGAGCCTCCAGGAAACACCCTGTGGGCACAGTGGTCCTGGAACTCTGGCCTCCAAAGCCGCGTGTGAGGATGAAGCTGGTGGCGTTGGTGATGCAGCCGGTGGGGATGTCGTCACAGCAGCCACAGGAGGTTCGCACTAACCTTGTGTGTGTTCTGGCTGTCGAGGTGCCAAGGACGGAAAGACACACTGCAGACAGACACACGTTTGCTTTCATGTTCCAAGGAGCCAGACAGGGACCGTCTGGGAGGCTCTTCAGAGAGGAACCCTGGACCTGGCAGGACCTGGCAGTGGGAAGGGCCAAACACTGGGTGATGCTCAGAGGAGGAAGCCCCAGGCCAGGCCCAGGGGCAGAAAGTATGAAGGTCTGAGAGGGAAGAGGTGGGACTGTCAGGAGGCAGAGAGGAGCGGTCTGGCCACACTTCAGGAGGCTGGGGAGAAGGGAGGCCGGGAGGCAGATGCAGAGAGACGCACGTGTCCAGATGTGGCTGAACGTATTCAGCTTCCCACAAAGGCAGAGCAGCCGAGGGTCAGGCTGCAGGAGTGGAGGGCGGGAGAGGTCAGAGGGACTCTTTGAAAAGGTGACGGAGGCGGCTCTCAGAGGAGACCTGCTGTGGGTCACCAGGTGGCGGGACCCTGTTCCGCTCAGCAAACCCCCTGACTTCCTGGGAAATTAACTGCCGTGTCCGAGGTGGCTCTCCTCCTCAGGCAGGACCGAGCGGTTGTGAGCTGCGGAGGTGAAGGAAAGAGCTCAGCGCAGGACTAGTGCATCAAGTGGGCTCAGTCTCCGAGGCCTGCTTGGGGTCTCTGCAGATGTAACTGGCTCAGATGAGGTCATCCTCATCTGAGGGCGGGCACTATATCCAGTGAGGGGCCTTGTAAGAGAGCCACGTGGCCAGCCCGAGACGGGCACAGGAGGCTCTGAGAGGCGGGAGGCAGAGCCTGGGCTGTGCTCCGCCAAGCTGAGGGGTGGCAGGGACGGCCAGAGCCACCACCAGCCAGGAGCAGGCAAGGGCCGGTGCTCCCCAGAACCCTCAGCGACCCTGACTTCAGGCCCAGCCTCTGGAGCTGCTGAAGCATGGATTCCTGGTGTCCGAAGCCACCTGGGGGTGGCTCTTTGTCACAGCAGCCGTGGGAAGCTACAGCAGCCCATTTGCAGGGAGCTGTCCATCATTCCGGGCCCCACTGTCTCTTGGGAAGAAGACACAGCAGGAGAAAGTGCCTTTTGGCTCTTTGGTCTCAGGTGTGACTGAGGCCCCTCCCAGTGGCCTCAGCCCAGCCCTCTCCTTTGCCACCGGGTGACTAGTGGTTCTGTTCCAAGGAGCCCTTGCTGGGACCAGCTGGTGGCAGGTCAGAGGGTGCAGGTGGGGCCCCAGGTACGGAGGTGGCTTGCTCCTCCTGTCAGGCCACTGCCACAGTGTCCCCTCTCCCTTCCCCGCTGGCTTCCTTTCCTCCCTCTCCCTGCCACACAGGCCAGTAGGCTTCTTAGAGGACTTGGGATGTTTGGGGGGGACAGACTTTTCCTCCCAGGGAGGGGAAGGAAGGACAGCAGGCCCCGGCCCTGGGGTGAGGGTGGGCCTCTGAGGGAGGCCAGGCTTCACCTTCAGAGCCACAGCTTGGAGGACCTTGGGAACAGCTCCGCGGCCCCACGCGCTGGGGACACACAGGAACACTGATGTGTGATTTCAGGGAGCCCTCGTGAGCCTCTGGCCCAGGGCCTGACTGTCATGACTCTTACCCGTCCCTCCTTGCTTATTGTGGTTTTAAGTCTTCGGTGTCACTTCCTCTTAAGTCTTCGGTGTCACTTCCCCTTGGCGTGATGTTTTGGGGGCAGGTGCAGAGTGGGCTCAGTCTTAACCCCGCCCCCTGCTGGGCCACCTGTGCTCACTGTTCTTGGTTCACTTGGATAATTTGTTATTCTTAATCATGTAATTGGCACCTGAGCGCCCACCACCCCAAACAGAGGCTGGGCGATCCACCCATTTAACCCGAGTGGTGAGCAGCCTTGGCCCCCGTGCATTTTAAGAAGCAGTTGCCAGATATTGCCCAGGGCTTGATTCCTTGTTTCCTCAGTAACCGGGCCTGTTAAGGACGCGTCTAGGCCCCGGGTGGGGACTTTGAGGTGCTCAGAATCTAATCGTCCAGCATCATCTTCCAGGGGGACTCTCCCTTCCTATTGCCTGCACTCAATGTGGTCCTGTTGACTGCAGAAAGGAAAAACACCTCTTTATAACTGATTTCTTTCAGCATCAAAGCCAGGAGGCGCCTGGGCCGCTGTGTGGTTATGTAACAGAAAGGAGCGAGGACAGGCGTTCTGCAGACTCCAGGATAACAGGTTTATCTGCTCGAGCCAGGACGGTTTATTACTGTTTAGAGTTCCGGATCCTGATGCTGGGCGTGCAAAAACCAGAGATAAAACTCCAAGCAGGGAAAGCAGGCCAGCCAGCTTTACCAGGAACCCAGCCACCAACAGGAGTCTACAAGCCAGAAAGAAAGTTTGAAACCCCGTATTTCTCTTCTGTGTGTTTTACATAGTTCTTACTAGGGTTTTGGGAGAGTTCTTCCCCAAGAACAAAGGTGATAGACCCATGGGTGCTGCAGAGACCCCGGGAGGAAGTGGGTTCTGTCCTGCCATCTATTTATTACACGGGCTGGGACGAGTCACCAAAGACATCTCTCAGACCTTTGGAAGGAGGACGTGATGTGTTTGTGAAGTGTCTCCTGGGGACCAGCGGATGCAGGGCTGAGGCTGGGCTCTGAGGATCAAGGCAGCCAGGGACATAGCCCTCGCTCTCACAGAGGAGTGAGTCAGAAGCACAAGTTCAGAGACGACATTGAACTTCACTTGTGCTTGAAGATGAAGTCCTAGGGACCAGTTCCGAGTTTTCTGTTTCACGGGCCCACAAGTGATTCTTTATCAGTTCTGGGAGTCAGCTCCAAATTCCTGTTGCCCCGGGTCCCAAAAGCAGGTACTGGACAGCCTCTGCCACCTTGCCGCTCCGTGCACCTACCCAACCGGGGGTGTGGCAGGCACCTCCATGAGTAGAAACACATGCTCCCTCCAGGAGAAACTCCACCCACTCGAGCCTGGTGCACGGGAACAGCCAGGGTCATTACGTGCCCGTGGTGGGTGACATCAGCACGGCTTGGAGAGCTAATTACGTTCTTAATTATAGCTTTGTATTGAGTCAGGGAACCATCATCCATAACGTAATTGAAACCCTGCTGGGACCGCGTCTGTTGCCAGCTAATTGCATGCCATTTTTTACTACACTTTAAATAAAAACCGCATTTCATTTGTCTCAGCTTTAATTAATTGACAGGAGAAACTTAATTGGGGTTTTGTCAATAGATTGGATATTTTCAAGTGATGGCGGAGAGATGTCACGTGTGGGCACAGCAGCCTTTGGGTACGAACCTGTGCGTGTGCTTGCATGACACTTGGGGAAGAACTGGGCTCCTCTGTAAGATGCAGGGTAGCTAGACCTCGGCAGATCCCTTCTCACTGTGATACACCGACATGCTTCTCTCCTTAGGTTTAAGTGTCTCCATCTCAAAAATCAGAGTTGGGTGGGTCTTAAAAGTCTCACCTAACTCAGGAATTCCACCCTTGTGACTCGAGGTAAGATGGCCAAGTGAGGTGGAGATCCTATGACGTTGGCCAGGAGACCACTGTTGGGGGTCTGGAGTTCATGATTGTTCTTTATAGAGCCGGGCCCCTGGGTCATCAGCAATGGGAGCTGTGGTCAGCCTTACAAAGGAATGAAGAGAAATCAGGTGGGTGGGGATCACCCGTGGTCCTGTGAGCAGAAACAAAGCCGTCTCATGGAGAGCTGCTGCACGTCCTTCCTGACCCTGCT
Organism: Glaucomys volans; assembly: GCA_020662805.1. Lineage (NCBI taxonomy): Eukaryota > Metazoa > Chordata > Mammalia > Rodentia > Sciuridae > Glaucomys > Glaucomys volans. The sequence goes on from JAJEJO010051345.1 coordinate 61,595, forward strand.
CACGCAGCTCCAGACCCAGGAGCCTGGGCAGTGTGCCGGGCCAAGCCGGCTGCCACCTTCTGCCTCGGCTGACAGTCCTGTGAATTTTCATATGAGGCGGGAAGAGGTCACCACCCTAAGAAGAGAGCAGGGTGCCGTAACCTTTCCAGCCCTGAACCTTCCTGGACAGATCCACGGCGAGTCTGGCTTCTCTGTCCCCAGGGAAGCCCTGCCTTCAGGAGATCATGGGCATGTCCAAGTGATGGAAATGTCAGCAGGGAGATGACACCTATGTAGACGCAAGCTAGGTCCCCAGGGGTCACTAGCTGGCCATCCTTCCAGCTTCTGCTTTGTTCTTGTGGGTTGTTTTAAAACCCACGACTCTTTTTTTTTTTTTTTTCCCACTTTTCGGGCTGCGGTGCAATGTGAGATCAGCTGAGGCTCTGCCTGTCAGTGTTCTGTTTTTTCTTCGCTTCCTGCCTTCCGAGTGCGTACAAGTCTGTTTCGTAGCGCTGCGCAGGGCCGTCCTGTTATTGTTGACTGACTGATTCAGGTGCGTGCGGGTCCTTGAATGATTTGTTGTGCTCAAGTAGGCACGAGTCACCCCTCTTCCTTCCTGTTCTTTTGCTCATTCTCATTCGCCATTTAATGTGCAGCTGATGGTAGCAGAAGTTGAAGATATCATAGTTTAGGAACAAGAGATTTCGAACTAGGTTTCCAGGAAGCCAGAGGCCACCTCCATCATCCAAGAGCTGTGGGTGAGGCGCCCTTGCTCCTGGTGAGCGTCTGCGAGGGGTCTCTGGTTTCCTGCATAGAAATGATTTGGGCTAATCTAAGTCAAAGGAAGCCCACTGGAGACCTACCCAGGATGCACAAGATCTCTCTTTGGAACCTGGTAGCTGCAGATCTGCAAGACCCTGGTGCGTTTTGAAGGAGAGACAACCATGCAATGATGAGCAGGAAGAGGAGACCCGCGGAGGTTAAAGTGCAATGTCGTCACGTCAAATAAAGCAGAGCCCACCCTCTGTCCAGCGTGTGCTTCAGGTGCCCGTTCTGTTCTAGGGTGGCAGATGTAGCTAGCAAGGTAGACAGGGTCCTGTTCCCGTGGAAGAAGCCTGCACTCAACACCCAGCCGGCCAGCCAGCCCAGATCCATCTTTCCAAGGCGAGCATTGGGAGAAAACCTCAAGAAACATACAGAATTCATTCCCCAAGTCCAGGAGGTTCTGGCCCCACACACGGAAGATGGAACAGGAGCCAAGAGGAGTGTCAGCCACAACAGCTCTGTTTCCTGAGCCTGCACCGATTGGAAATGAGGAGGATGGGTCCATCAGGGGAGGATTGGCCTGCAGCCCCCAGCCCCGAAGGGACATTGTCAGGCATGACGGAGCAGGAATTTCAGTGGGAGAATATTCACAGACCGCAGGCCAAGGAGGAAGCAGGGGTGTTCATCTTCTCTCTACAGCTGCGCTTGCTAGGAGACGGGCTGTCTTTTATTGTTAATATAAAAATCAATATAGCAAGAGGCGAGTCTCGGCTGCGAAAATACTGGCTCCTTGCACCCAGCGTGTGGAATTGGATTGCTGATAGATGTGCCTACGTCGCCTCCCCAGGCTCCAGATAGAATCTGCGGGCTTTGCCAATAAGCACAGTGGATGGATGGCAGACAGCATGAGGCCCGTGGTGGCCGGGAGGATGCAGCTCCCTTGCAGGACGCCCTCCGGAGGGAGCCGGGCTCAGCCTGCTGCTCACCCAGGCCCAGCCGTGGGTGCGCTCGGGTGGAGAGTTCCAGGGGACGTTTGCACCCGCACAAGGCAGCCTGCCTGGATGAAGGGAGAAGCAGAGGAGGAGCGTAAAACAAAGGAGAAAAGGGAAGGGAGGCTGAGCAGCTTTGAGGGAACTCCCCCAGGCCTTTCGTTAAAATGTGATGGTTTCTATTAGAGAACAGATGATGTGGCCTCTTCCCAGATGTGCCTGCACCACGTGGAGAGTCGTCTTTGCACCCGAGACCCCTGGAGCACCATGGTGGGCCCTGCAGCAGAGCCAGTGCCAGGAGCCATCTCCCACCCTGCCCCCCTGGGAGCTCCTGTTGGGGTGCAGGAAGACCACCCAGCAGGTCCCGTGGTGCTTGTGAAGCAGGGCATGCCTACCCTCCTCGTTGTCCAGAGGATAAAGCTAATAGAACATGAAGGAATGAAATGAAGGGGTGGCGGAGGGTCAGGGCAGACCATTCACCCAGCATGTGCAAGGCCCTGGGTTCTGTCCCCAGCACCTCAAAATGAACAATCACTCTGGAAACAGAAGTGGAAGCTGGCACGGTCCTCATGTAGCCACATCCACTCTCATCATTCTAAAACTATCAAAATTACTGACCCTCAAGCTGTGGCTGTCCTGGGTATTGTCCCCACGGACAAGGCCCAGCCCGGCCCTCCATCCACATCAAACAGGAGGCGCCGGCTGCTGCCTAGCGAGGGCCCTTCTACAGCACCAGGTACTGGTGGCCCAGCTGCTGGGGTGCCTGTCCCCAGCCCTGCCTGTGGACGCCTCGGGAGCACAGATTTGGACACCTGTGTGGTTGATCCGCCTCTCTCCTTCCTTCCCCCTTGGTTTGCTTCAGGTCTGCTCTTCCGCGGGTTTCCATGGGAACCTCTGCTGCTATTTCCTGGAGTCGTAGATTGCTGACACAGGCTGGGACCCATAGGGGACGGAGCGGGCTTGCTGTGAGTGACAGGTCTAGCCCAGATTCCTCGGGGCCCCGGAAGGTTCTGGTAACCCGGGGCTTTGAAAAGAATTTCTCTGTGTGTTCTCTAAGTGGTTCTGCGTTTCAGTCTTAACACCTCAACAGGGTTGAACTTGGGAATCATTTCAGATGGAAACTCCGGTATTGGCATTGTTGGATTTTTTTTTTCTTTCTTTCTTTCTTTCTTTCTGTTTAAAGAAAAAATACAAAACTTTTTTTGTAGTCCTCTGATCTTGGTCAGCTCTGCCAGGAGCTGGGAAGAAATCTCGCAGTTGGCTGAGATTAATCCTCTGCTGGCCGGCGACTGCACAGCCAGCCTCTGGCCGCATGCGTGAGATTGACTGCGTGGGGAAAGGCAGCTGGCAGGCTGGAGGATTAACTTTTATTGGTTTGTGAAAATATCGGTTCTTAGGGAAGAAGCTGAGCAGAGTTGTGTTTTCCCAGGCTCTGCTGGAGCAGAGCAGAGTCCTGAAACGGTTCCTTTTCTGCTCTGTGTGCAGCACGGGGAGGTGTGGCCAGTCATCTTCCTGCAGGTGGATGCCCTTGATGGGATGGTGCGCAGAGGGCTGGCCTCTTGCAGCCTTTGCAGCCTACTGCCGTCTCTTGTGGAGGCAGCTGGGTGGGAGCAGGGGGACTCAGGTGGAGGTTTGTGGAGGCCACTCAGGGGGTCCCCAGATTCTGGGCAGCTAAACAGTAAATGTTCCTCAATTTAGAAAGCCAAATATTTAGCCAGGAGCGTCCTCATTGTCGGCACTGAGGTTTGCTTGTTCCCGTGTAGGGGAACTAGTGGGATGCAGAGGAAGCCACGATGGCTCTTTTCTGGGGGCCTGGCTCCGCGTGCCTGTTCCCTCCTCACTCTCCTCCACACAGCGGGAAGCACTGTGGGCCTGGCGTCCTTGGCTTTGCCAAGTCTGTGTCATGCCAGGGAGAAGTCAGAAGTCCCCTGAAGTTGTGGGAGGGGAATCCCTGCCATCTAAGATCGCCCGATGCAGGTCCGTTAGCTTGTGGGCTGAAGCACCTAATTCCAAGGCCCCAGGCCCACAGGCGTGTCAGCAGGTGGTCAGACACGCATGCACAGGGCACACCCACATGTCCTGGCATGCAGACCCTGCTGGGGAAGCCCTGTGACAGATGCCCGGTGTTTCTGCCTGGGCTCCTCGGTGCCAGCCACGGGACAGGCACTGCAACCTGCAGAGAGAGCCGGAGCACGGTGTGAGCACTGACCTGCAAAGTGCCTCGGGAGACCTGGCAACACCAGCTCATGGCGGGTCCTGGTGCCTGGTGCGCCAGCCTCTTAGAATCACCCTCTCACCTGCCTTCGTCACCTGTCTCAGGACCCCCACTCTGAGCCACGGCACCAGGTCATGTGCAGTATTAAAAGTCCCTGGCTACGCAGACAAGGGGCTTTCAGAAGTACAGCACCTTCAAAATGGAAAACACTGAAGGGTGACGTGGCCGCTTGTCACAAGACCAGATGGCACAATATCATCAGTTTCCTAAAGATTTCTTTATATTAAAAAAAGAAAAAAGAGCAAACGCTACTGATGAAGTTGAAATGCACTTTGCAGGCCCCCCAGTGCCATCCCTCTGTCCCCTGCACCGCCTGAAGCCTTGGTCCCCGGTCCCCTCCCACCCTGCTCGCCCACCTGTGGCCACTAAGGTGATGTGGCATCGGTGGCCCCGCTGTGTGGATCTGAGCTTTGGCAACACCGTCTGTACTCTGCCCTCCTGGCCCGAGGCGGCGCTTCCCCATGAGGCCCACGGAGCCCCGGTCTGTTCACACCCCTCAGCTCTCGCACTCAGGCCACCTGTGACCACGCCACACCCTCGTAAGCATTCTTGTGTGACAGGCAAGAAAAGCAGTGCCAGTGTTTCACTGTGACCCCTGCTGATGCTCCGTTGCCTGCGCCTCCGAGGGCTGCAGAGCGACTGGGTGGAACGTTGGGGTTCTGTTTTGTGTTTTGATGTCTTGACACATCTGAGCCCCGTGCAGTGCTTTCTGCTTCTCAGAAGGCAGGTCAGGCGGCGTCCTGCCAGGTCACCCTGCTCTGTCCTCTGCTGTCCCCATCCTGGTGTGAGCAAAGCTGCTTTGTGAGCAGCCCTGGGACTGCCGTCTGCAGGGATGAACGTGAAGAGCCTTCAAGTCGTTGCAGCTCCTCCTGAACTCGCCTTCTCTCTCCGTCTCTCTCTCCGTCTCTCTGTCTGTCTCCCTCTCCGTCTCTGCGGGAGCCGCATGGCTTTCTCAGAAGTGAGAGACCACATAATTCTCACGTGTCAGATTCCAAGCCAGGCCCTCGGGCGCTGCCTCAGGCTTTCTTTGGGAATTAGAAATAATGTCACCCTCTCGGCAGTGAGCTCCTGGCCACCCCCCCTGGGCACATTGTCACCCCAATGCCTGGAGGGAGGCTCTGCATCCTGCCATGGGAAGAAGCAGGCCCTGGGGCCCCTGCCCGAGTGGCTGCCCCGACTTCCCTCTCCTCCCGCGGGGGGACGGCATTTTCCCAGTCATCTCTGAGACCGTTCTTCAAGAAGCTACTGTGATCTGAACCTCGCTGGGCCTTGCCCAATGGCCTGGGGTCCAGGCAGTCTGCCCAGTGACTCCATCGAGGCCGTCACCATCCAGACAGCACGAAATCTACCCCAGAAAATGTTCATTTTGGAGTCCGGGGCCAGGAAACACAGTCGTGTTTTGAAGTTAGGTTGCAATGTTTTGCTGATTGTGTGTGTGTGAGTGAGTGTGTGCACACTATGGTGTGTAAGAGTACAGGGTGCATGTGTACGTGCAGGTGAGTGCATGTGGTGTGTGTTGTGTGTGCTGTGTGTTGTGCACTATGTGTACACGTGTGCTGTTAGAGCATGCCACAGTGTGCACATGGAGGTTTGGTGTCCTTGTGTCTGCGTGTGCATGCATATCTGTACGCTGCGTGGTGTGTGCACATGTGTTACTGTGTGTGCATGCGTGGTGTGTACGCTGCCTGGTGTGTGCATGTGTGTTACTGTGTGTGCGTGCGTACACTGTACACTGTGTGGTGTGTACGCTGCCTGGTGTGTGTATGTGTGTTACTCTGTGTGCATGCATACACTGTACACTGTGTGGTGTGTACGCTGCATGGTGTGTGTATGTGTGTTACTGTGTGTGCGTGCATATCTATACACTGCATGGTGTGTGCATGTGGGCTGTCTGTGCGTGCATATCTGCATGCGCGTGGTGTGTGTGTGTTACTGTGTGTGCATGTGTATCTGTACACTGTGTGGCATGTGCGTGTGGGTTGTCTGTGTGTGCACGTGTTGTGTGTGGGGCGAAGGACGAGGGGGTCGGGGAGGACGCTGCAGCTCTTCTTCCTTTCCTCTGGTTTCTGGGGCTGCCCCTATCTCACCCTCCACCAAGCTGATAAAGAGCTGGAAGGAGCTGTGACACCGTCTAGTGTCACTGTGGGTCACTGTCTCTGTGGGCCTGGAAAGGTGGCAGCAGATGCAGACATGTCACCACCCTGACTGCACATTGGTGCCAGCCCAGCTCCTCTGGCACCTCCACCTGCCATCCCACCCTCAGCGTCCTCCCGGCACAAGGCCCCTGCCCAGGCAGGGCCTGCTCGGGGTCCTCATTTCTTGTGCCCAGGCCTGGGAGGTGTTACCCAGTTAACTAGCTCCCTGTGGCCCTGGTGTTTCCAAGGGTGTCCCTCAGAAGTGAAGGCTCTCGATAGCCCTCAATAGAAGATACTTGGACGTTTACTTCTAATTTCATTCACAAAATTCTCTTTTTTAAAAGTTTTTAACTCCTTAGCTTCTACTTATTTGAACTTTTCCCCTGGTTTCTTGAAATCAGACGTTACCAGTTCTTTCATGATTTTCTAATCCACACACCTAGGGCTACGAATTTGCCTTTCAATGTCACTTTGGCTGAACCCCACAGTGCTCTGATCCTTAGTTCCAAATAGTTTGGGGTTTTCAGTTTGCCTTTTTTCCTTTAAGTCAAGAGTCATTTAGATGTGTTATATATTACAAAATTATAGAACTACAGAGTTTTATTTTTAAAAGTTCTAACTTGGCTATATGATTCATGTAAAACTCAGTATAAATCTCCTTCAAGTTCTCAGTCAATCATTAAGCCTCAGATGCTGCCTCTTGGTGAGAAATTAATGGGCCATGTGATAATACTGTGACAGTGGGGTCGTGGTATGGCTTTTAGGGTCATCCCTGAATTTCCAACTTTTTCAAAGATATTTCAACTATAAAATCATTTAGTGCATGTACACTAAAATATCTATCTTTCTTATTGACTACCTCTATAATAAATAAGTTTATAAATTTTAATGTATATATTAAGCTAATAATGGCTATTTGAATGTTTTATATTGACATTTTAGGATTGTTTGTTGGTGCTTTTGAAGAGAGCAGCTGCTTCAGCAAGCTGCTCATCACAGATGTATCCTAACCTCCGGTTGTCATACTGAAGGAGGACCGTCGGTGACAGGCAGCACTCCTAATACGGCAGAGCTCCCCCTTCATTATCTCATTCATTTGGCACCATGACTGGTGAGGAAGGGCCAGCGGGCTCCTCGTTGCAGAGGAGAGTAGAAAGCGAGCAGATGCCATTACATCTGTTTTGTGCAGTGAGAGTGGTACAGCCAGCACTGGCTTGGCTGGCCTCACAGGAGTCCCAGCGGCGGGCATTTGCTTCCTCTCCATTCCACAGGTGGAGACGGACACCTGGAGGCCCAAGAGGGCCCAGAAGTAAAGGGTGGGGTGAGGGTTGAGATGGAGGCCCTGGGATCCCAAGGGAAGCAATCTAGCTGCCCAGTTGCAGGCTCTTGACTGCTGTCCCGGGTGGAGAAGGTGAGAACCGAGGTGGACGTGCCCCTAATTATCTGTCCTCTCTCTCTTTCAGAATTATTTTATTGGAAATGTATAGTGCAGCTATTTGCCAAGATCTAATCCATAATTATCCACAATGTCTCATCCAAGCTCATTAAATTAGATCAGCGGGGGCGGGTATTTTGACTCTGTAGTACTGCGCTTTAAGTGATCAGGGTAATTTTCCATTATGATTTTGCATTTTAAATAAACAGAAGCGGCTTCATTGTGAAAACACTTGGATATTGAGCAATAAATGTCTAAGTGACTTTGGCTTAATTACTAGTCAGACCACTGCACTGGCTAAATAGAATTGTTTTTGAGTTGGTTTCCTTGGATGGGAGGAGGCCGAGTTTAGAGAAATAGCTGTGTGCCTTTAATTCTGCGTTTAGATATGTGCATTTGTAAATAGACGCTCATTTATTTATAGACACGGTCATTACAGAGCTTTGTGAGAGCATTTTCTCCGCACTCTCCGAGGTTGGGGGGCCCGCTGGTGCGGGGCGCCCAGCTCCTCACCAAATGTCTCCGGTTAGGTAATTATACAATGAGGACGTCCCAGCTGCGACTCTCTATTTAAAACCCAGTTTCTATTTCCAGCAAGACCATTCTTCTAAAGGTTGATACGTCATCCTTTTATTTTGCTTTTCTACACATTAAATATCAAAAATGTATCATTTTTCTCAAATCTGCATCCATTTATCCCAGCGGTCCATTGTTGCATGCTGACGGATCAGAGAAGCCGAGCGTGAGGGGAAACCATCTTGGCTGGCCATCTGTCTGGCCCTAAGCTGTGGCGGCATTTCCGTCACCCAGCAGGGGCCACGCACTGGGTTTAGGACTGCTCATGAAGCCAAGTCCCTGTGACCCAGGTCTGGGCTGCCTTGAGAACCCGTGTCCCCTCCCTGCCACCTCCTTCCAACCCCTCCAGGTGTCAGGAGGGCTCCCCTCCTGGCCAGGTGGAGCCAGGCTTCCAGGGGACCCCCAGTCCTAGGGCGGTGCTGGCCAGAGCCTCGTGCGCTTTTGCAAGGGGTGTCTCTGATCTGAGCTTCGGCCGCTTTCCAAGTTGGCATGACAAACTTATGACCAAAGCCGTGGAAATCAGAGGCAGTCAGCCTTGAAGAGCGCGCTCTTGCCAGCCGAGCCAGCGCCTGGGGGAGTGAGATTTAGGGGTGGGAACTGCAGGAAGATGGGACGGATCCTTGTTTTCTTCTTTATCCCATGGTCTCCGATGTTCTCTCATTATTTCAGCTGTCTCTGCAACGTTTTGCCTGAAGATTACAGCGTCTGGTTTATCACACGTGACGGGGGAATGAGTGGATCAGAGCGATCACCGCGGTGCTGGGCTCTGACTCCGTGATTGTGTTCCCCCGTCCCGGGGCCTTGCGCTGTGACAGAGCGCAGCCTCCTTGAGCAGGACTGTGCTGAGCAGTGGGAAACTCAGAGAACTTGCAGTTGGGGCGATGCTGAACTCAGGGAAGCTTCTAGAAGGGGGAAGACTATTCCAAAGTGGCCTTTTGGGAGTTTCTACCTTTCCTTGGCCCTCAGGTCGGCAAGGTGCTAAGCACCGTGTCGGCAGCCACACCCTGGCCGGGGCAGAGCCAAAACCCAAGGATGCTGTCACTGGGGTTATGGAATCCAAACTGGCCTCCAGACTGCCCCGGGCCAGTTCTGAAGTCCAAGTAAGCTAAGGAGCAGAGGGGGTTGCAGGCCCCTGGTGCTCCCCCTGCCCTCTGCCTGCACAGACTTTTATCCCCACAACCCTTTGCAATTAGATCTGTCTCTGTGCTGCTCCTAGCCTCTGGGAAGCCCCAGGGCCCCTCCTCAGGTTTCAAACTCTGTTAGGCCTTTCATCCTCCATTTGGGTGATTTCCTGTCCCCTAATTCCTTCCTGGTGGGACTCTGCGAATGGCCATGCTAACTTGAAGCTACTTTCTTCTGTCCTGATTCACACACACCACATGATGCTGGGGTCCCACCGGGGACGGGGGCACCCTGGGGCAGGCCAGATGTGTGATGTTCCTGAATGCTGACTGGGGAAGCTGGCTGAAGCTCTGCTCTGAGCCTTGGCCCCTGGGCAGTGTCTGCCTCTGTGTTCTTTGCTTTGGATGCTACCACTGTCTGGAGAAGTTCTCATAGCAGGGTCCCCAGTGCATCAAAGGACCAGCCATCTGCTCTCTCTGGAGAGAGTAGACCAGCCCAGGTGTCTGGGAGGTCGGTGAGCAGCGTCTCTCAGATCTCAGGAAGTGGGGATCCAGGCCCGGTCAGCAGAACCACTGCCTCCTGTGTGCACCAGGCTGTGCTGAGATGGGGGAGCTCAGCTCCCAGAGTCCACCAAGTCACGGCTAATGACTAAGGAGGTCAGGGTCTCCACACAGACAGGAAACTTCCCAGATGCTTTGCACGGAAGACCAGGCTCAGGATTCATTTGGGGCTGACTTCTGGTTCATCATTAGAAAATTCAGAGCTAACTCAGAGCCTTATGCAAACCTGTGCAGGAGGAAAGTCTGTTCGCTCTTGAAGAAACATCCCACACAGCTGGGTTCAGGGCATCCTGGGCTTTGCCTCCTCCCCTGACTCCATACCCGTGGCATTTATTCCTCTTCACCTGATCTTAGATAGCCTCAGGGTCATCCTGCCTTGGCCAAACCCAGCCAGCATATTTTAGTGAACTTGATACTTGAAGATTCAAAATGATCAAGCTACTTACTTCTGTATAATAGCAAACTGGAAAAGACTGTCCTCTCCCTGGGTGTTTCTTTAAGAAATCACGTCCAGTGATCTTTAAAGAAAACTCTGGGATGCTCAAGATCTTGTGGTTGCTGGGCCAAGTTCTGGTCCTGCTTGGCCTCTGCTCGGTGGAAGCTGATTTCAGAGTCATTTCCCCAGAGCAAGGGAAGGCACCACGGTGCAACTGACATACAAAGAAAAGCCATCAATGAGCTGCAGAATTAGGCGTTGGGTCTCTGCAGGCCGTCCCCTGCCTGTCCAGCATTGCCACCTTCTCAGAAGGGCACCATGATTAAATTGCAGCCTGCATCTGTCAGAATGGCTGAAGACGCTGACCCCACAGATGCTGGTGGGTTGTGGAAGGATGGGCGGCGTGCTCTTCATCACTGTGGAAATGCAAAATGAGCAAACCCTCTGGAAAGAGGTTGGGGAGTTTCTTCAAAATCAAAGGCAGGTTTGTGGAACTCTACAGCAGCGGCGCCCGAGCACCGCCCCGCACCAGGGGGAAACACGTATGCACACCAAAGCCCCCGCACAGGTGCTGATGGCGGCCTTGTGCATCCCAGGCAAAGCTCAGAAGTAAGGGACAAGCCTGGCAAGGGGCGAATGGCATATGGACAGACCTCGGTGCATCATCCCTGAGCATTATTCAGAGATAAAGGAGAGGAGCTGTCCAGCCATGGGAAGATGGGGAGGAGCCTTCCAGACTCTTGCTAAGTGAGGAAACCCAGGTGACAGGGCGGCATGCCCGCGACACAGCTCGTTCTGACGTTCTGGAGTTGCAGAGGTGGAGACAGGTTCTTGGTTACCAGGGGTTGGGGTGGTGACCGACGGGTGGCGGCGGAAGGATCCCTAGTGGCAGCAATGAGGCGGATGCATCTCGCACGGTGGAGACCTGCAGAACGCAGGGCGCGGAGGCTGAGACCGTGTGCACTGAGGTCACTTCTCGCCCTTCATGAGGCGTCTGTGGCTCATCCCCCGCCCTGCGAGCACCCTAACACCAGGTGCCGGTGCCGGAGATAGGGGAGGGGGCTGGGGGAGCCACCGGGGTCCTTTGCACCCAAGTTTCCACAGTTCTAAAGCTGATCTAAGAAAGTTAGCCTATTAAGTGAAAATACAACTCCGCCAGCACCCGCGCTTCTGTGTCCCCACTGGGGGGACCTCCCTGCTTTCCGTCTCTCTCTCTAGGGCTGGGTGGGGTCAGGGGCAAAGCCTGGTGTCACCCCAGGACCCAAAACTTAAAGGAGTTGGAAGCAACCTCTTCATCTCACGGGATTGTCATCTGTCCCCTCAGCTTTACTGGAGCGCCTGCCCAGCATGGACGCAGTCCATCTTGACCTCCGGAGCCTCTTGGGTGCCCAGGGCAGCGGCCACTGCCGCAGAGATGCCCCGAGCCCTTTAAAGCTGGTGCTTCAGGCCGCTGTGCCCGCAGCTCTGATCAGCCAGCTGGCTTCGCTCAGATCCCGGCTCCTTCCTTGTTTCCTGCCTCAGATTGTGTGTGTGTGTGTGTGTGTGTGTGTGTGTGTGTGTATGTGTGTTCCTTCATTCTGCGGAGATGAAATCCATCCCAGAACCTTAAGATTTATGAGCTGTTGCCTGAGCCGTGTCTTGTGATGTCGGGGCGCACGCAGGCCTGCGGGGGCCCCTCAGCGAACCGGGCAGAGCTCCGGGTAATTCGTGGATTTCGTGAGGATGTCGCTGGCTTAAGTGATTAGCCGAGGTCCTTAAGGAGGACTTAACTGGAGCATTTAAGGGTCCTCCGGGTGACTCCAGGAGCCCCTCCTGGGCAGCCCTGATCTCCACATCTGGAAGGAGAATTGACAGTGGCTTTACCCCTCTCCCTCCGCTTGCTTTCACAGTCTGTGTGAGTGCCCATGCTGAGGGCCTCCCTGTGTAGCCTGCCTCCGGCCTCCTCCCACCTGTGCCAGCATGGGGTCCCTGTCCAGGTACAAGGTCAGGCCCCAGCTTTCTGTGGGAGTGGATCAGGTCTCAGATCTTCCTTTCAGTCCATCTGGAGGGGCAGCAGGTGGGCCCTGGGGCTGGAGCCCTCTCCCTCCCAGCCTCAGCTTGCTTTGCTGGTTTACCCAGAGGTGTTTCCAGAGGCCAGGAAGTCCAGAGCAGCATCCGAGAGTTCACTGTGCAGGGCTGGGGGTCGGGGGCAGACGCCCATGGCGTGTGTCTCTCCTGCTGGTGCCAGTGAACACTACCCATTTAGTGACAGGAGAGGAGGGACCAGGTCACTTTTGGGAGGGACTTGGTGGTCCTAGTTGCTGGGAACTACTCTGGGGTGCCACTTGCCCTCTCCCCACAGAAGCCATTGCCCTCCATGACACACAGGGAAGCCTGAGGTGAAGGGCTGTCTCTATCCTGGCACTTCCGGAGAGAAGTGGCACACAGCCTGAAGCCCTGCAGGTCCCGAGAGGCAGCCTGGAGAGCACAGACCTGTAGCCGGGGAAGGAGAGGCGGGAAGCCCTCCATGCCAAGCGCCTCTTGGGCGCCTACTCCAGATGTCAATCAAGAGCTCACAGGCCGGGGAGTCACGGCAGGGCTGTGGGCACCAACGGACTCTGGAGGGATGACACCTGGCCACCTCTCCAAGTCACTGCAGGCCCCTCAGGGTCATCAGTGGGAAGCTTCACAGACGGTTGGGAAATATAGAGTGGAATTGTCACCTCCAGACAGCTCCTCGATCTGCAGGGCGCTTCCACAGCCTCCGCACACCTTGCCAGGCCCCAGGGCTTCCTCAGGTCCCTGGTGACCCTGCCCTCCTGTCCACAGACACACACGCTGTTGGGAGCAGGGGGCAGTGCCAACAGCCTCCAGGGGTGGGAACTCAGTGGTCTGAACAGCGCGGGCCCTCGAGAGTTAGTGGAGTGCTGTGTTCGCATGTCTGAAGTTTCCTCTCGTTTCTCCAAGGTCAGCTTGTGGCCAAGCTCCCTTACACACCCTGCCCGTGGCCCTTCATCAGGGGGGTTTCTTTAGAAATATTATCTTATAGAATCAAAACTCCTTTCAGTTGCAGGGGGCAGCAAAGGCATTTATTAGATATTTAACACAGAGAGCCTGACAGTCAATCAGGAAGCCCGGGAGATCCCAGGAAAGGAAATGGCAGAGGCAGAGAGGGCCCAAGCGTCAGCCGCCTCCAGGGGCTGAGCTCCTGACCAGGCTGACAAGCTGGCAGAAAGCAAGAAGTACCATGTTGGGAGCTGGCTGCCCACCTCCAGGGATTCCTGCTCTTCCTCCCAAGCTCTGCCTGCTTCTATGTCACCTTTGAGCCATTCCCCAGCCATCTAGGATGCAAAGGCCGCCTGACCACATGCCCTCTCTGATTGTTAGGGAATGCTCAGTCCATGCTTTAACTTGGAGTCGCAAAGGAAGGAGAAAGCCAACGGCTGATGTAGGAGAGTGATCGCTGCCCTCACCACCCACAGGCCCAAGGTGTTTCACTTTGCTCCAAAGGACTTAAAAATATTTTAGCTCAATGTCATCCACACTTTTGGGAGAAATTAGTACCCAAGCAACATTAGGAAATTTACCAGAAAAAGACTCAGTAGAACTAATATATACAACAGATGCAAATGAATCTGGGGTGTACACCTTTGAGGAAGGGTCCTTGGAAAGGAGAAAGCAGGGTTCTTCCCCCTTCTGGTCACTGCTGATTAGAATGTAGATGTGATGGCTTCGGCTGGTGCAGCCATGTTGGGTCATGATGTAGAAGACACAGGCAGAGAAGGATGTGTGGATTTGGGGTGGGATCTTTTAAACCATGGAATTGTCAAGCCAGCCCTTCACTTACTTAGACTCTAAATGAGATAAAAGGAAATTTCCATCCTCTTAATGAACCACTGGTGCTTCTCGTTATAGTAGCTAAAGTGTATAAGCTATAAATCGCCCCATCCTCCCACGGCCAGCTCCACCTCCCTTGTTAAAAGCCCACCTGCCACACTTGGGTGGCCTTGCTTAGCGGGAAGGTGTGAAGACAGCAGGCTCTTTCCAGATCACGGGCTCAGGACCGCTGTGTGAAAGCATCAGTCAGAGCTGGGTTATCATCTCTACAGTGCTGCTCCCAGGGAGCCCTGGCTGAGGGGCACCCAGCCGCTCCCGAGGCTTGGGTCAGCTGCTCCACTCGCTCCCCTTTTCCCTCTGTGCTGCGGGTCCTTGAGGAAGCCCACTGGGGCTGGAGCCTTCGAATTTGCAGACGGAGGGTTTCATTCCCTGGAGTTTGATCCTTCCTCCGGCAGACCTGGCCCCAGCCTGCCTCAGCCCTCCTGCTCCTGCCCAGGACTGCCTGGGGGGTGCTTCCTAAATGGCAGACTGTCCCTCCCCTTCACACCCCAGCAAGGAGGAGCTCCCTGGCCAGCCAGGTGCTTCTGGGCCAGTGTGGAGCCTGTGGTGCCGAGTGGAGCCTCGGGTGTCAGAGCCTTGGGTGTCAGAGCATGCTCTGAGCAGGGTCCCCAGGGTCCCTGGAGGCTTGAACAGGAGCAGCAGAGCCTGAGGGAAGGTGGCCCCGAGGCGTTCAGGGTGACAGTGAAGCGAGGTAATGGGAGCATTTGGCCAGTTTGGGACTCTGCAGGCAGAACCAGGGACAGGAGAAGGAGCAGCGTTCTGACTTCTTCAGAAACCCCAGGGTGGCCCAGCTGTCACAGGAGCTTCTCCATGGGGTCAGAGAACTGGGGACCTTGCTGAGTGGCCTGGTCTGTGGCCACGAGACTGAAGGTTTTAATAAGAATTTTACTGACGTGATTTATGCACGTGGCATGGGCCCTTTAAAGCGTGCTGGCCAATGGTGTCCAGAGTTCAGCCACATCACCGCTTCCTGAGCCTAGAACACCTCCTTCACCCCGAGAGGCCCGGCCACTCTGCAGGGCTTCCCCACTGTCCCTCCATCCCAGCAGCCACAGGCTCCTGTCTCCACGGATGTGCCCATTGTGACGTCTGCACGGGGGGGGGGGGTCATATGACACACGGTGATTCTCAGCCCCACACGGTGCCCTCCGACTCTCGCTCAGTGGAGGGTTCTGACGGCGGTGCCCAGCGTGAATCAGCGACTCCTTCCTTTACCATCTGATAGGCCATCGCATCCTCCAGCATCACCCACCAGTGTCCCTCTGTTGTCTTCCAGTAGTGTAGGCTCCCAGCTCTCAGGCGCAGGTCTGTGACCCATCACCAGTTGCTGGCCCACATGGGGCAAGGCCATCACCCAGCTCCCCTGCCTGCTGGCGACGTCCACTGTCCTGCACGGCTGGGGGACTGCGACTTCCCTGGAGAATCCTGGGCTCCCTCCTCAGAGTCGACCAGCCTCAGCTGCAGGCATGTACAGGGGCCCCTGTTCCCTCGCCTGCTCTGTGTGTCTGTCCCTGGCCAGTGCCACGTGGTCCTGATGGACGTGGCTGCCGAGTCCCCTGCTGCGAGCCTCCTGTGCACACCGCTGGGCACTTCCTGACCCCACGCTGTTCCTACAGATGAGCTGCAGGACCTGCTTGCCGTTTCTTCCAAGAGGGGCACCTGGGCTCTGACGGCTGACGCTGGACCTGTGGTCAGTTTTCCAGCTGGACAGAGTGTCACAGGGCAGCGACTCCGGTCCCCAAGCAGGAGCCTCCTTTCTCTCCCTGGCCTCCTGACCTCAGCTCCTCCTGTTCCCGAGTGCACACCCAGCGCTTCCCTTGTTACGTTTCCTCCCAGGAATTCTGTCTGCAGGACGTTGTGATGAATGGAAGTGGCTTCTTGCTCAGCAGTTGCTGCTGTACAGACGCTGTCCCCGCCGACATGGTGGCTGTGCGCCTGCAATCGTGCTGGGCTCGCTCATTGGCTGTGATTTTTCTGTACGGATTCGCTGGGATTTTCTAAGCAGCTCGAGTCAGCTGAGGATAGAAGCAGCTGTGAGTCCTTCTCCTCTGGATGCGTCTGCTTCCTTTCCTCGCTGCCCGTGCAACTGCAGCCTCAGTGCTGTACCGAGGGTGGCCATGGCAGGGTGGACGCACTCTGCTCTCCATTCAGGGGCGAGCACACAACCTCAACTCTGCAGTTGTTCCCAGTGGGTTTTTGGGTGACTATGACTGCCATTTCAGTCCCCCCTTGCGTGCTCAGCCATCCAGTTTGATGAGATCGAGGGATTTTCCCAGTGGGAGACTTCCATGCTGAAACTAGAACATTCTTTGGCAGCCTCAGAAGACTTGATCAAGCTAGAGCTCCCGATCTTTCTGCACAGGGGAAGTGCCCATCCATTCACCCCTGCAACCTTCCACTCATCCACCCATCCATCCACCCATCCATCCACCCATCCATCCATCCTCCATTCACCCATTCATCCTTCTGTCTGTTCATCCATCCATCCATCCATCCATTTGTTCACCCACCTATCTATTCATCTGTTCACTCATCCATCCACACATCCATTCACCTACCCATTCATCCATCTACCCATCTATCCACCCAAGCACCCATTCACTCATCCACCCACCCACCCTTTCACTCATCCACTCATCCATCCATCCATCCTCCCATCCACCCACCCACCCACCCACCCACCTACCCATCCACCCATCTATCCATCCATCCATCCACCCACCTACCTACCCATCCACCCATCCACCCACCCACCCACCCACCCATCCACCCACCCACCTATCCATCCACCCACCCACCCATCTATCCATCCACCTACCCATTCATCCATCCATCCATCTGTCCATCCATCCATCCATTCATCCATCTATCCATCCATCCT
>JAJEJO010051345.1:78723-114644 GCA_020662805.1 Glaucomys volans
TCCATCCATCCATCCACCCACCTACCTACCCATCCACCCATCCACCCACCCACCCACCCACCCATCCACCCACCCACCTATCCATCCACCCACCCACCCATCTATCCATCCACCTACCCATTCATCCATCCATCCATCTGTCCATCCATCCATCCATTCATCCATCTATCCATCCATCTATTCACCCACCCACCTACCCATCCACCCATCTACCCACCCACCTATCCATCCACCCACCCACCCACCCATCTATCCATCCACCCACCCATTTATCCATCCATCCATTTGTCCATCCATCCATCTATCCATCTGTCCATCCATCCATTCATCCCTCTATCCATCCATCTATCCATCCATCCATTCACCCATTCACCCACCCACCCACCCATCCATCCACCCACCCATCCATCCATCCACCCACCCATCTATCCACCCATTCACCCATCCACCCACCCACCCCATCTATCCACCCACCCACCCATCCGCCCACCCATTTCCTGAGTCCATGTCATTGTCAGGCCTCATCTTTGTAGCTCAGATGCTTGGTTTCTTGGCATCCCTGAGAATCCTTTCTCCTTTGTGAGCATGGTTGAGATTTGAAGGGAGTGGAACTGAGAGGAGGTTGAAGGCACAGGCCGCCTGTGGATGCTTCTGGGTGGGAGACACTCTGGTGTGCAGGGCTTTTGTTCATTCTGACCCTGAAGTGCCATGGGCTGTGGACTCTGGGAGCTCCCAGAGCTGAGCCCTGGCTCCTCCAGGGCAGGGACAGTATCCAGTGACGCAGGAGGCCATGCTGAGCACCACTGTCCTCCGAGCTTGGGGGGCGTGGCTGGAGGCCTCAGGACAGGCTTTGAAAAGGAGCAGGTGGGGGACCAGCCTCCCAAGGGGTGTGAAGATGCAGACGCGCACACTGCACTGCCACTCCAGGCCGGCCCGCAGCTGCTGCAGAATCCGTTCCTCCCCAGGCGCTCCGAGCGCCTGATTTCAGCCTGTCCTGGCTCTTGCCAGCAGCCCAGGCCACCAGGGGTCCTGCCGGCACCAGTCAGAGCACCTGGGTTAGGTGAAAATAACCTCCACTGCGGCCTCCCACCTGTCTCCCGGGGATGTCGAGGCCCTCCTGGAGCTGAGCCCCTCCTCTCCATCCACACCTCCACCTCCTTGTCTCTCAGAGTCTCCGTGACGCTGACCCTGCCCAGCCGGGAATCACTCTGCTCTGTGCACACCTGGGCGCGAGTCACGCTGCTCTCCTGGAGCCCGTCCCAGTGGCACACGCACCTCTGTGACAGCCGCCTGTGCTCATTCATCCCCAATTGCAGTCTCATTTCAGTTTGGAGCGCTCTCATTCCAACAAAATTGGTCTTTTATGAATTCTCAAAATGGAGAGTCCTTTTGATGCAAATCACACATGAGATCATCACGCCCTGCTCCATGCGTTCCACCACGTGGATCGGTGTCTCATTTCTTGAGCAGTTTGGGGTGAGAGACGGGGTGGGGCCAGAACTCCCACTCTCCCGTGCACACATCCCAGGGGGTGGCTGAGGAAGAGGACCGTGGACCATTAGTGGATCCATCCTGTGGAGCAGGAAGATCCGTGAGGCACGACAAAGCCCCAGGGGCCTGAGCTTGGCGGGGCCAACATGGCTGGGAGGCAGGAGGGCTTCCCCGGGAACTCGACTTCAGGGAGGCCCCGTGGATGTTTGAGGGGAGCTGTCCAGGAGGAGACTGGCTAATGCAGAGCCCCCAAGACTGGGCAAGCTTGGTGTGCAGGAGAAACAGCAGAGCCTGGTGCCGGGCAGAGCAGGACAGGAGATGGGAAGGTGGCATGGGAGGCACAGGGGACCAAACATGGCCCTGAGTGGACTTGTGTGACAGACACGGAGCTGACCACCCAGAGAAACAATGGTTTTTTTCCAGCTGTTTCTGCAACTACTCTGGCTCTGTGATGATGTTCTAGCTCTGCAGATATAAAAAGTGGCACTTGTTTCAGGAGGCACCTGTACCTTCCTGGAAGTCACCTTAAAAGGAGGGGCATGCCTGCTTCCTACTGACAGGAATGTGTTATAATGGCAGGACTCCAGCAGCAATGTTGGGTTGCGAGGTGTTGATGCTGGGTATAGGAACTAGCCCAGGGGGAAGGAGTCCAGGTCTCTGATGCCATGGGGTGTCAGCCCTCTCCATGGACCTGGGAGACCAGTGTGCTGTTTTCTTCTTTAAACTTCTGCTATTTGGGATCCTTCTGTCACTCACAGCTGAACTGAGACCTTTTTCTTACCTGTTCTGGGGACTTGGCATTTTATTCTAGCTCATAGGAAGCTGTGGAGGGTTTGAGCCTGGGGCCCGACAGCAGGAAGGATGCACATGCCCCACACACATGCACATCCGTGCACACACACAGGTGTGTAGCACACTTGTGTACATACATGAACGTGTACCAAGGAGCAATCTGACATGTAAACATGGCCTGCGATACATATCTATAATGTGAAGGAATTGATCACGAGGAATTCGCTCCTGCTATCAGAGTGGACCGGTGCCCAGATTTGCCAGAGGGTGAGCTGCAGACCTGGGGGAGCCCAGGGGTCAGTTGACACCCCAGGCCCCAGGAGCTCCCCGCTTCTGCGAGAGTCCCAGTTTCCCTGTTTTTTTTTTTCAGGTCTGCAGCTGATCAGGTGAGGCCCACCCATCTCGGGAGGGCAAGCTGTTATTGGCTGAATGGAGTCGAGGGTTAATCGCATCCCTAACTCCCCCGCAGACACTCTGGAGTGGAGCTGATCACTGGGGCTCCCTGTCCCGGGTGAGGCTGAGGCATGACCCTGACCCCAAGTAGAGGAGCAGAAGGAGGTTGCAGCTCAGCTCATGCGCTCCAAGCTGGGCACCTCGGGAACTGGAGTCAGAGAGGCCCAGTTCCATCTTAGGGTCTGACAGAGGAAGGAGGCTGGACCCTCTCACATGGGCCGTGAGCACAGTGATGGCGAGGGGGCAGAGCCAGGAGAGGTGGAGGATGGAGAGGGGGAGGCAGCCCTTCCTTCCACAGAGACGGGACTGGGAGAGAAACCAGTGATGGGTGAACCAGGGCCAAAGGAAGCGGGTTACCCGGGCCAGAGGGCGCCCCATGTTCCTGGCCAGCAGCAAGCAGGACTCCTGGGGTTTCCTGGTAGCCCAAGAGAAAGGGGAAACAGGGCTAGACCCAGCAGTCCCGTGGGGAGCCGCAGAGCCTCCTCCTGGCCGCAGCTTCCTGGGGTGCCTGGTTTAGACCTGACCCAGGGCCCAGCTGCCCCTGGAAATCCTGCAGGGGTGTGTGAGAGCTTCCTCCCAGGGCAGGGGACAAGAGCACTCTGCAAGAGCTGCTCCCTCTGGGCCCTGGCTTGCTCAGCCTCCCCTGGGCTGCTTCCTGCTCAGCGTGGCCCTGCCGTCCTGCTCAGCAGGAGGCGGACCCCTGGCTGCACACTGCGGCCATGCTCACCCCGGGCCTCCCCTCCTGAGAGGGCTGGTGAGACAGTGCAGCCTCAGAGGCCTCAAATGTCCTTCATTCTTGTCATTGTCCCCAGTCTACTTCTCCTGGGTAAAACACTCTGCCTTCTGAGCCCCTGGCCTGGGTAGGACATCTGGCACATCACGTCCTGAAGGACGTAGAGGCACTGAGGATGCTTTGTATGGCTGTAGATGTTCCTCAGAGACGAGGGGAGCCCTGGGGAGGGCTGGCCTCCTCCCCCGCCAGCCTCTGGTTGGGAAGGCCTCTGCCTGGGTCACCAGCACTGAGGCCTCGGAAACTGCATGTGCTCAGGAGGGAGGAGAGGAGAGGCAGAGAGGAGCACCCAGCACCCACTAACCAGGCCCCTGCACCCAGGAGAGGCCGGAGCTGGACCTCCTGCTCACCACGCAGCAGTGGAGGAAGTAGGTGGGCAGGGCTCCTCCCTCCTGCCTCCTCCCCCAGCTCTCTCTCTCAGTGACATCCAACTCAGGCCCACCACCTGGATTCAGAAGCAGCCCAGAGGTTCTGACCTTTCTGGCAGTATGGCCAATGTCTAGGAGTCAGTCCTGCCCTTCACCCAGGAGGGCAGACTCTGAGGTTTGGTGGGAGCCAGTGCCCCCTCTGCCGATGTCCTCCTGGGCTCACCTCAGAGTAAGAGCCCAAATTGTCAGGCCCCCGGGCAGGTTTGGGGCCTCCCTCCGCCCCGCCCCAGCCTCTGCCTTCTTCCCATTTCCTGGCCTGGCCTTCTGACCTCCCCGGCTGCCTGCCTGGAGCCATCCCCCACCTCAGCCTTTACCCACCCTCTGCCCCAAAGCTCCTCCCTAGGGCCCTGCCTCCTGGGGACTTTACCTCCAAGCCTCTGCTGGGCGAGGCTGTCCCAGGCCCCAGTGTCACCACAGGCTCCCTTTCCACGCTCCGGCCAGCTCCCACCGAGTGTTTTCTTATTTATCCTGTTTGAAGTTTGTTTCCCACACACACGGGGAGCTCCGTGCAGGGAGGGGCTTTGCAGCTTTGATCTCTGCTGAGCCATGCAGGGTGGGACCAGCCACTGTGCCTCAGAGGGAAGGGGTAAGGGGTTGCCTGGGACGTCCCCATGGAACGTCAGCAAAATCCGCAGCCTGCGTGTGAGTCCACGTGATGGCTCTTTGAGGACTTCAGAAGCCCAGCCGCAAGCTGGCTGGAGAGGAGCTGTGGATCTGAGACCCCCGAGCGGACAGACCCAGACCCCCTAGCTCAGCTTGGCCTGGAAATGGCAGAGCTAACACAAGGCTGGCAGGGGTGTGGGGGTCAGCCTTCCAGGAGGGCCAGCACCCCAGGGCTTGGTCAGCCTCTTCCGGGGCAGAGTGGGCTTCCTGCTTTCGTGGGAAATGGGTTTGCTGCTGATCAGCCCTAAGTCTGGAGTGCCCGGTGACCTGCCGCCAATCCTGTTGTAATGAACCCTGAGCTGATGTTTCCCTGCCCCCGCCAGAGACCTCAGGCCATGTTTGGCCCCCCAGTAAGTCCTACACTGTCTTGTGGCTCCCTGGGTAGCCTTCCGGGGTCCTCATCCACCTAGAGGTGATCCTGCCACCTACCCAGGACAAGCACAGGAGACGGCCCCCCTGCTTTTAAAGCCATGTGTGGTTTTAGGTCTCTCTGCCTGTCGTAGTCAGCTATTTTGCTGCTGTGACTAAAGGACCCGACCAGCACAACTATAAAGGAGGAAAGTTTTATTTAGGGCTCATGGTTTCAGAGGTCTCAGTCCATAGAAGGCTGGCTCCATTCCTCGGGGCTCCAGTGAGGCTGAACATCATGGCGGGAGAGTGTGGCAGAGGGAAGCAGCTCACAACATCAGGAAGCAGAGAGAGTCTCCACTGTCCAGAAACAAAATAGGTACCCCAAAGCCACGCCCCAGTCCCCACCTCCTCCAGCCACACCCACCACTTCAATCAATCCCATCAGGGATCACACCACTGATTAGGTTAAGACTCTGACAACCCGGTCATTTCTCCTCTGAACCTTTCTGTACTCACAAATGAGCTGTTGGGGGGCGCCTCACACTCCCTCACACACACAAACACACGTTCAACACCTCAAATACGACACTAAGAAAGCCAGGTCACATACGGAGCTATAGCATGTCTGTCTGTCTGTCTCTTGTTCTCAAGAGGGTGGGTTTGGGGTCCATGTGTCCTTTAATGCACTAACCCAAAGAAGCTCTGTTGGTTGCTCCAGAGAGGAGTCCAGATGGGGAGCCTGCTGAGGCTGGGCCCTCGGTCCTCCTGGCTGCCCTGGTCACGTGCCCTGGCTCCTAGCTGCAGCCCCTGGTGCCTCTGCTTCCTGACTGGCAGCTCAAATTGGAGTCCTGGAGGCTGCCACCCAGCTGGCCCCAGGCCCACCGTCCACACGGGCACAGGGTATTTTCTCTAATGCAGTCAGACTGCTAAAGTAGGGGGATGCAAGAGATGGGCAGGGGCCCCACCTCCAGCGGCCAGGCCAGTTAGTCCTGGGGTTCTGCTCGTCGCCCTGTCCCTGCAGATGAGAGAAGAAATGCACCCACCCAGCCCGGGCTGCCCTGCCCTGCATAGCAGCACCCAGGGACCCAGCCCTGGGCTGGTTTCTCCAGTTCACGCTGTTAAATTGTGAGCCCATGAATGGACATAAAGGAAGCAGGGGAAGCCTCGTCCCTGGGTCGTGGCTCCTCAAGGGAGCAGTGTCACAGTCTGCATTGCAAAGTGAGAAGCACCCTGAGCTGAGCATCGGGTCCTCTTACACAGAGGTGCCTGTCACCAGGACCAGAACCCAGGGAGGGGACGGCGTCCTGCAGGGGTGAACTGTTGGGCTGACAATCATGATCATGGTCACAGTGGCTCTTCTGTCCTCTAGCATCAGAGTGGGGGTCAGTTCAAACATGGGTAGTGAAGGCTGGGAAGCAGCATCAGTACCCTGACTCGTGTGTGTGTGTGCGCGCGCGCGTGCGTGCATAGGCTGTGCACATCTGAGCTTCCCAGAGGACCAGTCCAGATGGGGAGTGTCTGGGATTGCATGGGTGACCACTCAGGTCACAGGAATGGGTCTGGACCCAGCCACGTGTCCCTGTGGTGAGTGTGCCTTGGGTGAGTCCTTGGGGAGTCCATGTGGCCCCAAAGCCAGGCACCTCCATGGCACTTGGGTTGGACCGTGCGATGGGTGGGCCATAGCAGGAAGATGGCACGCATCTGAGTAGCTCAGGGTCCCGAGGTGTGTGGTAAAGCCTGCCGTGTAGTCACCCGAATTTACCTGTTCTCTCCTAACCAACCCAGGAAGAGGACACAGCTGGCGTGCTGTCCGCTGGTGGTGGGCAGTGAGGCCTCCCTGGGCCCGAGGCCTGCTCACGTCAACCCCTCCAGGCCCCTGAGCAGGTGGTGGGCATGTCCCTACCTTGGTGGAGAAACTCAGGTTCAGGGACCAGGACCACCAGGTGCCAGGACCTGGGACTCAGTGTCCGCCACTCTGCCCTTCCACCTCCTCATCTCTTAAAGGGCTTGTAGGATCTTCTACAAGTTGTTTGACACAGTGAGGAGATACAGTAAGCCCTCCTGCCCGCCTGGTGGGTTCTCCCCTTTACCCTTGTCCGAAAGCAAACGCAGGCCAGGACCCCTGCCTCTGGGCATGTTCTCAACAGTGTCCTCCTCCTCACGCCTGGCAGCTCCACAGACTCAGGCGCCTAAGGGACACTTGGTTTCTCTCGATGGTCCTGTTCGTGTTCCTCGTCACATCCATGCTGCCTGGTGGGGACGCGATTGGCGCTAACTCAAGGACAGCAGCTAATTAGTCTTTAGAGCAGGACAAAGCTCATTTGAAGTATGCTAATGAGAGCTGAAGTTCTATATCAGAGCAGGCAAAATATTAATTTGGAACCCAAGAGAACTCGTGGTGAAGGGCATTTAAATTTTTTAATAACTCCCGTTAAATTGCAAGCAGGGTGGCGATCCTGGCGGTGGTGAGATGGAGCGACGGGCGTGTGCGGTTCCTGGGCCGCTTACTGAGCTCTGACCTGGGCCTGTGCTCCGCTCAGCACCGACCCTGTGGCGGCCCAGCAGGTGGGAGTCCAGCCGATCTTAGAGCAGGAGAAGCATCTAGCATGGCCCCGGGTGGGGCAGGCCGGGCAGTCCACAGACAGGGCTGCCGAACAGAGATGTCAGAAGGAGCCCACAGGGGACCAGAGAGCACCCAGCAGGGTTGGTGAGATGATGGGAATATTCCACCTCTGTGCCGTCCAGTGAGGAAGCTGCAAGTCACATGTGACCAAGGGACACTTAAAATGAGCATAGAGAGACTCGAGAACTGGGTTGTAACTTTATTTAATTTTGATTAATTTAAATGTGAACTTGTGCATCTGCGTGTGCCTGCTGAGAAGGCCCTGTGTTCCTGAGGGGCCGCTGGTCCACTCCTTCTGCACTGGATGGAGAGCACTTGAACTTCTGGTGTGAACTCCAGGTGGGCGTGTCTCAGCCCGAGCCAGAACACCTGGAATGAGTGGGGAACAGCACCCGATGGGTGCCCTCTGCTCGGATTTGGGGCCTGGACAAGGCTCTTGAGCTGAATGATTCAGAGCGAAGCCCCCCAAAGTCTGGCCGGTGCCTGCCCTGGGTCTGCTCCTTCACTGCCCCCAGTTCTCTGCTGACCCAGCTCTGCGGGAGCACGCTGGGTTACTCTTCTGCATCCACAGCCTTTGAGTGCCAGCCAGGACGTTCTCGTAGACAGCCTCCGCGTGACCGAGGTGTCACTCAGGTGACAACATGGGTGGGCTCCTATTCACAGCTTAGTGCCGCCAGCAGTGTTGGGGGACCTAAGAGTCCAGGAGTTTTGCATGTACAAGATTCACAGGGTGGGGAGAGTGAGCTCACCAGCTGTCACTCCTGATCCTCCAGCTGATCCTGATTGCTCCCTGGACCTCATCCTGCTCTGTGGGCCTGAGTCCCCTCATATGAACTCAGAGGGCTGGCCAAGGTGGGCCAAAGGATCCCAGTGTCATAACCTGTGCCACTGAGAAGCAGAGAGACCACAAGTGTAACTGAGACTGCGATGTCCATCAGGAGGGAGACACAGGGGTCCCTTGCAGACTCTGGGGACTCTGTGTGCAGTTGCCCAATCAGTAGCCAAAGGTTCCAGGGATGCCTTTGCATCCGTGCCAGGAATCTCACCATCATGGGGAACGGAGAAACCAGCGGTGCCCACCCAACCCTGGCCACCTCCTCAGCCTCGGCAGGTGCAGACCCTTGAACTCCAGGCTTCCCCACGTGGACGCTCTGCGGGTGGTCCTCCAGCCTCCCCTAATTGGAAAAAGAAGATCTATGGCACTTGCAGGGCTTGTGGCAACATCTTGAACCGTTTTTAAGCGCTGGAGGCTATACAAACACGAAGCATATTTCTCCAAACTCCTCTTCCTTTTAATTCTTTTTTATACCCAGTGCCTCGGAGGATGCGGGGGCCATGTGCTTCCAATTCCTGAGCACTTAACTCCACTGTGGACTTGGGCAGATTCCTTTGATGTGCGGCCCCCTGCACCCGGGGGAGGACTCCTGATGAGCTCTCTCCTCTGCACATTCCTCCTTAGCAAGGAAGGCCTCCTGTCTCGCCATTAGGAAGAGCATGCCAGCCACAGAAAGGTCCAGAATCCCGAGACTGGACCATCCTGCAGGGCTGAACCTTGGACTCTCACAGGAGAGAGTGAAGGCCAGGGAGCCCTGGGCAACTTGGGAGCAGCCAGGTTGGCAGAGCTCTGGCTGCCCTGCACCTCCACAAGGAGGCAGGACGGCTGCTCCCTGTCTCTGCTGTCCCCAGCGACTCCACGCTCTTGTTATTAAATAAATATGCTTTTATTCTAAGTGTCACATGGTGATCGTCCTTGCATGTGGGGTGCCGTGGGCATTCCAGTACTTGTAGGACCTGTGGTGAGCAGATTGGGGCTGCTGGCTCAGCGGACATCTGTCATTTCTTTGTGTTGGAAGCATTCAGAATCCTCCCTACACGCTGTTTTAAAACATCCAACTTGTCCTTGCCAGCCAGTTACCCTGCCGAGCCACGGAACACCAGCAGCCATTGCCCACCCAGCTGCACCCTGATCCCACCCACCTCCGAGCTTGCCAAAGGGCCAGGTGAGGAAGGGTGGCCCTGGGCTCGGCTCAGGCACCCTCTGATGAGTTTCCTGCAGACAAAACAGGTACAGGTGACTTGCACCAGGTGAACGGTGCTTGATTCCAGCATGAGAGCCAACGTGACCTGGAGAGGGGACGCAGGGTGGAGGTGCCCCAGCTCACCAGCGGACGGCCCCTCACTAGCTTCACTTGCTCTCTGATTGCCTGGAAAGACTCACTCATGCCTGGACTGGTCAAAAAGCCAGTTAGCAGCGGTGGCCACATGAGGAGGGCTCTTTCTTGTTCTTTCTCTAATTTGGGGGCTGGAAATATCCACCAAGATGATGCAAAATGACACCATGTTTATCCAAATGAGTTTGCAAAGCTCACAGGAGATGCAAGACTTGCTCAAGTCCATGCTCTGACCACGTGCAGGGCCACTGAAGATTCGCCAAAGTGCTCGTTGTGGGCATCCACCTGAGGGGAGAGAGGAGAAGATAGGCGGGGACGTTTGAATGTCCAAGGAGTAAGAGCGACCGGGGAACAGATGACATGTTTTAGGCCATTTGCCAAAAAAAATCCATGTTTATGGTTGAACTGCAAAAATAAAATACAAATAGAGACCTATTTATAAGGAATGTCTAAGTCTCCGCTTTGTAGGGAAAAGTCAAGTTGCCGTCTCGTCAACAAAACTAACATTTATTTCATTTTCCACGTGTCCCAAAAGTGACTGCATGGTTTTGATTAAAACCCACATCTTGTTCAAAGACAGATCAAATGTGATTATATTCAAAACTTTGCAGTTTAAAAAAAAAAAAAAGTCCCAGTCCGAGCCTCCCACGCCTGCCACCTCGACTGTTCTCAGCGAGGTTTTACCTTCTGTTGGAGGTGGGCTCTTCTTGCTTTTTGTTTCCTGGGGATAGTGGCTGGAAAAGCCAGGGCTTCCCCACAGCCTGCATCAGGCTTGGCCAACCTCCCTTGGTAAGGGGCAGCCTCGACCCAGCCACAGGGAAGACTGAGGCCTGGCTGGAGTGTCCACCACGTGGCCACGCTGTGCTTGGTTTTGGGGAGACGGGATGAGCAGGAAGGCGGGGTCCCTCACTTGAGAACCTCATCCTTGGGGTGGGGCTGCTGGACACCTGCCTGTCCCCATCCTGCAACCCAGGACAGCACTGTGTGGGGAGGAGGCAGCTGCCCTGGCAGAGGCCGCGGACCCCACGAGGAGGCAGCAGCCACTGAGGGGAGGGGAAGACGTGAGCAAAGTTGGAGCATCTCCTGGCTGGAGGAGGGACGAAGCCACCAGGCCCTGCGACCGGGATGGCAAAGCAGGGACTCCAATCCAGGACCTGGCCCAGGACTGGTTCCAGACACTGGAATTTGGAATTCGTTTGCAACCTTTAGGAATTAGAGCCTCTCTCTGCCCCGCCACACATGCCCCCTTGGCCTCTACGGACAGCTTCTGGCGGAGCCTAAGAGAGGGGCGCTTCCCCAACTCAAGACCACCCTTCCTGTCCCCACCCCTGCCCCGCCCCCAGTACACCAGTGGGAGCTGGTTGACCAGTGTCCAGAGGGAGGCCGGGGACCACTGTGAAGGGCAGCCACCTCTGCCTCCACCAAGAGCGTTCTGGGACTTTGGGGAGGACCCATGCCCAGGGTCTCCAGGACCTGGTGCCCCCGCCTGGCATCCCAAGTTGGCACTTGGAAAGAGTGCTGGAGGAAGTGGGTCCCGCCGTGGGCACCGCTCACCCACCCCACAGCTGAGTGTAGCTGGGCATCCCCACGTGGGGACACCAGGTGGACCCACGTGTCCCTAACACTGAGCCGTGGAGCTTGGAGACCCAGCAAGTCTATGGTGACTGGAGCCCTGCGAAGGTTGAGGGGGACAGGAGACAGAGGCCAGGACTGCCTCAGGGAGGACGGGAGGCTCCCTGGGAGTGGCTGGCCTGCTCCTCCCGCCGTCCTGCCTGTCAGTGACCCTGGTCAGGGGAGGGCTTTGAGGCATCCGTGGATCATGGCGCCCACGCCAGGGCTGGAGGAGCTACAGGGCCCTGGGAGCCCGGGGCGTGGGGACAGCCATATCCGTGTCTGGCCATCTGGCAGCACTGTGGGGACACCCAGTCACATTGTCACCTGTTGTTGCTGTTGTCTTATTGTCACACCAGGAGCTGTCCCGTAGAGTGTGACAGTTGCTAACTTGGCAACAGGATCTGTTGGTGATTAAATAACCAGCGATTTAGTCATTTAAAAACCATCATCATCGTTACACTTCCTTCCAGCCAAATGCACATTTCCGAATTCCTTTTTTTAGAATTCAAAAGTGTGTGCCCCTGCAGCCCCCGGCTGCCAGTTGTCCTCCGGTTCTGGAGCCTGGCTCCCAGGAGAGCCTGGTCCCCATTGATCTCTCCACCCAATCAAATGCAAATCCCCCGCTGTCCTGCCCTCCCCAGAGCTCTGCTCCTGGTGGTGTCTGGGCTTCAGTTTTACAAGGGGCCTTTAAAAGCTCCTGGCCCCTTGAAAATCCCCAGCCCCTTTGTCCAAATGGGGACAGAGGTGGCCAGGCTCCCCCGTTGATTGTGAGCCGAGAAGCCGTCCCCGGGAAGCCGTGATTTATACTCATGGGCTTGTCACGGGGTGAAAGGAAGGGCCACTTTTTCATTTTGATCAAATGTCGGGTCTGAAAGGCTCTCACTGCCGCGGGCGGGCTCAGCTGGGTCCGCGGCCCAGGGAGACACATTGCCCGCTTTGTTGCCGGGACGGCGTTTTGGGAGGTGACGGGAACGTGCTTCCCTTCCCGGCTCACACAGAGACCAGTGCTGAGGGACTGGGCCTGGCCCCGCGTGTCCCAGGCCCAGCTTGCAGAGGGCGCTGCTCCCTGGGGGTCTCCAGGCCTCTGCTGCTGGTGGGGCTGGCTGCAGCTGGACACCTTCCTTGAAGGATGCGAACTGTCCCCCTGCTCCTAGCCGGTGGTTGACCTTGCACACCGCCCACTGCTCAGCTCCTGTTGGCAAGGTGCAGCTGCGTGTGCCTGTGGCTGCCCGTACTGCCATTCCAGTTTCTCGGTGGACAGCAGGGCAGTCTCATCCCTGAGATCTGGGGATTGGGCTAGAAGCTGCCCCAGGGCCCATCCAGCCTCCTTCATCCAAGGAACACAGTTTGCAAAGTATCTCTCTGGGGACAGTGGCCCAGTGGAAAAATAGCCACAGGTTCAAGGGAAAAGCAAGCATCTCCCATGACATTTCTATGGACAGAGACTGAAAATAAGCAAGTGTGTAAATAGCAAAGGTGAGTTCAGAAAAGCCCAGGCACTGGAAAGGAGACCATGTTGGCCATACAGGGTGTCAGAGGGCAGGCCTGGGTGAATGCTCTTCGCGGGATCAGAGGAGGACTTTCTGCTGGGGTGGCCATTGAGCTGAGGTCAGAACCAAAAGATGGAGCCCTCCATGGGAGGAACATTCTGGAATACGAAGGCAGAATGTGCAAAGGTCCTGAGGTAGGAGCCAGAGAACCTTAAGGTCACTGTGACTGGGGCTTAGAGGTTGGGGATTGTGGTGGAAGCTGGAGATCTGAGCTCAGAGAGCCTCAGATGGGGCCTAGACCCCCAGGGTCTTAGTAAGGATGTGATTGGTTCCACGAGTCCAGCCAAACGTGTCCATTCCTAGAGCACAGTCCTGGAGTGGTGGTTCCTTCAGACTCCACCCAGGGAGCTCTGTGTACTGCACGGGTCATGTGAAATGTCTGTGTGGTGGAATATACTTGGCCCAGCGTCTGCGGCTGGCAATCTGGGCCGCTGGCAGGTCTCGGCAAAGCCAGCTGCTTTTCCACCGGTCTCTGGAGGTGAAGGAGGTCCCGTCACAGGGGTCAGCCGGAATGTAGAGGCCACTTGTGAATCAGGAAGAGCTGCTGAGGGGGCAGGAGCCTCCCTGGCATTCCAAGATGCAGCCACTGGAGTGGTGACAGTTGCTCCAGCCGCAGAGCCACCAAAGCCCCTTTAGAGTCCTGGTGTTTGGAGGTTGAAACCGCCCAGGAGCTGACCTCTCTCTTGAGCCACTCCATGCTGCAGTCATGGGGACCAGCAGGCGCCCAGGAGCTCTGGGCGTGGTTTTAGCTCGAGGATACGTACTCTGCACCGCCATGCGGTCATGCACTCAGACCGAGGGCCAGGATGCTTCCGGCTGCAAGTGCTGGTGGGTCAGGCAGAAAGGCTCTGATCCTCTGTACCAGGAGACCTCAGGTGCGGAGGGGAGGGACTGTACAGAGAGGCCCACAAAGACCTCAGGACCCAGGCTCTCTCCGTCTTTCCTCTGGACCCTCCTCGCCTTGCCGGCTTCTTCCTACGGGGTCAGAATATGATTTGGGCACATTTGTCATCACCTGCTTGGTCAAGAAGGGCAGTAGCGTTGAGGCTGGTCCTCTGGCCTCCTGTTAAGAAAGGCAGGACTCTCCCCCAAAGTGTGACTGACCAGAACGGGGTCGCCTTCAGCTTCAGGGAAGGCTGGGGAGTGCAGAGGCTGTTTAAAGGGAAGTCCTCGTGTGCAGACTGAGGACCTTCGCCTTGCTGAACTTGGGCCGGCTCGCCTGTCAGGGTCGGGGGTCGGGTATGGGGTCGGGTATGGGGTCGGGTATGGGGTCAGGAGCTGGCAATGGTGGCAAAGGGGAGCAGCGAGCAGGGCAGGTCCCAGGCAGAGGGCTCCTCCTGTGACAGGCCAGAGGGTACACTCGAAGCCCTGGGTCACCAGAGGTGGGTGCCTGCTCCCCTGGGGACCAGGGAGGTCCGAGTGTGCCTACTGCGCAGGTCCATCTTAAAGGACAGCAAGGACCCCTGGGGCGTGGAGAGCACAGGAGGCTCGGCAGGTGGAGGCAGGAGCAGGAACCCCCCTTGGCACTCCTGCTCAGTGTTCCGCATGACCTTCCAGAAGGGCTGTGATGTGTGTTACTGCACGAGAGTCAGAAGGCAGGACTGGACTGGGGACTGGGCACAAGGACATGGTCTCCACAGGCTCACTGCAGGCTTCCGACTTGGACTCCAAAACTCAGAGTGTGCAAGAGCGTGGGCTGTGGAGCCCAAGTCCCTGGGTTACGTGTGCAAAGATCCTATTTCCAAATACGGGCAGTGCACCGGGCAGGGAGCTAGGGGTGGCGCTCTGGAGGACATGGTGCATGTGTCCACTCTCAGGAGGGAGACCCAGCTGGAGTTGGGAAGGAGGCCCATGAAGACGTGGGGTGGGTGAGGCACGTTTCAGGGAGGTGACCAAAGCCAAGGTGAGGAGCATGGTGTATCTGGGGATCCGGGGCAGCCACTGTTCAGGGAGCCGACTAGGGATGAGTGTGCGGAGCTGGGAAGTCACATCAGGCCAAGTCTCAGAGGTGGGGAGAAGCTCTCAGATCCATCCCGGGTGCCCACAGGGCGGCCATGGTGGGCCCTGATTCCTCCTTCCCTCCAGGGACGGCTGCTGCAGACGGGGGACCTTGCCTCTGTTCACCAGGAGCACATTTGAGATCATCAGTTGGGGACTTTAAGAAGGAAGTGAACCAAGGACTTGCCAAGGAGCTGCCTCGGTGACTCCCTGGCTCACATAGCCAGGCGCCTCCAGGGATGGTCCCTCTGATTTCTGAAGGTCTCAGGGTCCGGATTTTGAAGCTAATTGTGGAATGTGCTCTGGATGTTATCATGGGAGACGGAAACTTCCCCTCCTGCCTCAGTGAAATTTCTTTGATTATTCACATTTTGATAAGCTTTAAAAATGTATCTGTGCTTGTAAAGTATCGACCTGGACTATCTAGAGAATCGGGCGGTTTTATCATTTCCAGAGAGAAAACAGCAGAGATGGAGGAGGTGAGGTCAGGGAAACCCGCCCAGTGGGAGCGTCAGGGAGACAGTGACCAGAGCAGGCACTCGAATAAATGGGTGGGGGGGGGAATAAATTCTTATTTTACTGTTGGAAAAAAAAGGAGCTCATTTTTTCTCAAAAGTAGCATAAAACTTAGGGAGCGGGGGAGTCCGTCCGCTATGCTGGGGCACCAGCGTGAGACCCCCTGACCTGGCTTCCCCTGCTGTCTGCGCCCTGCTGGGCTGTCCCTAAGTCTCCCTCACAGTGACACAGGGCCTTCCCTCTACCCCCGGGGGGTCAGCTGTACAGACACCTCTGTCCCCGCTGCCAGAGGGAGAGGCCGCTGGGCTGCTGACAACTCCCTACTGTTCACCACCGAGTTCCCTGGGAATCAAGCCCCCAGGATGGGACCCTTGGGGTGGAACCTACCTACACACAAGATGCCATCCTCTGTCCCTCAGTCGGCAGGGGCTTCTCCCTGGAGGGAGGGAGGGAGGATGCATTTAGGAGATAGTGCTTAAAAGGGGAGTGGAGGCCAGAGCCCAGCAGAACTGGGCGGAGCAGGACCTGAGGGCCAGGGCAGGCTGCTCAGGGCTCTGCTTGGCGGGTCTCTCTGTGTGCTCGTCCCGCTGGGAGCAGCTCAGGTTGAACCATGAGGACTCACTCTTCCTGCTTGAAGACCGCCGTCCTCCGTCCACGCCCCGCGTCCTTGGCCCGTGTCGAGGTGGGCAAGCGCTCACCTTGATTCTTCGTGCTCCTGAGCAGGGGGTACTGATGCCGGAACTAGTCAGCACTACCCGGGCTCAGATGCCCGCCCCCCAGGGAGAGTGCAGGTGCCTTCTGCCAGGTGGGCAGCAAATGTCCAAAGGGCAACTTTGAATTCTCAGGTCCACTTTGACCTCAGGCACCCTCTCTGCCTTCTTCCTGGCCGTGGATGAGTTATTTGTGCTGATGTGAGATCCATCCGGGACTGGGCCGGATACACAGGGAGGCCCTTGGCAGGCAGCCAGGAGTGGGAGCCGCCTCGCCAGCATCGGGGATTGTTGCTGTGCCCATGGTCAGAGGTCACCTGGAGCGGTGGACAGACCAAAGCGGAAGCATTAAACAGCGATGCTCGATGCTCGTTCACGCCTTCCCACCCAGGAAGAGATCAGACCCCACAATAAACACCTTCAGTGCCGCTCACAGGCTCTGACAGGAGAGCTGGTTTCAAAGCTGCCCTCTTCAGAGTGCTAATTGTCACTATTAAGGTGTCCACGGAGCGAGCGAGGCTGCTGGGGGAGGAGTTGTCACAGCGATGCCGCTCTCTCCTGCTGGGCAGGGCACAGGGCGGGACAGTTCACAGTGCACCAGATGTCAGAGCGGCTGATCCTGGGAGAGGGAGAGGCAGAGAGGGCTGGGCTGCCCTGGGCTGTGCGCCCTGCCTGGGCATCCTGCCTGGGCTTTCTAACTCAGTGCCCTGCCTGGGCAACCTGCCTGGGCGTCCTGCCTGGGTGTCCTGCCTCTGGTGGGGAAGGGGGTAATCTGGGGGAAGGAGGAGGGAAGGGAGGTGATCCCCTGAGTGACGTTTATCGGAAGGAGCTGAGCAGCCTCGGGGCACACCCTGCCGTACCTACCGGGTGAATTGGCCCCCACTGCAGCGCGTAGGGTTCCGAGTGCGTTTTCCTGGCCGATGGTTCTGTGATCTTTGTTAGGCTCCCAGGGCTGCAGCAGCAGGCAGCCCCCACTGCCCGGCTTAAAGTCTCGGGCATTATTCTCCCTGGGCTCTGGGGGTCAGAGGTCAGGCCTCTGGGCAAGAACCCCTTGGCCTTTCCCAGGTCTGGGCAGCCCGTCTGCTCTGGGCTTGTGGCCGCGGCACTCCAGTCTCACTTCCGTCCTCACCAGTCCTTCCCCTCTGCTCCGTCCCCTCTTACTCTGCCCCTTGAAAGGACATTTGTCATCGGGTTAAGGATCCACCCAAATCCAGGGTGATCTCAATTCAAGATCCTTAGTCACATCTGGACAGACTCCTTGTCCAGGGAATTAAGGTCACTGTCACAGGTTCTGGGGCTGAGAAGTGGGTGTATCACTTTGGAGGCCACCATTCAACCCACGGGCAACTGGGGAGAAGGAAGGGACTCCAACAGGGTCAGAGGGTGGCTCCATTCAACGCCATCACCATCACCCTGGACTCTAATCCAGGGCCACCACGGTGCTGTCCCTGCTGAGCCAGGGGCTCCGCGCTCTGTGCCCCTGCTCTCTCTGCTGCAGCCTCTTCTCTCAAACCTTTTGTGTAGATGTCCCGTCCTCTGTGAGCTGTGCTCAGATGACAGTCTCAAACTCACACCAGCCCCTGCCCCCCCAAGGTCCCTTGTTCCTCTTCACCGCACTCTGGAACCTGGCCCACCTCCTGCGGGACCCATGTCTCTTGTCTGACGTGAGTTTCCAACAGCATTAGGTTCAGAACCTATGGGAAGTCTCCAGGCAGAGTTTGGGTGACTGTAGATCCCTCTCTCCTTTCCCTGAATCACTTCTTCTGTATCAGATCTGCAATGCCTTGGGCGCCATTCATTCACAGCAAGAGATACATCGGGGAATATTAAGTAACAATGTAGCAAAGCAAACCATCCCAACAGCCCAAACAGAGGTACGGGGAGAACCTGTGGTTAGATGAAGACCCCGTGAATGCTGGATTAGTGAATACTGAATCGTTGCTCGGAGGGAAGAAGGGAGGCTCAGCAGCACTGTCCCCAGTGATCGAGTCATGTCCTCATCCTGTGCGTTCGAGGTCAGAGACCCCTGACTTGATGTCAGTTGTTGACTTATTGAGGTTGGACCCACAGGCAGCAACTCTTTTGTGCATGGCTGCACAGCGCCGATCTGACCCACATGGTCTCCGTTACGCACACCTCAGCCTCCTTGCCCTCGGGAACATGGGACAGCGTGTCGCCACTCTGCTTGGGGACAGCGTGTCGCCACTCTGCTTGGGGACAGCAAACAGCAGGACCACCAACAGAGAGGGCAAAACTCAGCACTAAGCAGACCATGCCAAGGAGGCTCGCCCACACAGGGTGTGAGAACTGGACAAAGAAGTGAGTACTGCCTTATCCACCTGCGGTCATCCAGGACGAGGTGCTGGTGGACTCTACGCAGGGTGCCTCAGCTCATAGGGTCCTGGCGCCATAGGGATGGACGTCTGACCTAGAGCCCAGGGAAGGGTGGCGCCCATCCTGCTGGCTCTGCACACTCTTCTGAGACACAAGAAGCTGCCAATGCTGAACCCAGGTGACAGGTGTGGCTCCACCTTTTGGAGAAAGAGCTTTCTGGAATCTTATCTCGGGGCTCCACCGGGCCTCACCTGTCACTTGTGGATGCTCTTTCCAAAGGACCAAAAGTGACAAACCAATGAAAACTCTGAATCTGAAACACGAAGCCTCCGCATCCTCCTCCCTCCCCGGAGAGCAAGGTCTGGAGGCCCCTTCTGGAGCTGGGGCTGAAGGCTGTGGTCCCCAACCCAACCAGCTCCCCTGGCAGAGGCTGGAGAGAGCCATCCAGCTGGAGGCTGCGGACCTCATACCAGGACGGCCACAAAGAGCAGCTTTGAGGGAGGCCACATCTGCCAGCCTGAACCAGCGCCAGCCAGGACCCCAGCTCCAGCAGCAGAGGGGAAGCAGTTCTCCCAGCCTCCCGGCTCTCCATGGCAGGAGAGGTGGAGGAGGGTCCCGTGGCCTCTTAAGAGGAGGGCAGCTCCCCAGGGGGACCCGCTCTGACCCCGTCCATCCAGGCGGAGACCCTTGAGGCACCCTCCCCCAGTCTCGTTTTTGTTTTCTTCGCTCACTTTGGAGAAAGGCACACAAATCACATACCAGGAGCGTCTTGGTGAAGCTTATTCCCCGTTGCTGGGCAACGCACTCCACTCACAAGGCTGCAGCCTCCCCCTTCTGGGGAGACCACTGCCCAGGGCCTGTCACAGCCCCAGACCTGGTCACACCTCTTCCACACGCAGGCACGTGCCTGTGGAGAACGCAGTGTCTCAGCCGAGCACAGGGGCCAAGGCGACGCGCTCTTGGGCTTTCTGCCTTCCACCACCTGCCCGCAGGGCTTTGTGATCGTGGGCCCTGCTGCCAACGCTGCCCAGCTGGTGCTGACCAGAGACCCGCAGGGAGGACAGGGATGCCCCGAGCTCCTGAGCAGCGGCCAGGGTGCACAGGGGCCGGAAGCTTTGGTTTTCAGTGACTTCAGTTCATTTCAGTGACATGTGTCTGCTTCTTCTTAAGTTGGCTTTTGTACGGGGCGTCTTCACATGGTGACAAAGGAGGCAATGGTGGCCCCACGCACAACCCTCCAGCGCCCACCACCATCACCTCCCGCTCCCAATCGTGGACCCTCCCCCTGGGGGCTCCACGGTGGCGTTTGCATATACACCCCTGTGCCCGCTGCTGCTAGCCTGAGACTTGGCTGTGGCTGATTTCTGCTGAGACACGGAAGAGCGAGCTCCCTCGCAGGCATTCAGCGCTGGGTGGTCTGTGTGCGTGCCCGCCTGCCCGTGCACCTGTGTGCGTGTGTGCGTGTACCTCTGTGCTGTGTGTGTGGTTGCATGGATGTGTGTGCTCACACATGTGCTTGTGATCACTGTGTTGTGTGTCTGTGTGTCCAAGGCGGAAGTGTGAAGAGGGTCTGGTAGGTGCTGTCTCGTCTTGGCAACGCCAGCTGCCTCTGGGGCCCTCGATTCCGCAGCAGTGCCTTCAATGTGTCATTGGGACTCCGTCCAGACCTGAGGTGCTCCTGGCTGTGCCAGGCCCGCCCTCCTGGTCTCGTCCTCTGGATCCTCACGCTCTTCCCCGTGGTGCCGGGGCTCTGGCATCCGCCTGGGAACCCCGGAGCCCTGCACTCAGGGCGAGACGAGGGCAGGTCAGGTCAGGCAGAGCCCTGTTCTCGTGATCGTCTTTCCATTCCCGGGTTCAGCGGGATCTCTCTCCACCCCAGGGATTTCCGTTTCCCCCCAGCCCTGGCTTTGCGGCAGAGGCCCATCAGCCTGCCCAGCGCTGGTGTGAATGAGTTTTCCCAGGCCAGTACTCGCCCATGAAGGCCGGGATAATGCAGGAAGCAGTCAGGAGGCTGGGCACTGAGGCGGCCAGGCCATTTGGGGTTGTTTCACAGCTTGAAACGTTCTGCTTTGCTTCAAGAAACCTTGGTATTGTGAGCAGCTCACTGGGACCCCCTCGGTTCAGGGATGTCTGTGGACCACCCGAGTACCCTGGAGGGGCAGCTGCTCAGTTGGCCACAACAAAACCCAGGAAACAGCAAACTAAAGCAAACCAAAGGAAGAACCCACGCAAGACAGGAGGCTGCAGGCAGAGGAGCAGACAGACAGAGCCCGACCTCCTCCTGGAGACAAGGGCACCATTTAGAGACAGAGCAGGCGTCCAGGCCAGGCCTGGTTGGCAGGGCGAGGGGCCTGTGCCCAGGGTCGTGGGATGGGAGGAGAGCAGGACCCACCCTCCCCACCCTGGAGGAGGAGAGGCTGCCAGGACGGGGCCCCCGGGGCAGACCCCAGGAGCCGGCACCCCACCTGTTGACCAGTCGAGGTCAGGGGGACTCTGGGTTTGGCCCCAGCAACTGAAGAGGGGTCAGGGGCTTTCAAGGACCCCATTCAGGCTGAGGAGGGATGGTCATTTCTCCTGTCAAGGATCAGATGCAGACGCTCCCATGATTCCAAGCAAGGGAACCCTGGTGACTGCAGACTTGATGACCTTTCCATGGCTTTCCATGAAGCCGCCATGCTGAAGCTCCAGTCCTGGGCCATCCTCGGCTTTCGGCTGGAGCTTCCGGCAGTGGCGGGTGCTGTGGAAGTCCTTCCTCTTACCAGGCTGTCCTGGGTGCTGGGATTTTCAGATACACTTGGAGGAACGTTGGCTTCATGCAATCAGGTCACTGGCCTCTATAGTTATCCCCAGAGCCATCTAGTCCTGGGGTGGAGGGGACCTCATCTCCTCCCACTCCAGGCGATGTCACTGATGCTCCGTCAGTGACACGCAGCTGACACCAGTCAGCCCTGTGCTGAGTGCTGCGTGGGCAGTGTCCCCTGAGAAGCCCTTACCAGGCCAGCCGAAGCCCCCAGAGTCACCTGTGCTGCTCACGTCCAGCCCCAAGACCTGGTTCCCCCAGTGAAGACACAGCTGGACCTTAGGACCCTGAGGCGGGACTATACCTGGAAAGCCCGTCTGGCACGCCCTCCCCAGGCACCAGGTCTCTCTGACTCTCGCAGGGCTGGCTGATGGCTGCCCACCCGCCTCTGTGGCCTGCTTTCTTGCTCGTCTGTCTACCATAGGTCACCCTGTCTGCATCTGCCCCTGGGTCGTGTGTCTCACGTGCAAGTTTGTCAGGCCCCTTGCCACTGGTGGATCCCCGAGCCTCACGGTCCTCGGGCAGCGCTGGCGCTCAGGTTCGAGTGTGAGAAGGACGAATGCACTGGCCAGGTGTGGCTGGGGAGCTGAAGGTGCTGGAGTCGTTCACTGCCCTCCACCAGACCCCAGGCCAGGGACAGGCAGGTCGGGACGGTGCCTGCCACTCTGGTCCAGGCCATGACTCCACTGCCACTCCAGGAATTGGCCCCCGATGCCTGGAGGACCAGGAGCTCCCCAGCTGCCTGGGTCCTGGCCTGCAGGATGGCTTCGCCCACACGCCTCTGCACCCCCTCTGGTGCCTGAGCTGAGCAGTGTCCCCTAGGTGGTCCTGGCTAGTATGGCCAGAGAGGCCCTGTTCCCCTCCACTCAGCTCCTGAGCCAGGCGAAGCTTTGGGTCCAGGGTGCTGCACTAGGAGAGCAGGTTGGGATTAGCTGTCCCCTCTGGGAGCCATGGTGGGTTCAGGGAGCCAGACAAGGTGTCCCTGCTAAGGCCGGGCCCACCCAGAGCATGCAGGGCCGGATAGCTGCAGGGGGAGTCCAGGTGGGGACGGGTGACCGGAGACCAGAGGGCAGCTCCTCCTTGGTTTCCGCAGGCCACTGCCAGCCGGCCGTTGCTCTAAACTCTAATTTTTTCAAAGCAACCGAGTCTCAGCTTTCACTTCCTGTCTCTGATCCTCTGATATTCTGATTTATGAGCAGGGGCAGCCCCCCCACCCCTCCTACCCTGTCCCCTCCCCTCTCCTGTCCTGCCTTGCCTGGCTATGTAGCGTGACAGTCATGTCTGCTGCAGATTTGGTGGGCGGGCCCCCACTGTGGAGGGGCCTCCCTAGAGAAGGCCTTCCGAGGATCCCCGACAGCTTGATGGGTGTTGTGCCGGTCACCCTGGCCCTGGGCTTGGGCCACGTAGCAGAGGTGGCACAGCCACGTCAGGGCGGGGCCTGTGGTGGAACAGCCTCCCTCCTCTTCCTGCTCTTGGGACAAGCTGCTGTCTCTGTCACCTGGTTGTGATGCAGTAACTGGGGGCATCCTGCACCCATTTTGTGACAGAGCATTGGCTCCACATGTGTCCTGAGGGAAACAGGGCAGGAGATTCCGACCTCACAGGAGGTGGCCCCGAGGGACGCCCTCGCGGGAGGCCAGCTGCAAACCCACTGCATTCTGTCAGGCCGCGGACCCTGGGGACAGGAGTCCAGAGGCCCTGCAGGTCCTGGGCAGCAGTCAGGGGCCCCCAGGGAGAGGGCCACCGAAGCCTGCTCGGGTTGCGTGTTCACCTGGTCGGTGGCCCACCTGTTCCTTCAGGGCGTCCTTTGCAGATCATCTGGGATCCAGGTGCTGAGCTGGTCTCTGAGAAGGGAAGAGGGACAATCTGTGTCTCATGGCTCCCCAGTTCAGCTCACAAACAGAGTGTTTTGGAGAGAGTGGGAGGCCACGCAGGCAGTGGTTCAGGACAGAGCCGGCTGGGCTGCCTGGCTGCCGGGAGGAAGGCGTAGGCGGCGACTTCGCCGTCTCCACACACCCGACCTGGTCCCACACTGTCCGTCCTCTTCCCCGCCGGATGGTGAGCGCCGGCCACCACGGCAGGGACTCCACTTGGCTCACAGCTGTGGTTCCCGTGCCCAGATCAGTGCCAGCATGGGGCAGGTGCTCAGTGGCCGTGCCAACCTGGGAGGGGCCTGGCTTCATGCGCGGAGCTGCCCTCCTGATTTGGTCAGCTTAGTATTCTGATTGGTCCACCTGTCCACAGCTGGACCCAGGGCTGCCACCAAACCCCCAAAACGAGGCGGGCAGAATGGGAGACAGAACATTCCTCCGGGATCCGTGAGATCTGCTGCTAAGAGAGGAAGAGACGTGGGGTGAGGACTCTCGAGCAGGTGCCCTGTGACATCCTGGATCCCCGAGTTGCCTCAGTGCTTCCCATCGTGGCCTGGCCGGGTCAGCCTCCAGCCGGACCCTCGACGGTCCCTGGGGAGCTCAGACTGTCAGAAAGAATAGGGAAGGAGCAGGAGGAGCCCTCCTAGCCCTGGTGTGCACCTGAGGACAGAGCAGGCTCAGGACCCATGTGCCTTGACCAAGTCCCAGACACTCGGGCCAGGGGACAGCAGCCCAGGCCAGGGGACAGGTTTCAGTCCCAACCACCTGAAACCCGAGAGTGCACCCTCTTGTTTTATAAGGTAGGGTCGAACACCCAGTGAAACTGCCTCTGGGTGACCATCAGGGACCTGCTTGGCCTCTGCCCCTCCCAGGGAATCGCTTGTGGAAAGTGTGACATTTATATTTAAATCTCCCCTGGACGTGTGCGTCTGTGTGTGTGTGAGGTGGGCTGCACACGCAGACCTAAGCACACACACACGGGTGCAGGCAGCGTTGTTTCAAGTTCTTGCTATTTTAATTCTTAACTTAAATTTATTATTGATATATTATTGATATAATTAATAGGATCATTTGAGCATAGACGATTCTTTGTGGGATGATCGTGTGAGGACACTAAGTGTCCACACGGGGTCCATGCTCTCCTCCCTTGCTTACAGAATGCTGAATTTGTTGGAGGTGGCAATGTGCCCAGTTAGACGCGGTCGCCTTCCCAGACTCCCTTACGGCTGTGTGGTTATGAGCCCCTGCCGGAAGCCATGGACGCTGAGGTTCTACCCTGGGAGGGTAGAACAGCTAGGTTAAACGATGAACTTACCTTGTGCAGGCATTCCACCTTTTAGGTTTCCTCCCTGGAACTCAGATGCAGTGGCTGGATGTGCAGCAGCTCTACTGCAGTCCTGAGCATGAGGCCGTCATTAGAGAGGGTGGGGCAGAAAGAGAGGCAGAGCCCGGTCCTGGGTGATTGTGCGGAGCCTTAGAGTGAGCGCTGCACAGTGCTCCTCTAGAGTTCGCTGGGAACAGTTCTGCCTTGCAACACAATTCTAACAAACACAAGCTCTTCCATGGTGACATTGCTCTGCGCCTCAGCGTTTCCACGCACACGACCTAGAGAGCTTCGTAGGCTGATGCAGGCTGTTCCCTTTTTCAGCTTCTGCCTAGCACTGGTCAGAGCCAACAGGCAATGATTGTGAGAGCCTACTATGTGCTAGGCTCTACTCTGGGCACTCAACCTCGGCGAGACCTGTAACCTTCCAGGTGGTTCTGTGGGGATGGGCCCTCACTGCAGTGGCCACGACCAGGATTGAAACCCGATGACCTGACACGGAGCAGCCCTGCCCAGCCTCTGCCCGCCACCTAGGGTCTCCTGTGGCTGGCTGTATTCAGACGCCCTCCCGCAAACAGGCACCAACGCTGTTCCCAGTTGGGGGCAGTTGCAGGCAGAGCTCCAGTGGGCCTCTTAGACAGTCCAGCCAGGCCCGTGAGCGAGAGTGACCTCAGGGTGGCTGCTGGCCAGGGACAGCCATAGGGCAGTGGTTCGCATACTGGCGACACCAATGACCCCAGAAATCTCCGCTTAGAGAGTCCTGCCCCCTGCTCCTAATCGGCTCCTGTGTCCTCAGCTGCCCAGGACATGGACCTCCCGCTGCTGGTTGGGCATCTCTGAGCCCCTCCTGGGTGGGTGCTGGTGTTTCCCCTCCCAGCACCCAGGGTGCCCTGGGGCTTGCCACCTGCCCTCACCACCTTCAGACTTTGGTCCGGGAACAGGGGGCTGGGCAGGCCTCCCCCTCCCTCACAGGCATGCTCCAGCCCCCTTGCTAGGCTGGTGGACTTCCAAAGGAAGCGCACAGAGCCCTCGACCACCAGCTCAGGGGCACTGGGCGAGGGGGCGCGGCATGGAGGGGAATAAGGGGTCCTCTGCTGGAGGATTCAAACAGCAGCGGAACCAAGAGGGGCTGGGGTGGTGCTCCCCACCTGCAGCGATGAAAGCAAGGTGGGCCGCCCACCCCTTTTCCCGGGAGCATCTCCAGGGTATGGGCGCCCCGTACCTGCCCAGTCCCTCTGCAGCCCGAGCCTGCAGCATGGTCTTGCGCCCTCTCAGCTCACATGACCGCTGTCCACATCTGAGCGATTGTTTGGGTACAGACCGCGGCTCGCCTACTCGGCTGTCCTCACCTGGGTCTGAAGTCTTCCCAGGGGGCTGGTCTCCTGACCTCTGTTTAGCATCCTCTGAGCCTCATAAACATTGTTCAGTTATCTGAAGGAAGACCATTCCTTATACCATCCCCAGCCGCTTCCCCTCCTGAGGGTAACGTTAAGAGTGAGATTGATGCTTCGCCTGTGCATTATTAAATAAGAACAGTTGTATGTCCAGGAGGCTCATTTATCAAAAATAGGATGTTGATTATCTGTTAGTTCAAAATGACAGGAAGGCATCTCAGACTAACGTAAGCCATCCAGGGAAAATATTCACAGACTTTGCAGCTTCAGGCATGGCTGGATCCAGGGGTCCCACCCCCAGCCCACCTGGCTAACAAGAGCGTTCGGTGGTCCTGTTGTGTTCACCAGCTTGCTTACCATGCATTGACCCTCTGTATCCATGGAAAACCACAGCTGGGAGTGAGCTGTGAACTTAGAGCACAGCAGGGCAGCGGAGCTGAGTTTGAATCCTGATCCCAGAACGCCAGTATTCCGGCGGGGTGAATAACTGAATTTCCCTGGGCCTCAGGCTCCCGGTGGGTAAAATGGGGATACTGAAGCCCCTCAAACCAGAGGGCTGCTTTCTGTGTGAAGCACCCGACATGCAGTGTGGGCGCCTGGACCTACAGGCTGCTGACGGCGGGGTTGGTCTCACCCGCTGGCCTACAGTCAGGGCTCACCTTCAACCTCGGGCCCCCTTGACTTTTCAGAACCCTGTGGTTTCCTGTTGCCTCTTGGACAGTGGGTTCAACGTCCTTCCCCAGGGTGAAGGAATCGACCTGGAGATGACAGGCAAAGCCACCTTGGTCTCTGCTAGTTCACTCGACCATCGGGAAAGGTTCTCTACTGGGGACCCACGACCTTCTCATTAGCATGATTGTCCTAAATACCAGTCCAACAAGAAGGAACCGCAGATGCCCACGGTGGGGACTCGGGACTCACGTGCACGGGGGTTAGCGTGGATGGCTGGATAGGCTGCATACTCTTCTTCATTATCTGTAATTACGGGGAAAGAAAATACGGGCACTATATTAAAAATAAGCTCTTTATTTCTGAGAAAAAGCCCATCATAAGGCCCAGGAATGCGGTCCCTTTTTGCTAATATGAATTGAGATAATTTGGACTCTCAGGATTAATGTGAGGTTCCGTCGTGAATGGTACCACCATCTGCCGCTCAGGGATGCGGCTCTGAATAGAGGCAGCTGGCGATCTCCAGCCTCCAGCGAAGGCCGTTATTGAGGCGACGTGATGTTGTTGAGGCCCTAAAGGCCTGCCTTACACGGCTCAGTGCCTCCTGACTTCTTTTTCTCTTTGTCTCCATTTCCAAACGGGTTTGGAGGCATAGTAACAGCAAGTGCACATTTTGGCTCAAGAAGTAAGCCTGGCCTGTCCTTCAGATGGGAAAGATACGAGGGAGCTCCAGGGACCCCAGGCTCAGAAACCGGGGTCCCATCCAGGCCACCACCTGCTTGTGTGGCCTGAAACTAAGAGGGTGCCGTGTGCTGTATTCAACAACTGGAAACACTTTCAATGGAATAACTTATGACATGGAAATCCCACGCAGTTCAAAGGCATGATTATAAGTGGAGTTTCACTGGGAGGCACACACAATCCTGCATTTCTGTCTGTCCTGGGGGACCTTCCCGAAACCGCAGCAGGGAGAGAATCTTCACTGAGTCCC
Organism: Glaucomys volans; assembly: GCA_020662805.1. Lineage (NCBI taxonomy): Eukaryota > Metazoa > Chordata > Mammalia > Rodentia > Sciuridae > Glaucomys > Glaucomys volans. Next base: position 106,257 of record JAJEJO010051345.1, read on the forward strand.
TCTGGACTGAGGATCCTAGACAGTCTGCAAGTGGCCTTTGCTAAGAGTGTGCTGACTCCTTTCATGATGACTGGGGAGCCCGGTGACCTCAGTGTGGAGACCGTGTGCCTTAGAAGCTCTTGGCCACTCCTGGGTGACAGCCCTGGCCTGCAGTCACGTCCCCTGGTGCACACGCCTGGAGGCAGAGGCTGAGGCAAGGAGGGCCCAGGGCACTTCATTCTGTGACCCCTCCTCAGGGACAGAACCCAGGGCCCACTGTGCTGTGGTCAGGCAGGAGCAAGAAGCTCTGGTGGACTGCCCCGCAGGTGACAGTAGGGGGCCAGAGGGACTGCACGTTTCAGAAAGCTAGAAGAAAGGATCTTGAAAATTTCCTCCATAAAGAAATGACCAGTGTTAAGGAGGCGGACATGTTTGACCTGATTCAAACACCGCACAACGTACGTGTGTGTCAAAACCCCGCAGGACGCACCATCAATGTGGACGATCTCATGGTTTTCTGTACAGGTTGACATATACACTTAATTCAGGTTGGAAAAAAGCCTCAGTGTATTATTCCCCCACCAAGCCCACCTGTGACCGTCTGAGGGGACTTCACTCAGGATTTCAAGGTGGACAGCAGCCGCCCGGGGCAGCCCGGCCCCCGGGCCTCTGGCTGGAAGGGGTCTGCCCTGCATCTTCCCATGTCCCTAGAGCGAGGGTGCTTCTCTCCAACAAGCCCTGCAAACCCCTTGTGGGCCGTTGACCCAGGTGGGGGATGGGGGCTTCACAAGCCACCTGGGCATTGCAGATGTGATTTCCAGGAGGGTCAGCGGCCCTGCAGCGACGCTCCATTGAGCACGGTCTTCGCCGGCAGTGGCCATACTGGAAGGCACAGGGCGCGTTAGACCATCGTCCCGCCCTGCGCTGGGTTCCCCTTTGTTTGCTTTGCCGGTCAGTCTGCTTGGGTCATTAAAAATAGGTTTCCCACCTTGTGAGTGCCGGTGGGACAGCGTCCTGTGGGACAGCGTCCTATGGAATCCAGTCCTGCGTTAGTGAGCAGGACGCTCCTGCACCTCGCACAGGCCTCAGGGGAAGCGGACCCCGCTCTCTGATGGCTCTGCAGGCATCCTCCATGCTAGGACTCGGGCCTTCCACGCCCCAGAGGCCTTGTGTGAGGGCTTGGTCCCAGCTTTAGACACTGCGGGAGGCAGTGGAGCCTTTAAGGAATGTGACCTGGTAGAAGGACAAGGTCCCTGGGGGCTTTGCAGGGCTCATTGGGCCCTGATCACTTCCCCAGCTGCTCTACCACACGCTCCCTGTCCCTCTGTTCTGCCTGGCCCCATACCCCAGGTCACCATGCACTGCAGCCTCCAAAGCCATGAGCTGAAATAAACCTTTCTTCCTTTAACGTGATCTGTCTCAGGCATCTTGTTACGGCCACAGACAGTGGACACCCGTGACAGCCAGCAATGCCTCCTTGCGGTGACGTCTCTGTCTCCACCACCAGCCTTGACAAGGACTTTGCAGGAAGGACTCATTTGAGGATCCTGAGATGGGGCATCCCTGAGTCACCCAGCTGGGCCACTGTCATCAGGAGGCTCCTTGGAGAGGCAGAGAGGGGGTCAGGGGGAGGGAGCAGCCAAACTGCTGGCTGTGACCAGTGAGAAGAGGCCATGGAGGAGGGAAGGTAGCTTCTGGAGAATGTGAAGGAGAAGGGGTGGGTTCTCTTGAGGCCTCGCAGGGAGCACAGCACAGCCCGCCCTCAACCCTCAGCCCGGCCCTTGCTTCCGCAGTGGGCTAGCAGGGTACCTCCGAGCAGGCCTGAGCCAGTGGAGCTGGAGAGCCTGGTGTGAGGTCCCAGGCCTCCAGAGGGCCCTCAGCCTAGCTCGGCTCCAGGAAATGCTGGTGCCCTGCAGAGAGCAGCCCTGCCAGCTGTCCAACCCTGCAGGTCACGCTGCCCTCTGTGCCCCGCCAAGGCCTGAGGTTTTGGTGTTCTGCCTCCCTCCTGGAGAGGGAGCCTCCTTGCCCTGGACAGAGGTCCGATGGAGGAGCTCCTGAGGGTGTCAGGGCTTCTCCTGGAGAGAGGGAGCATCCCCTTCCCCAGGGCCCTGACCCAGTCGAGGTCACAGGTCTTTCAAAGGCGAGTTTGACTGTTTCGAACCTGCAGACCATGCTGTGGAATTTCAGCAAAGGATATTTGGGGTTTGTTCAGAGGAGCCGTATTGAAGCAGAGAGAGAAGCCTGCGTGGGTGAGGGAGAGGCTCAGGTCACTGAGTTTCAAGGAGGCTGCTGCGGGGTCTTGGAAAGTAAGCCCAGCTCGGGTTCTCCATGTGGCACTTGGGGACAAGCAAGCTGTGCTTGGCCGGTGACAGATGCCGCCTGTGGGGATGGAGGGGTGTCTGCTGCGGAGCAGGCAGGGACTTTGGAAGAGTATCCGCTCTCCATTGCAGATTTCTATTCTCATGGCGGGGGGGAAGGGGGGCATCTCCCAACACGTTTGGTCCCCAGATGGATAGTCCCCATTCCGAGGCTGTCAGAGCCATTTGCTATATAACTTGTCAACATCATTGAAGCGATGACGGTAATATCAACAGGAAGGACAAGGTCTCCCTGTCACCAAGGTTGCTGAGAACTCTGTTGTTGTTCCTGAGGGGTTTGTGATTCTCATTAGAGAGATGCAGATTCTGAGGCTTAGAAGTTTAAGGTATTGGGGGGCAAAAGTCCTTAGTTTGGGGACAGGGCTTCGCTAATTCCTGGGGATGTTGTCTGGCTTCAGGAATGCTCACTGCAATGCTTCCCTGTTCCTGGGCGGGAGAAAATGTTGGCTAAAACCATGTTCCTTCCTAATTAAGCAACTCTGACCAGCCACTTCCTTCCTGTGGGGGTGATTGGAGCAGGGTCCCTCAACCTGGGCACCGTGGACCCTTTGCCTGCACAACTGTATGGTGGGGCTGCTTCATGGGACCACTGGGCGTGGGCCCCTCAAGCCGTGGCATCTGCTTCCATTCACAGCAGTGTCTTCAGACATTGCTAGCTGTCACCTGAGGACCAAATTACCCTTCTTTGAGCATCAGTGACTGATGCCCCTTTGGAAGTCCTCTCCCTGATGCAATCCCACTCCAGGACACGTCCATCTTGTCCAGCTGCAGAGGAAGCAGGACCTGGTAGGCACCCTCGCCCAGAGACATCATTAGCTGGCTCCCCCTGCATAGGAACATTGCAGGAAATGCTTATGTGTGTGTCCTGGTGGCATGTGTCAATCACTGGGCGTGGCCTCCTGCTGCAGTCTAGTGACGTGGCAAACGTGAGGTGCTCAGGCTGCTGCCCAGGTGACGCTGCCACTGTTTTACCGTCAGCTGTTTCATAAGTAGAAGGAGTACACTTCACCAATAAAAACAGAGCCACAGGCAGGGGACATTGTCATCTGTCATTGTCACCAAGGGCAGCATGCCAGGCATCATGGCCGTGCCTCGTGTTTATCCACAGGGCAATGCAGCGGCTCGGGTCCCACCAGCCTCTCCACAGATGCACGGTCTTGCCTTGCACTGTGACGTCACGTGGTTACAGTGTCAGCAGGCGATAGGACTCCCCAGCTCCATCCACTACACAGTCTTGCTGGACGGCCACTGTACATGGTCCACCGTGGACTGTTCAAGGCCACTATGCCACTGTGAGTGTTCACCGTGGGCAGCCCCTGCTCACACCACCCAGGGGAAATCTGATTCCACCCTCCTGGCTAGCCGGTCGTCCCTTTCCCCACTCCCAGGTCCTCAGCATTCCCTCTGCAGGCTGCCCATGCAGCTCCCATCCTGGGTCCTCGCCTCCAATTCCACTCCACCACCTGGCACGGCTCATCCCTCACTCCGGCCCAGAGAGGATGGAGTCGGGGGAATCCACCTGTCTGCTTGTGGGCAGGGCCTTGCGGATGGATCGTCCCCCACGTCCTGTTCTGGCGCTGAGTGGCACGGCCTCCTCCATGTCCACTATCTCAGAATCTCAAAAACTCAATTTCCGGCAGCGGCTTGGCGGTGGAGTTCTCTGATGAACAACTGACGGGGACACAATATCCCTGACACCGTCGGGCAGGCAGATAAAGGAAACGGATACCCAGGGCGGGAGACGGGGAGGGAGCGTGCTGTCAGCCTGGAGGCCAGGGAGAGGCACTGCCAGCCTCAATCCAAGCGCTCAGCCTCGGCCTCCAGAAGCCAGCACTGGGCTCTGCAGGCAGACTCAGACTCGTGAAACCACCCACTTGCCCTGTCTCTGGGGGACATTCATGGCAGCGGATGAACTGAAGGCACAAGAAGGAGCTCAGGAGTCCGGGCAGCTGTGGATGGTTTCCTTGTGGTCAGGAGAGGAGGTTCAAGAAAATGCACCCAAGGCTGGCCACCACCCCTGCTCCCTCAGCCCGCTGGGCCTGTGCTTCCCAGGTACAGACAGGGCTGGGCCCCAGGGTTGGGAGCACCATTCACAAGAGCCTGTCTCTGGACAGGATCTGAAATTGCTCTCACTGCTGAGAAACCATTCCCTTCCTGATTCTCTCTGCGTGGTTCTGTGGGGAGAAACTGTGGCTGGGAATTTCCCACCCAACACTTGCCCATCTTCCCATTCGACCAGCGCATGTCAGAGGAGGGTCTGGGCCTCTCGGCAGCCGGCAACCTGGAGCCTGTGAGCTCACTTTTTTATTTTAAGAACGATCATACCTTTTTAATTTTAAGATCTTATGTCTTACAATTTTAAGGAATTAGTTCGTGGGTATTAAAGCATTGTGAATTCTAATTCTAATCAATAGAGTTGTCAACCATTGATAAACCTCCAACTGACTGACAGTGTGAAAATGTCCGTGGGAGGCCTGGGCACCACCGCAGCTGGAAGCCGCGTGCACACGGGCTGTTCCTCGGCCACAGCAGCGGCTTGCTCAGTGACCTCTGGGTGGCCAGCAGCAGCCCTGTGGGCACTTCCTGGTGCACTTTCACTGATGAATGGAAAAGAGCCTTCCGTGTGCTGCGAGCATTGGAGTTGAGTTTGGCGTCCTTCTAGGTGATGATGAAGGCTGACAGGCCTGGAAGGCCCGGTGAAGACCAGCTTTCCTCGGAGCATTTGAGGCTCTGGCACAGAATGGTACAGGAGCTGCCACCGGGCAGAGGGGGCGACTCTTCTGCCTCCCACCCACTCCTCTCTGAGAAGGGGCTTCTTCCACCGTCTCCCTTGCTGAATCTCTGCACCGCTGGTCACAGGCCACACATCCCTCAAGCGTCCTCAAGTGGGTGACTACTGTGCACGCCGCAGGCCAGGCAGGAGGGGTCCTTGATGAACAGAAGCATCCCCCTGCCCAAGCGGGATGGCCAGTCCGTGAGGGGAGATGGCTGTTCACCCAACACCCATGCCCGTAAAGACAGGACGCAGTGGGAGAAAAGGGAGAGGAGGCAGGTGTCTGTGCCACCAGGGAACAAGAGGGATGCCACCCCTGGTGTGGAGACCCAGGAGCACCTCTGAGAAGAGGGCAGGGGAGCCAGCACACACCACTGAGGACTCCAGGGCCCTGGAGGTGTGAAGACTCAAGTCTGTTGACCCTCCCTCGCAGGTTTTAACTAGGAAGACACGGGTATTCACAGGTACACCTGTTTGAATGCTCACCAGGAGCCAGGTTCCTGGGAAACACTTGATGAGCATCTTCTCACAAACCTTCATGCACAGGGAGGTGAACGGTGGAGAGATGGGCCTATTGTCCAGTGGACAAGAGTCTCTGCCACCAGACAGCTGGCATGGATTCCATGCTCGTGGTGGTTCAGAGGGACTGGGGAAGTCACCCACCCTCTCCACTTCCCAGTCTGCTCCCCTGTGAGAAGCAACTCTGGTGATGCATCCCTCCTCGCAGCAGGTTGTAAAGAATGGACTGAAGTTCTGGGTTCATCATCTTCAATCCCCAGGCATCTAAAATCAAATCCCAAACATGGCGGACGGACTCTTGATAGGACTCATGAACAACAGCCCAAGAGCTGGAGCATGAGATCATGTGACACGGTTCCTGGGACCAGGGCTGGGTGGGATGAGACTGGGCTCTCTCCCTCCTCTGGGCTGGCTGCAGGCTGGCTGGTGTGGAGAGACCTTGGCTGGGGGGCCTATTCTCCTCCATGTGACCTCTTGGCCTCCTGCAGGCCCTCTTGGCTTCGTTCCTTTTGGAGGTGCCGCAAGCCTCCAGGAGACAGAGAGTGGAAGTATTCAGTGCCTCTGGAGACCCGGGCTCAGCATGACTACCATCCTCTGTTGGCTGAAGCAATTCCCAAGCCAGACCCAGTTCCAGAGATGGTGGGACCACAGGCCCCCCTCTCGAAGGTCACACACAGGCGTCCACGGCAAGAGACAGGGACCATTGCATAATTGAGCTGCCACAGCTAATACTACTGCCCCGTGCACCCCATCTGTCTGTCTGTGTGTCTGCCCTTCTATTGAAACAAGTTTGCAGACACCGAGCCTTTGTCTAGGATCACACGGCCGGTGAGTTGCATCAAGCCTGGATCTGACTGTGTCAGACTCCATGTCCTTGGCCACTGTCCCAGACCCCACTCCTTCCTCAACCACATCCTGGCTCAAGGTAAGTCTCACAGAAGAATTCAGAACTACATTCAGCAGGAGGATTGACGCCAGATGCTTTCTGTTCCACCCCAAGGAAAAGGAACGGATGGTTCAAATAATGGACAGAGTCCACAAGAGGAGCCAGCCACTCCACCCTGTAGAGACTGACCAGCATCTGCTCAAGAGCAGGAGGTTCACCTTTTAGAATTGTTTTTCCCTCATTAGTTAAAAGAAAAAAAGTAGAGGAAGGGCACTCTTGAGCTCTCAGGAGCAGGAAGAGTGAGGAATGAAGAACCCGGTGACGAATGCTTCCCACGGCCTCACCCAACACCCAGGGCCTTTGGTCCTGTGCTCTGCTGCTTCCGGAGGCCTTGGCCACTCCCCTCCCCAACAAAGCAGTCTCCAAATCTCTGCTCTTCAGGTTTTAAGAGCTGTTTTGGACAGAGATGAATGCTCCGACATGAAAGCATTAGATGTGGCAATTAGCCCGGTGGATTTGACAAAGATCCCCAAGTTGCTTAGGTAGTCAGTGGATTCTCAAAGACGAGATCCTGAGCTCTTTCTGGACAGCCGTGTCTTGGCAGGGACTTCTTAGTGCCTTTCAAGCTGGTGCCGAAATGAGTGGTGGAGATGGAAGCGCCCGGCCATCCTGAAGGACAGAGAGAGGGGGGTGAATGGCCCTAGGTGCTGGCGACCTCAGGAACTCAGAACCACCAGAGCAGCGTGGCTTTGAGGAGCCACCTGGACAACCCACGTTGCTTTGGCTGCAGCACCAAAGGCAGCTTTGATGTGTCGCCAGTGTCCCTGTGGGAAAGGATTAGGGACGCACTCAGAGGACAGTGAGCAAGACTGCCCCAGATGCTGGGAGCATGTGCTGCCAGGAGCAGGAGGGAGGGCAGGAGGGCGGTTGGAAAGGATTCTTGCTTCTCGATCCATCACGTACCAATCCTGCTTTGAATTTCCTGGGGCTTTGGAAAAGCAGGGCAAGGAGTTAGGTTTGCAAAGCTTGGGGTGCTTTGAGTTCTTGGCTCCAGGGTGTGCAGGGAGTCTGGAGTGGTCCCCTAAAAATGTAAGTGAAAGCCCATGGGGAGCTTAGCTGGCTTATTGCTGTTGGTGGCTGGGATGGATGTAGAAACAGGTGGGAGGGGTGACAGGTGACATGCAGGGAGCCTCTCACTCTTCCCTGCCTCAGTGGGGGACACCCAGCCCTCAGTAGGTGTTGATTTAACCTGTCGATGATGTTTTATGTATTTATTTATTAATTGCTTACATATTATTAATTTCACTAAGCATATTTTTTAAGTCTGAGACTTAAGGAAAAGTTGCAAGAATAGTCAAAAGGATGTCCACATATCTTTTTCTCACATCCCTCAAATATGACCATTTTATCACATCAGTTTTCATATGAGTTGCTGTTCCCAGTCTCCTGAGTTATCTGAGAATGAAATATAGACACGTCAGTTTATTTCTAAATATTTCTGAATATATTTCTGAAAAATAAAGATAGCCTCAGCCAGGTCTGGTGGCACTCCTTTGTGATCATAGAGATTCAGGAGGTTGAGGCAAGAGGACTGCAAGTTTGAGGCTAGCCTGGGAAACTTAGCGAGACCCTGTCTCAAAATAAAATAAAAAGGGCTGGGGATGTGGCTCAGTGGTAAAGCACCCCTGGATTCAATCCCCAGTACCGTAAAAAAAAATAGTAAGTTAAAAAATAAAGATAGCCTTTGATGTAATTATAATACAATTATCAAAATGAGGACAGTAACATCAATACAATGTTACTATTTTGGAAACTGATGGCAAATTTTGCCACCTGTCCTCAAAGTTCTCTTT
>JAJEJO010051346.1:0-35228 GCA_020662805.1 Glaucomys volans
AAAAATTATTGCAATAAGAGAAAAAAAGAAAAGGAGAAAAAATAATCCCATGGAGTAAAGACAAAGGTGATGGGATCAAAGGGTAAATGGAAGGAGAGAGGCCTTAATGGAAGATTTATTAGTCAGCATGACTTGCATCAGTCCCAGAGGTTGCAATGAGTTGGAGAATAAATTTAACAGTAGTTCCTGTCCTTTTGGGTTGAGACCTTACAAAATGTGATATTTCTCAAAAATGAGTCCCAGTTCACCCAAGGCCTCCAACTTGCTGAAGATGAATTTCTAGAATTGTAAATGTGTATTTGTGGGAAAGCAGTGAAAGGGGTACAAACTTTGCTCTTTCTGGTTTAGTTTTTGTCAGAAATTGCATCTCTGTTTACTCAAAAATCACATATATATTCATGTATATATATATACACACACACACGTATATACATATATATACATATATACGCTTACGTGTGTGCGTGCGTGTGTGTGTGTATATCTTCAGCATCCACGTCCCTGGGAACAGCATCCACATCACTAGGAACAGCAAAGCCTCAGTTGATTAAGTGCTCTGAATGCACAGAAGCCTAAAGATGCAGCCTTAACAAGAGTTTTGTAGCCCTTCCTATGAGGGTAGTATGCCCTAACTGGATATCTTCAGTTAATAATCTAATTTTTAATTTTCTGATTAAGTCAGAGCAACTCTATGTGACTAATGCTAAATTCAAGCAACACATCCAGCACCTTCTCTGTGCCATTATCTTTCTAAGTACTGGAAATTCAGAGATAAGACACAATGCTGTTCCTCCACTCCCCACAATACACACCTGAACAAATCAGTCTTGCAAGAGATAAAGATTTCCTGACAACATTAAGAAGTTCTGAGTGTTGTGATAGAAGTATGTACACATGAAACTAAAGAACAGAAAAAACATACATTGGTGGGAGAGGGGGTGTCAACCAGGACTATTTGAATCATATGTTGATGGACAGATGGTTAAAAGTTCACCAAATGATGAAGGGATAATGAAGAAATTTTTTAACAGAGAGAAAAGCATGGTAAGATAGGGCCAGAATTTTGCATTTTGCTTAGAGGAGGGAAGTTAATATCAGATATTTTTACATGCCTACTTAAAATCTTTCAAGGCCTTCCCATTGAACCCAAGGAAGAAGACTGAACTCATCAGTATGATGTGACCTTTACCTATTTCACCAGGCACTGCTTTCTCTCTCTTGTTCTGCTGTAGCCTAGTCCACTTGTCTTTCTGTTCTTGCATGAAATTCACTCCTATACTAAAGCTGTTCCCTCTCCAATGTTCTTACCCAACTCCTTCTCATCTTATGAATCTCAGATGTCACTCCCCTGAAGGAGTCTTTCCTGATGTCTTATTTTAAATTAGATTTCTAACTGAAGTCACTTCTCTCTCCATCCTGTTTTTTCTTCATAGCACTTGGTACCATCAAAAATTTTGTTTCTCCCTACTAGAGTATAAGCTTCTTGAGGTCATGTTTCAGTACTCAGAAGTTCCTAGAATTGGAATACTTATACTTGAATTGAATAGATAAATTAAATGATGGTAAAAATCTTGGATAAATTAAATGATGGTAAAAATCTTGAATTGGTATGCAGGTAGTAAATACAAAGGTAGATAAGACTAGTGGCAGTGGGTTGTCACTAAATTACTATTCACCAAGTAATGGGTATTTTCTATGTATTGGGTCCATACTAAGCTAATTAACTTGTCTAACCTTTGTGATAATTTTTAGATATAATAACTGTTCTCTTTTAAAGAAAAAGTATTTGAGAGAATGAGAAGAATTCATTACTATATCCATGTCATATTGCTCTTGAATAGAATTTGAACCAAGTTCTCTCTGACTACAAAAAACAAAATTAATTTAATAGAGACTAAATGTAGTCTGATAGATTGTCTACAAGGATTTTCTACAGTTCTTAAAGGGTTGCCTTTCTGGGAAAATGATAGGACTGAGATAACTCAAACCTAGTCTAGATCCTAAATCTTGACCCCTGGTAGTCAGAGATTTTTTTCTATTCCTATACTCCATGAATACTTACTTTGAACAAAAAAGAGTGGGCCAATATGTCCAATTTTACATTATAAAGTCTAGAAATATCAAGAAAAAAATCTCTCTGCTCTAGATCAAACATTTGGATAAGAAATGAATAAAGTGAATAATTCAATTAGTTTCTTGGATCTTTGACCTTCATAATTGCCAAAAATTATATTGTATGTGTATCTGCACATGTGCTTATAGTTTTTTTAGGTCCAAAGTAGATTTAAGGAGATTTACAAGAAGGTATATAGTACAAATGTAAATAAGTAAATAAAGAAAAAATTAAAACAAGAAATTCAGCTTCTCCCCATTCCTTCCCCTCCACACCTATCCCCAGCCTCTGTTAACAACATTCCAGTCTCAACTTCTGTGAGGTCAACATTTTTAGATTCCACATGTGAGAGAGATCATGTGGTACTTATCTTTCTGTGCCTGGCATTTCATTCAACCTAATGATAGCCAGTTCTACCAATGCTGTCACAAATGATGGTATTTCATTCTATTTTTATGACTGAATAGTATTCAATTGTGTGTATGCACCACATTTTCTTTATTTGTCAGTTGATGGACATTTAGATTGTTTCCATTTCTCAGCTATTGTGAATACTACTACAGTGAACGTGGGAGTACAGATGCCTCCTGGACATACTTATTTCATTTCCTTTGGATATTCTAATTGTTAACTTGATTGGATTAAGAGATGCCCATGATTAAGAGGCTTCTGGGTGTGTCAATGAGGACATGTCTAGGAATGATTAGAATGTGGGATAGGAACTGAAGTGGAGACCCTCCCTAAGTGTGAGCAGCATCGTTCAATAGGATCGAATAAAAGCTGGAAGAGCAAGGAAGCAGATGCAGATGCAAGTCCGGCTTTTCTTGAATGGGCTCTGGATTGCTGCTTCAATCACTTGAGGATATAGGACTCACGCTTTTTCATTCTTCCAAAGCGGACTCTGCCAGTGATTCTCCAGGTAGTTTCCAGAAGCCTTGGTCTCAGACTAGGGTAGCACTGTTGATCCTTCTTGTTCTGGGGCTTCTGCCTCTTGGACTGCGCAGCTACTGGTTCTTCCAGTTCTCTAGCCTGCAGCTGGCCATCGTGGACTATCCAGCTTCTGGTCGTGTAAGCCAATCTAATAAATCCCCTTTTTATAATCATACTTGCTGTTGATTCTGTTCCTCTAGAGAACCCTGATTAATACAGATATACACCCAGTAGTGAAATTTCTGGATTATATGGTAGTTCTATTTTTAATTTTATGAGGAACTTCCATACTATTTTCCATAATGGCCATGTCAATTTACGTTCCCACAACAAACAGAGTGCAAGTATTCCTTTCTTTACATTCTCACCAGCACTTGTTATCTTTAGTCTTTCTTACAATTAGCCATTCTTACTGGGGTGAGACATCTCCTTGAGTTTTGTTTTGCATTTGTGTACTATATCTGTTGGCCATTTGTATGTCAGCTTTTGAGATATGTCTATTTCAATCTATTACCTATTTCTAACCAGTTTTTTTTTTTTAACTATTGAGTTTTTTGAGTTCCTTGCACATTCTGGATGTCAACCCCTTGTTAGATGTATACATTGCAAATATTTTCTCTCATTCTGTATTTTCACCACACTCCATTATTTCCTTTACGTGTGTAGAAGATTTTTACTTTTATATAATCCCATTTTTCTATTTTTGCTTTCATCTTTTGTGCTTTTGAGGTCCTGTCCAAAAACCTTTGCTCAATCCTATGTACTAAAGCATATCCTCTATGTTTTCTTCTCATAGTTTCAGGCCTTACATTTTAGATTCTAATTCACTTTAAGCTTATTTTTGTAACTTGTGAGAAATAGGCATCTGCATGTGGATATCAAACTTTCCCAAATATCAAAAAGATGGGCTTTTCTCTAGTGCTGCCTGTGATGTAGCACAAAGGTTTCCATTTTCATATTTTTCCAAGAAATTTTAAAAATCCTTTTTGATTTCTTCCTTCATCTATTGTTTGTTCAAAAGTAAGTTAATCTCCATATATTTGCATAGTTCTTTTTTTGTTTTTAGTTTCTAGGTTTATCAGAAAAGATAATCAATATGATCTCAATGATCTCAATTTTTAAAATTTGTTGACACTTGTTCTGTGGCCTATGCTATGACCTATCCTGAATCCATGTGAAAATGAGAAAAAAATGTATATTCAGCAGCTGTTGGGTGGAATGTTCTATAAATATCTGTTAGGTTCATTTCATCTAGGGTACAATTTATCTCTGATATTTCCTGTTGAAAGTGGAGTGTCAAAGTCCGCAGCTATTATTGTATTGGATTCTATCTTTCAACTAATGCTTTCATTATATAATTGGTTGCACCAAATATTGGGTGCAGACATATTTAGAACTATTATTTCCTCTTGCTGAATTGACCCCTTTATCTTTCTATAACAACCTTTGTTGTCTGTATTACTGCTTTTGATTTAAAGTCTATTTTATCTGATATTAGTATGTATTCTTCTGCTTTCCTTTGGCTTCCATTTTCATGGAATAACATTCCATTCCTTCATTTTCAGTCTATATGTGTCCTTGAAAGTGAAGTGAGTTTCTTGAAAGCAAGTTGGATCTTATTTGTTTTATACATTTAGTCACTCTATGTCTCTTAATTGGAGAATTTAATCCATTCACATTCAAAGTAATTGTTGATATGTAAGATCTTACTACAGCAATTATATAACTTGTTTTCTAGTTTGTTGTAGTTCCTTTCATTCTTTATACATCTTTTATAATATTCCTGTGGCTCAATGAATTATCCTAGTGGTGTTTTTTTGATTCCTTGCTGATTGTTTTTAGTTTGATTATTACAGATTTTTTGCTTCGTGGTTGCCGTGAAGCTTATAAAAATGTCCTCTAATTGTAACAAGTTACTTTGAAATGATAGCAAACAATATGATCAAAAGGATAAGAACAGACACAAACAAATGAACAAAAGAACAAGAGAAAGTATACTCATAAGAAAATTCTCCATTTGAATTCCATTGTTTCCCACATTTAGAATTTTTGATATCCCATTTTGTATCATTTTATATTGCTTATCACTTAACATATTAATGTAGTTATTATGTTTAATTGTATTATTTTTTAGAATTCATAGTAAAACTACAAGGTTTATATGTCATACTTACATTAGAACATTCTGAATTTATATGAGCAATTTACATAAGAGTAATTATAAGAGTAATTTATTATTAGACCATTCTCAATGTTTGTATTCTTACTAGTGAGTTTTCTACCTTCCTGTTTTCTTCATGCTCAATAACATCTCTTTCTTTCAATTTGAAGAACTTCCTTTAGTATTTCTTATAGAACAGATACGGTATAAATATATTTTTCTCAGCTTTTGTTTATCTGGGAAAATCTTTATCTTTCCTTCATTTCTAAAGGATAGGTTTGCATACAGTACTCTTGGGGGTCAGCAGTTTCTGGTTTTTGTTTTGTTGTCCTTCAGTAATGAGAAACTCTCATGCCATTCTCTCCAGAAACTGTAGTTTCTTCTGAGAAGTCATCTGTTGGGCAAATTGAGACATACTTATATGTAATCTCTCTCTTTTCTCTTACAGCCATAAGAATCTTCTCATTTTCTTCCACATGTGAAAGCTTGATTATAAGATGTCTTGGGGTAGACATAGTTGAGTTAAATTTGACTAGTGATTTTGGACCCTCTATACCTGGGTATTTGTGTCTTTTTCTAGGTTTGGGAAATTTTCTCTTATTATTTCTTTGAATAAGCTTTCTTTCCCTTTGGCATTCATGAGTCCTGGAACATCTGTGACACAAATATTTGCTCTTTTAATACTGATCCAAAGTTCTTGTAATCTTTATTCATTCCTCTCCATTCTGTTTTCTTTTTTCTCTACCAAATGTATATTTTTTCAAATAGCTATCATCAAGTTCACTAATCCTTTCTCTTCTGTTTGATGTATCCTGCTATTGATGTATTATTTTGTGTTTTTATTTTCTGAGTGTATTTCTCAGCTCAAGAATTTCTGTCTGAATTTTTAATTTCTTCCATCTATCTCTGTTATGTTTCTCTGTTACAGTACTGAAATGTTTCCCTGTGATTTCTTCAAAATAATTGAACTTCCTTAAACACCATTCTCTGAGAGTTCTTCCATACTTAATGCTACCTGGTCAGTTTTTGGCACTTTATTTTGAGTACTAGGTGAGATCATGGTTTCCTGAAAGTTCTTGATGCTTACTGACATGCAAAAACATCTGGGCAATGAAGGGTCAGATATTTACTTCGGTCTTCCTAATCTATACCCCTCTCTTGAAATTCAAAGCAGGGTATTTATTTTCTCTGAACCTATTGTCACTTCCACTATTTCAGTACTAAATGTCCCCAGGTCCAGACTTGACAGACTGCTATCGATGTGTTATTACTGTTTTAGTACTAGAGGGCAATCTAAGCCCAGGTTTTTCCCAAACTGTTAGTGTATTATTCAGAAAGAAACAGAAGAGTAATGAGAGAGAAAGAGAGGGGGAGAGAAAGCTGTCGCCATATATCCTTTCCTGGGGTCAGAGAGGCCTAGATGCCTTGTCCATAGTTATTGGCCTATGGTCAAACACTACAGGATTTTGCCTAGCTCTGGGTAGAATCACTGTGGATGGACAAGTTGCAGGCTCATGTGTTATACCTATGGCTGTCCAATTTGCAAAACTGCCCGTTCTGAGCCTCTAGCCTGCTACAAACAGCACAATACTAGGTTAGAACCAAGCCCACACTTCTATGGCTGCCTGTGGCTGAGATAGAAGGTTGGACCAAGACTGCTACAACTGGTCACAGGTATTGATAGCTGGACTAGAAGCCCAATAGACAGGGACTGTGTGTCTTCCCCTAGAATTGGAGCTATGCCGGAGGCTCTAGCCACAGACAGGCCTGTGTATGCTGACTGTCAGAATCTTCCCATTGTTAGTTTCACTAGCTCAGCACTAAGTTTCAGGGAAAAGTATTGTGCCTACTACCCTAACCCTACCCAGAAAACTGGGTCACAACATGCTATACTGCCCATGGTTGGTGTAAGTGTTGGTAAAGGCAGACCTTGGCCACCAACAGCTAATGCTAAGCTGGATCATGTCTTTGTCTTATAGTCACAAGGACCAGAACAGTCCCATGGATACATCAAGGCCCACACTACAATTAGCAGTGATGTAGGTAAAAATACAAATCTGTCCCACTGAGATGCAAGTCTCTGCCTAATGCCAAGGAAGCATTAGAGATCCAGCAGAGAACACTGGCCTGGTCATACCTTGCTGCCCAATGTTGGTGGAAATAATCCCTTAGTCACCAAGGATGGTGCAAAGCTGGGTCACGTGTGACTTTCATAGCCTCAGGGGCCTGTATAGTCTCAGGAGGATGGGGAGTATTCTCAAGCCCCACTCAAAGCCTAGAACTGATTGGCTGAAACCTGAGTCTATTTTATAGGTGCACAGGTCTCTGTCTGATGATAGAACTGGTCTTAAGGATCTGTGAATTCTAACTAAGGGGCCTTTAGTTTCTACAAGTGCTTAGTCATACCACTGGGCTCAGAAACACAGCTCTGTGCTAAATTTCATGACCTACTCCCTAGTGGATAGAGTCCTGGTACCCACATTGCCACCTGAAGTTGGAGGAGGGCTAGTGGAAGCTAGAGGAGTCAGTCTCTTTGCAGCCTGGTGTAATGCACTTACATACTTCCAAGAGCATAATCCATAGGTATAGACAGGTGACAGGGGTTGTGGGGCTTTGCCCAGCACTGGGTTTCACCATGACTGGCCTGGTGCTGGGTTTTAAGTCTGAGGCCTAGACAGAATTCTCTCTCCCTGTCCCTCTCCCAGGCAAGAGGTGTCTCACTCCATGCTGGAATACTTGGAGTTAGGGGAGTGACGTGGAAATTCTTTCTTTCCTGGATTCTTCAAAGCCTTTGTGTGTGTGTGTGTGCGTGTGTGTGTGTGTGTGCAAGCATACTAAAAGCAGGCACTGTAATCTCTCACTTGATTTCCATATCTTTTTTAATGATAGTTTGGTGCATGAATAGCTGTTCAACTTGGTTTTTCTATAGGGAGAAATTGCTGAAGTATCTTACCCAGCTGCCATCTTTCTCCCTTGATATGCTTTTTAAAAAATTACAGACAAAACAAAATAACAGCAAAACACAAAGAAACACCAAAATGAACATCAACAACAAAAAGCCCCACAAAACTCTGTAACTAGATAGATGGTCAAGAAAAAAACATGTGGATAGGTCCAAAATCATTCATGGAAAAACATACAGGATCTAATCTAATCCTCTGACAAATTGCCAAAGAATTTTTCAGCTTTCCATTTTAAATAAAACAATATATTTTCTCTTTTCATTATAATTGAATATTCAATGGAATTGTTGGTTACTACATTGAGCAGGTCAAGGATTTTCTTATTCTTCAAAAGACAAAATCTTGGAATAACTATATATTCACTAGAAAGTGCATTCAACCTGAGCTCTAAAACACCACTTCAAGAAAAGGGAGTCTGGAAAAGTTCCCCATTCAGTGATTGTGTTTAAATAAATAAAGAGCCAGCAACAGTGAAGAGAAAGCAGCATGTGGAATGAAAATGCTACAAGTAAATTGTCTGTAGGACATTGCAGCAATCTCCATGGCATGAGCTTCCCAGAGAATGATGGGACGTTGGTCAATACATGTAGTGCAAAATGATGGGAAAAGATAACCATGTATAATTCATTTCTCTATCAAGTTAAGTACACAGATACCTCAATTTGTGTCTTGGCACAGACTAAATATTTAAAAGCTTCCCACATTGCTCTAGGTCCTCACTGTTGCCATTCCAGACAACACCAGGAAATAAGCACTTCCCTCATTCACAGTCAGTGACAAGCACCTCTATTCCGTTGGTCAAAAAGCAGTAGTTCTTTTATGCTTATTGTTAGTGCCCTTCTTGCCAAGAACAAATTACAGAGAGACTTCAAGGTAGAGAGAGTGAACCCATCCAATTATACGCACGGGTGCAACTTATTTTAAAATTATTTATGTGCTTGAGTCCATAGTTTGCTAAAGATATTTTTATCATCACATCTACATCACTTCAGTGAATGTGTGTGTGTCCGTCTCTCTTAGAAACTACTTGAGAAGAGTGAGCTTTCTATATCATCCCGATACAACCAGTACTTAACACATAATGGATGCTTAAAAATTGACTACGAATGAATAAATGTATGGATAAACAAATAAATACCAGACTTTTTCTCCTCATAAAAATATTTTATCATTGAATATTTAAAACAGTCACCATCATCTCATTAATCCATGTGCTCTATCTGCATGAACATATCTGATTTAAATTCATCAGAGATACAATATATTCTATGTGTGGTTTTACATATAATTTCTCATTTGAAATCTGATTTTACTTACAAAACTGTACTTCATATGAACATTTTTTAAATCACAGTTGCTATTAAAAACACAGATGTACCTCAAACTAAAATTGTGTTGAATATTACATGTTGAATTGAAATAAAAGGGAAAATTAGCCAAGCACATGGATGATGGCTTCTTATGAACTCATAAGTTTCAAAATCACTCACTCTTTGACCAAGCACAGTTTTTCCAAGTTAATTTCTTTACAAAAGAAGATTTCAAAAGTTAAACACAATGAAGATTTAATCTATGTAAATAGACAGTAACTAAGAATAATGTCAGTTCTAAAACCAGAATTGCACTCTGCATCAAATGAGATATTATAAAGAACTAGAGAAGTAATCATTTTGCTTCCAAAATTATTCAACTCCAAAGATGATCAAAAGGAAGAAAAAGGAGGAGAGAAGGAAGAGGATGGTAGAAAGTTCCTAATACCAACAAGTATGATTATCTTAATAGTAAGAGCATTTACTAACAGCTTGCTATGCTATAGTCATTGTTACATGGAATGCCCCTTTTAATAATGAGAAAACAGTTTAAAGAAGTAATTTCCCACAAGGTCAAACACCTGACCAGAAGTAGACTTAGAATCAAAATTTTGATGTGGCTGATTACAAACCTGAACATATGACCAAGCTACATTTCATTTTGACCAATACTCTGCCATGGGCTAAGGAAATGTCAAACTCCAAATGGCCCAGTCTCCAAAAGGATCTCACAGAGTAGAAGGGAAGAAAGTCAGGGACTATGAGTTCCTGAAAGGCCCAGAAAAGGCCCTCTCCCCTTTTCTATGCTCTAATCCAATTTTGAGTTTTTAAAATCCAATAACATGCTGCTCAATTCCAAATTTTTTTCTTGTGTTCTCTCTTTCTCCTGATATCCAGACATATGTTTAATTGCCCACCAGACCTCTTAAATGTCTCATGGGCACTTCAAAGCTAACTAGTCTGAAGAAGAATTCTTGATTTTTTTCTTTCTATGGCACTAACCAGTCACCAAGCCACAAATCGTAGTAGTCATCCATCTTTGCTTTCTATTTTTCTCACACTCTATATTAAATCTACCTCAGATACTACCTCAAAAATATATCCTGTATCCAAATACATTTTAGCTCTCTACCTTCAATTCCCTCCAGCTCTCCCCAGACCACTGTAGATGTCACATTATGGTCTCTCTTAGGCCACCATTTTCTTTCTGCTAGGCCATTATGGCAGCCTCCCTTAGTTCCCCCTTCTAAAGTTTTCTCCTGAACCACAGTAGCATCCTCTTTATTGACCTCCCTATCTCAGTCTTGCTCTGTCCTTTAGTCTACTCTCCACCCAGCAATCAAAGTGATGTTTTAAACATATAAATCAGATTTACATCACTTTCTTTGTTGATAATCTCTGAGTAGCTTCACATTGAAAATTTAAGGCAAAATTCAAAGTCCTTAACACAGCCTACAAAGTTCTATTTCTGACCCAACTTCTGGATAGTTCTCAGATTTCATTCTTACCCTTCCCCACTCTTCTCAGTTATACTGGCTGTTCTTACTTGTTCTTTTCTCTGAGTCTTACTACAGGCTGTTCCATCTGTATAGAATGTTCTCCTCTACATATTATATGGTTAATTCCCTTATTTTTGTTCTAATTTTGACCCAGAATTCTCTCTAATATGCTTCTCCACACTACCTTAAATACCTCTTCCACAACTCCTGATCTCCCAAGGGAGCCGCCTTCCTTGTCTTTATGTCTATTCTCAGCACTGGTATTACAGTTTATTTTTATTTGTTTTGTGTCTCACCCACCAGAATGAACACTTCATGAGAAAAAAAAAACTTTATATATCTTATTTATGTTGTATCCCCAGGAAATGGAAAGTGATTAATAATTATCTACTGACAGGGTATGCACAGGCCTGTCACATAATTTTTGTAAAAATATTTACTAAGTTAAAATGAACATAAATACCAAATGGTAGTAGGTAGATGAATGAGATATGATTGGACCCAGCCAGACTCAAGGTTGTAAGAACACATTTAAAGTCCTATTAAATAAAGGAAAGTCAGGTAGTCCAGATGATGATGGTTGAGTGGATCAAAGAGCAAACATATTTTGAAATCCTCACCAGTATAGTTTGAGAACTACTGAAGAATACAACCAAGGTAATTGAGTCCTTTCAAATGGCAGAAATGGGGTGAGAGGATGAAATCTCCATTCATCTAATCTGACTTTTCATTTTAGATCTCACATTTAGCATCTTTGCCAGCTAGCACATAACAAAGCTTAAACTTCTTCATTACCTGAAAGCTCACTCACATTTGCCCAAGCTTTGTCTGCTCCATCAATTCCTCCAAATCATATATTTTCCTGTGACAAATACAGTGCTAAGCAGTTCAAACAAAGAAGGAAAGAGGAAGCCAGTATTTTCTGAGCATCTACTATATGTCAGTACCTATGTTAAATGCTTTACACAATTTAATTTATTTGAAACTCACAACTTAATTGGAAATTATCATCTGTGATTAAAGTCTACAAAGATAATGTGAAATGCCTAAAACTTAGTATGCTAAAACTGACACAATTTCATGATTTTGAGAAAAAAATACAACAAAGCAAACCAAAACAAAACACCATATGAAGTTTAATAGGTCCCAACAAGAAACTAGATGGCACACTCAAACTAGCTAATGTTCTAGGTGAAATTAAAGCAAGACTCAATAGTGTAAGTGGAGTATAGGAAAACCTGGAGGTCTAGTGTTGAACCAAGAGGCAAGATACCACCTAAAGGCAAGAAGGCAAAAGGAGAAGGAATGATCATCACACACTAAAGGCTGAGAATCTATGCGAGAAGGTCTTTTACAACAACTATGACTTTCAATCAAAGGACACAGGCAGACAGTATAAGCCCCTCAGGAAGGAAAATGGAGGAAGAAAATACCACAACTTTATTTTTCCCTCCTGGAGATCTTTAGGTGGTACCCTTACTTAGTTGAAATCACAGGTCAAGGCAGTCTATGAATGTGATCCATACAAATCCTGGAGGCAGGTTGAAAGACGACTGCAAAAGGTTGGAAAGAGGAAGAGGAGAGACAAGTGTAACGTGTCCCGCACACCCACTTAAACAAGTCATGGAAGGTTTTAAATAACACTGAATTTGGATTAAATTCCTTTGTCTAAATCATCACATTGTATGTTTTAATCTGCCAACTTGTGTTTTGTTCACTACAGTGCTTAAAATAAGAGTGTCCTTAAATGATTATTATTTTGCAATTATAGCCTCATTTAATGAAAAGTACGTCCTTTTGTAAATCAACTTTTCTGAAAGTTCCTTTTTGGTACTTCAAGAACAACCCATAGTTCTTCCAGAGCATTTATATATAGCCTTTTTTAATTGTTTCTCTAAAACAATTAGAGTTTCTTATTATATTTGAAATTTTAATATAGTCATTATAATGTCAAAGGAAAGTTCTCAAAGACACATTCATAGTTTCAAATTAATGGAAGTGCTGTTATAATGTTAATAGAAAAATGGGTTCAATCAATTATTTAATTCCTTCATTAACTACACACTACCCTAAAACTCATGGGACTGTAAAACAAATAACTCATTTAAAACAACAAAAATGTGCTTGGGAAACATTCAGGGTATATTCAATAACTTTAAGTCACTTTAATCTGGAATGGCTAATCCCATAAAAATAGGAAGAACACGCCATAAGAAAAGGACACAGCTCCTAGACTTAGGGGAGGGGTAAGTCCCAGCTCCAGTTTCCTAAATCTGTGATTTTGCAAAGCATCTTAATGTTACTGAGCCTCAGTTTCTTTGTCTGAAAAATGGGTGAATAGAATAATGTCTATCTCATAGGGTTGTTCATCTCTCAAACCCAGATCCTGAAACTAGTTCAAAGCAAGAAGTACTTGGTATCCTCTCCTTTAGGACCCACCTCTTCATTCATTATTCCCTAAGAAAAAGACTCCTGGGAAGCCAAAGTTCCCCATTCCCCAAATGGATTTCTCTAAATCTTATCACAGTAAAGGAAAAGGAAGCCAAAAATTTTTTTTATACTTCTAACAAAAGAGAAACCATACACGAATTTTGAGACACCGTAAGACCCAAGGTAAAAATAGAGGAAACTTAAAAATTTAATCCATGGAGGGTAGTAATATTTTGCACTGGACACACACCACATTCTTGGCATAGTCATTCCCAAGTGAAGCTGGTAGTAAAGGAGAAGGTTGGATTTAGGTGTAATGGAAAGTATCATCTCTCTAATTTCTTTTTTTTTCATTTTTTTAATTTAAAAAAATTATTTTAGCCAGACACAGTGGCACGTGGTATAATCCCAGTGTCTCGGGAGGCTGAGACAGGAGGAGTGGGAGTTCAAAGCTAGTCACAGCAACCATGAGGTGCTAAGCAACTCAGTGAGACCCTGTCTCTAAATAAAATGCAGAATAGGGCTGGGGATGTGGCTTAGTGGCTGAGTGCCCCTGAATTCAATCCCTGGTACTCGCCAAAAAATTAATTTTTTCATTTTATTTTATTTTACTTATTCATATTACTAATACAAAATGTGGGCTTCATTGTGGAATCTTTGAACATATATTGAAGCATAATTTGATCAGTTTTATTCCCTAATCCCTCCCCTCCTCTGTCCCTTCTTGTGTCCCTTCTTGTGTCCTACTGGTTTCCCTTCTAATTTCGTGGAGTCCCTTTTTTTCCCTCTAACTTCCACATATGAAAGAAAACATATGACACTTTTCTCTCTGAATCTGACTTACTTTGCTTAAAATTATGGTCTCTAGTTCCATCCATTTTTCCTGCAAATGACATAATTTTGTACTTCTTTATGGCTGAATAAAACTATTTGGTATATATACTACATTTTTTTCATCCATTCATCTGTTGATGGATAGCTAGGCTGATTCCATAACTTGACTATTGTAAATTGTGCTGAAATAAACATGGGTATGCATGTATTTCTAAAATATGCCAACTTTTAATTCTTTGGGATAAATACCAAGAAGTGGTATGACTGGATCATATGGTAGATCTAGTTTTAGCTTTTGGAGGCACTTCCATACTGATTTCTATAGTGACTGTACTGATTTACATTCCCACCAACAGTGTAATAAAAATTCCTTTTCCCCCGCATCCTCGGCAGCAATTACTGTTACTTGTATTCTTGGTGCTTGCCATGCTAATTGGAGTAAGACAGAATCTCAGTGTAGTTTTGATTTGCATTTCTCTGATGGCTAAAGGTTTTGAACATTTTTCATATAATAGTTGGCCATTTTTACTTCGAGTAATTAGTGCCTATTCAGTTCTTTTGCCCGTTTATTGATTGGGGTATTAGCTTTGTTAATGTTGAATTGTTTGAGTTTTTTATGTCTTCTAGATGTTAGTCCTCTGTCAGAAGAAGAGCTGGCAAACATTTTCTCCCATTCTGTCAGTTGTTTCTTTGTTTTAGTGTTTCCTTTGCTGTGCAGAAGTTTGTAATTTGATACCATCTCATTTATTGATTCTTTTCCAGAAAGAAGGATAAGAAATTCTTACTTTGAGTGGCTATGTCTCACCTAAAAATTCGTGTTCTTATACCTGGAGAAGAATTGACACTGAGGGACAGCTTGAAGTTTCTGTTCCTGAAAGCTTGAATTCTGCTTCCAGCTCTAACATGAAACTACTTGCATGACCTTGAATGTTTTGCCCCCCTCTGGGGACAATTGTTTTTCAACCTGTGTTGGACTCAAATCAAGTTCCTCAAATTATTCTTTATGGAGCTCTTCAGATAGAAAAAAATAGTTTGAGACTTTTGTCTTACTTCAGACCCTGTGAGAGGCACTGCACAGATATATAACAAGGTTGTATAAGTCTTGATATACTTCCAGAAATGTATTCTGTGCCAGAAAATAAAACATACTCAAATAGCTATAATATTTTAAGAAGTGAATAATTAAGGATCTCATGCATTGTTTAAAGGGTTAATGTTCAGAATAAACACCATGGAGAAGATGAATTCTAATCTGAATCTTGAAAAATGAGTAGGACTACTAAATACAGAGTTAGAGAAAGCTCCAGAAAGCAAGAGTAGTCAGAGACATTGTGTGGCAGTAGTTGCTTAGAAGTCTGGTTTGATAGGAATAGGACATTACCAGCTATAAATTTTTTTTAAGATACAGATTTTTTTTGTACTGGGGACTTAACCCAGGGGCACTTGGGACACTTTACCACTGAGCTACACCCTCAGTTATTTTTATTATTTATTTTTTATTTTGAAGCAGGGTCTCAGTTAGTTGCTTAGGGCCTTGCTAAGTTACTGATGCTGTCTTCAAACTTGTAATACTCCTGTCTTGCTTTCTGGATCCTTGGAATTGATTACTTGTACTATCATGCCCAACTTCTGATTTCTTTCTCACAGGATTTATTTTTGGTATATTGAAAAGCTACTGGTTTTTGCATGTTGATAGTATTTATCCTGCAATATTGCTGAATTTGTTTATCAATTCTACAAGTCTTCTGGTGGAATTATAAGGTTCTACTAAGTATTAAGTCATCTGCAAAAAATACAGCTGGGAATAAACCAACTTGGTCATTGTGTGTAATATTTTTAAGGTGTAGTTGAACACTATTAGCTAATATTTTATTAAGAATTTTTGTGTCTGTGTTCATCAGTTATATTGGTCTTCAGTTTGCTTTCTTGAAGTATGTTTATTTTGTTTAGGTATCAAGATGATACAGGCTTTGTAGAATGAGTTTGGACCATTTCCTTCCTTTAAATTTCATGGAATAATTCAAGGACTATTGGATTAGTTCTTCTTTAAAGATCTGGCAAAATTCAGCTATGAATCCCTCAGGTCCTGGGGTTTTCTTTGTTAAGAGACTTTTTATTACTGCTTCGATCTCATTGATTTTAATTGGTTTGTTGAGGTTTTCCATCTCCTCTTGGTTCACTTTTGTTAGAATTTATTTCTAGAAATGTTTTTCTTTTGTTCTAGATTTTCCAATTTATTGGAATATGTTTTCAAAGTATTCATAATGATCCTTTGGATTTCTGTTGTGTCCATTGTAATATCCCATTCCCACCTCTAATTTTATTAATTTGTCCTTTCTCTTTATCTGGTTAGTTTGGCTAGGATTTTAACAACATTTTTTATTTTTTCAAAGAATCAACATGATTTATTTGATCTTTATTTTATTAGTTTTTTAAAAAATTTAACTCTAATTTTTCTTTTTTCTTCTACTGCTTTTAGTATTTATTTGTTTATTAGTTTGTTTTTCTAAGACCTTAGGTTGTTATTTGAGATCTCTGTTTTTTTTTTTTTCATATAGTTGCCCATAGACATAAACTTCCCTTGCAGTACTGATTTTGCAATATCCCAGAGATGTATTTCCATCTTCATTTGATTCCAGGTATTTTTCAACTTCCCCCTTAATTTCTTCAGTGACCCATTCATCTAAATTATTTTTGGTCTCCATGTATTGGTATAGTTTCACAAGTTTTTCTTCTTGTTGTCTAATTTCATTCCATTATGATCTGAAAAAAATGTAAGAGATTAATTCAACTATTTTTTGTGTTTGTTAAGACTTGCTTTATTGCCTAATATAGGATTAGTTTTGGAGAACGTTTCTTGATCAACTGAAAAGAAAGAATATTCAGTTATTGTGGATAAAATATTTTGTAGATGTCTATTAAGTCCAATTGATCTGTAGTAAGGTTTTAATCTGATGAGTCTTTGTTGATTTCCTGTCTGGATGACCTATCCATTCATTAGAAAAGTGTATTGAAATTCCCCTATCAGTTCCTTTATGTCTAGCAATGTTTGTCTTATGAAATCTGGTGCACCAATATTTGGAGTATAAATATTTGCAATCACCATAGCTTCCTGTTGGATTGTTTGCTTTATCAACATGTAATGACCTTCATTGTCTCTTCTAATAATTTTGGCTTGAAGTCTTCTTTGTTTCATATTAAGTGGCTACTCCTGCTTACTTTCAGATTCCATTTGTATGGAATATAATTTTCCATCCTTTCCCTTTCTGTTTGTGGGTGGTTTTTTTTGCCTGTTAGGTATATTTCTTGGGGAAAATACACAATTGGTTCTTACTTTCTAATACAATCTGTCAATCTGTCTTTTTTGGGTGGGATGGTATTGGGGATTGAACTCAGGGGTGCTTTACCATTCAGCTATACCTCCAGCCCCATCCTCCATCTTTTTTTGGACTTGAGGGTCTTTTTCCAGTTGCTTAGGCTTGTGTTTATAAGTTACTCAAACTTGTGAACCTCCTGCCTTAGTCTTCCAAGTCACTGGGATTACAAGCATATGCATTACTGTGCCCTACCAGTCTCTTTTAATTAGAGAATTAAGGCCATATACATTAAGTGTTATTATAGAGAGTTATGTGTTACTTCCTGTCATTATATTTTATCTTTAATGTTTGAATCAGTCCTGATTCTCTTTTGCTTATTTTTTTTAATGTGGTTTATTCCTTCCATGCTCATTGGCTTATTTTTTCTCTTCCTCTTCTGTGTATAGGATTACTTTTGTATTTTCTACTGTGCTAGCTTAGTGCTCCTGACCTCTTTACTTTATGCTTACCATGGAAGGTTTTTATTTCTATTTTAATTTTGAAGGACAACTTTGTTAGATATACTAATCTGAATTGTATATTTTATACAAGTTTGTATAAATTTACTTTAAGGGCTTTAAATCCATCAATCCATGCTCTCCCAGACTTTAGAGTTTATGCTGAGAAATCTGTTGTTATTTTGATGGTTTTTTCTTTATTAGTGGATTGACAGCTTTCTTTTGAAGCTTTTGCCAACCATATCAGCAGAGCCTCAGTTAAGCTACAGCCAGCAAAATCCACTGCTTGGCAGAGGAAATAGAGCTGGGCCCACTCTACCACCCAGATATATAGTGATTACTCCTTCATAGTGCAGTCTCCCAGGTGCACAGAAAGCACTCTTCTTCTTGCCAGAGAGGGCTTGGTCTTCTGGGCAGGAGATTCAGCATCTGCCCTTCTGCAAATCCAAGGGGATTACAGGTTCCCAGGACAAATGTGGAATTTCCAAAGTCACCTACATCTATACTAGATGAGGAGGTCTGGGTAATAATTTTGAAATTCTCCCTCCACATAAAAAACTCCCTAAAACAGTACACAAAACTCCCACCTGCCCCAGCAAGGAATCTGCCTGCCAGTCTAGACATGACAGTCCTCAGGTGTCCTACCAGTTCACAGGTCCACAGCAGTACACCCAGAGCTGTCTAGATTTGCCCCGGATGATGAGGAGGGCAGGACAAATGTTGGATTATAGGTTATAGTGACTGAGCTCCACATGGTTTTCGTTTCTTGCTTTTTGTTTTTAAGCAAGGACCTGATCTAGACATAGGAAAAACAAACAAACAAATACATAACCCTCCAAACCAAAGCAGAACCCAATGCAGAACCAAGCAGTTCAGATGCTATCTCATGCCCAGAGTCAGAGGATATGTAGCCAAGGCTTGTGATTTAAAACTAGAAGCATCTGAAAGAAGTCTCGATGCATTAAACACTTTGGCAAGAATAATTTTGGCTTTTCATATTTTTTTAAATTTTACCTGTATTTTTTTTTACTTTTCCTCACCTATTTGCTATTTCATATCTTTATATAATTTTAAGTGTTTTAATTCATTAATTACACAATTCCATGTATCTTTATTCTGCTCATTAATGTGTTCCCTTCCCTTGCTTTCTTTTTCTGCTTTCTCCTCTTGTTTTTATTTTGTATCTCTTCCCTCCCCCTCACTTTCTTCTTTTCTCTCTTTCTCTTTCATCTCCTTTTCACACTATTGGGTACATAATGCATTATCAGTTTTACTTTTTCTGTTACCTACTGTTTTCAGCTGATTCTGTATAATTTCACTCTCCCTTTCTTCTCTTTGATTAATTGAATGATAGAGAATATTTTCAAAAGGTTTTTATTGAATGTTGATATATGGTTTGCTGTTAAGATGTTGCTATTACTGATGGCTATTTTCTCCTCTCAAGAAATATCCATCCCAAAAGAAGAGCAAATTTCAATGTAGAAATACAGATAACATGGAAAAACAGGCAATATGATTGATGCCTCTGAAAGTTCAAAACTTTCCAACAATTAAGCCCAGAGCTATGAAGTGGAGGAAATGCTCAAAAAAGAATTCAAAAGGTTGCCTTTTTAAAATGACCAGTGAATTAAGAGAAGATCTAAGGAATGAACTAAGGGAGAAGACACAAAATAGGAAAGAGCTTTTCAAAAAGTAGATAGAAATCCTGAAAAA
Source organism: Glaucomys volans (assembly GCA_020662805.1). Classification (NCBI taxonomy): domain Eukaryota; kingdom Metazoa; phylum Chordata; class Mammalia; order Rodentia; family Sciuridae; genus Glaucomys; species Glaucomys volans. Next base: position 19,768 of record JAJEJO010051346.1, read on the forward strand.
GGAATCAGACAGAAATCTTGGCAATGAAGCACTCAATCAAATAAAAAATTCAGTTGAGAGTCTGAGAGACTAGATCAATCAGAAGAAAGGATATCAATTCTAGAAGATAAGGTACATGAATTACAACATTCAGATAATAATAAGGAAAATTAAATAAGAAACTATGAACAGAATATACAAAAGCCCCAAAACAACATAAGAATCATAGACCTTGAGGAAGGAAAAATATATAGACTAATAGCATAGAAAACTTTGTCAGTAAAATAATATCAAAAAAATTCTCTAATCTTGGGAAGGAGATGGAAATACAAGAACTGGAGATATTTAGAACTCCAAATAGTAACAGAAAAGAACTTCTCCATGACATATTATAGTTAAACTGCCATAAATTCAGAAAAAAAGAAACAAGCATAAAAGTTGCCAGAGAAAGTACCAAATCACTCCAATTTTAGAAATTAAAAAAAAGAGATAGAGATTAAAGAGAATTTGGTACATTTGAGACTACCATTTTGTCCCTTTGGACTCTGAATCCCAAATTCTCTGCATTTACAGGTCAAACATCCCTAATTTGAAACTCTCAAATTCAAAATGTTTCAAAACATTTCAGACTTGAGACTTTCTAATTAGGGATGCTCAATTGCTGAAGTCTATGTGAATATTCCAAAATTCAAAAATTTCAAATTCTGAAACATTTCTGATTCCAACATTTTAAACAGGGATACTCTACCTGTACCTGCTTTGTTTTTCAAGAGTGTAATGGTTAACTTGACTGGGCTAAGGCATTTCCAGATATCTGGTAAAACATTATTTCTGGATTTCCTGGTGTGTTTGTGAGGGTATTTCCAGAAGAAATGATAGTAAAGTCTCTTGTTTGCAAAGACACTTCAATCAGCAGATTGAGAAAAGATAGCCAATGCCTTCGCCAATGTAAGTGGGCATCAACCAAACCAGTGGGGGCCAGAAAAGAATAAAAAGGCAGAGGAAGGCTGAATTTACTTTTTATTTAAGCTGGGACATCCATCTTCTCCTGATCTCAGGGAGTAAGTAGCATTCCTAGATGTAAGTCTTTGGTCTCAGAGTAGGACTTATACTACAAGCCCCTGAAGTCTCAGGTCTTTGGACTCAAACTGGGATCATCAATTTCTCTAGTTCTCAGACTTTTGGGACTGGGTTGAATTATGCCACCAATTATGCTTTCCTGGTTCTCTAACTTGCAGATGACCAATCATAGTACTTGGCCTTCATGATCAAATGATCTAACTGCTGTAGTAAATATCTATTCATATAATCTGTTGGTTCAGTTTCTATGCAGAACCCTGACTAATACAAAGAGGGTCTAAAATCTTAAGATGAAAGATGATGTTCTTAAAAAGGTATAAACTCAGGAAATGTAGGAAGAGTTAAGAGACAAGTCCAGTACAGATTAATGGGGCTGATTTTCTTAGACTCATTATGTGGTTTTTGGCCAATACAGATCCATACCTATCCAAACATTCTATTTGTTCTAAGTATGGAGGATCTTACTGTCCCCTCTAACTTCAGTAATCTCAAAATCTTTCTTCTGTTTCTCCAATTTCTTTCTTGAAACTTATTGTCCTCATATGATAGAAGACAGTCATAATGGCTTATGATTATTTTTAAAAATTAGAGAGAATAGATACAAAGCATCTAGACTAGGACCTGTCTAATAAGTATTGGTTGCCATTATCAGTTTTTTTTCCTGTTTCTATTTTTAGAATCATCATCAGATACCTTGCAATTTTCTGTTTTCTTTCCTATCATTCCCATTAGACTGCAACTAACTTGGCCCATATCTGGTCACCTCTGCATTCTTAGTGCTCAATAGAGCTTAGCACAAAGAAATTTTTCAAAAATTTGAAGGTAGAAAAAACTGGGTTTCTCATTTTCTGAATGCTGCTCTGCCAAGTTCAGCTGCTTGCAGCCACCTGAATGGCACTTGAAATTTACTTCACAGAAGACAGCCATGAAGGAAAGACTCTGGAAAGATGACCTTTAGGTTTTTATCTCATTAGGGCACTTTTTCTTTCTTATACTCTAATTTCACAAGACACAAGACTGGATGGGAGATCAAGGGAAAGAACATAAAATCCTAGAGAGACTAGACACAATTTGCACCTCTACAAATTGCCCTAAGGACCTTAAATTGCAACTAATTATCACCAGTAATTAGAACTGGTCTTCAGAGAGGCAAAAATAGTGTCCTATAGAGAACAACCATGTTCCTCCAGAGAAATTCATATGGGACAGGTGTCAGTCCTCTCACCATGTCTTTCCCTGATGAGGGGGGCCTCCGTCTGCTCCAGTCACTGACCTAGAGACTGACTGCCTAGACCATTGTTATACTCCATAATATGTCAAAATAATTCTACTGTCATGTATAACTAATAAGAAAAACAATAAAAAAGGGTACAATATGGACCAATTGATGTATGTATGTGTGTATGTATATACAAAAATATGTTCCAAATCAAAATGTATATAGTTTGTATTCAAAACAGAGCTATAATTTTTTTCTTATTTATCTTATTTATCTGCCATGTTTCACAATAAAAGTTTATTATTTATAAAAAAAAAGAATCACACAATTCATCTTGAAAGTGTTCTGAAATGTAAAAAGTGCTCTTATCACTAATATTTTACTGGTTTCTCACAGTATTCCTGTGACAGGAATGATATTCATTCATTGTACACCTACTATGTACAATTTGCTCTGCTAAGCACTGAAAATATAGTAAATATAGCATGCAAAATACCTGACTTTACAAAATTTTAAAATGTATACAAGAGACAGTAAGTAAATATATCATTATAGTACAGTATAAGCAATGCTGTAATAAAAGTATAGGTAAGTATATTAATATATCTCCATGTTACAGATATGGTTATTGTACTAGCTGACATGGAGAAGGGAGCATTTGACCTTGCTTCAAATGCATAATATGAGTGATATCTATTATAAAAATAAGGAAACAAGAGCTAACAGAAATTAAATAAGTTGCTCGTGTTTACACAACATGTTGAGAGCTAAAACTAAAACCCTGGTCCTTCACCTTCAAATCTCTGACTTATTATAAGAAAGCACTTCTATAATTTGTCTCAAAAATGTTTATCTAGCCTCTGCTTAAATACCTTTAGTGACAGAAAATTTACCATTTCATAAGACAATATACTTCATCATAGAAATCAGTTCAAATTGTTTCCTCCTTATCAAAAATATCAACAGGGAGGAAATACTGTAGACTTATTACCTTCAAAACTATGAGAATAAATTTATAGTCTTAAGCAATAAATTTGTGGTAATTTTTTATAGCAGCAAGAAACTAATACAACATACTGTGTTTAATGACTAATTCTATTCCCTATATATACCAAATAGAAGTGCATACATATTTATTCCAAAGACATATGCAATAACATTATTACAATACTATTTGTAATATGCAAAACCAGAAAGTACCCAGATGCCATCAATGGTGTAATGGATAAAATAATTGTGAGACTAAGTCAGGATAATGGTTATCCTTGGGATCGGGGAAGCAAAAGAAGTGTTTCTGAGATACCACTGATACTGTTTTTTGAAATGGGTGCAGATTCATTTTCAGACTGTGAAAATTCATCAAACTGTACAGTGAGGATCTGTGCATTTTTATATGTGTATATTATACTATGATAAAGAGTTTAAAAACTAACCAAAGGACTGATTCAGTGATGGACCTGGAGGTCACTCATGAAGGTCACAAGATTTGAGGAAAAGACTAGAATGCCTTTGGCTCTAGGCAATTATTTAACAGGGTCTGCTTCTTTTAGGCTTACAAAAGAGTCTTTCATTCAATTCAAGACAGAGGTAACTGTAATGCAGTGGCATGGATCTGGGAGGCAGATTTGGGCTTGAATTGGGCTCAGTCATTGACTTGCAATCATATGATAAGCCACTCTACGCATCTATAAAAATGAGTGGTTTAGGATTAACTATAATCTTCACAAATTAAACATAACATGAGTACCCCTATCTCTACTCTTTCCCTGGCCTATGCAAAAAGACCAGGTGTTGTATTGAACAAGGGAGAAGTCACCCAGGAATGCACATGGAGTGAAGGACATGGAATTAGATCTAATCCTATGTTTTCTGGCTAAACTGGATATGAAAGGTAGAAAACAGTTCTGGGAAAAGTCACAGAGACTGTGTTGTTTTGACCATGGCTGGAGCACTAAAGACTTAATAGATATGATTTCAAGATAGGAAATGCCAGGAGAGTAACACCACGTATTATATCTAAAGGGCTAAAATATAGTATAGCCACAGGAATATGTCAGGAAGCAGGGATTCCAAGAGTCATGTAAGGAATAGAGCACTGTTAGGACAAAATAAAGGTTTCAGGACCCAGGCTGTGAATAGCCCTCCAGGGCTAGGAATTCACTCCAACCTGTCATTGACTTAATAACCCAAGGATGGTCAAAGAGTTTTAAAGGACAATGCTGGACTGGAAACTAGCCCTTGAAGAGTTTCAGAAAAAAGACTTCTCTTCAACCCTTTTCCAGGTAAGACTGGGGCTGGGGCATACAACCTCTCTCTTAAGGATGGCTTTAGGCATTTGCAGACAAAAGGAAAGTTCAAAAATCTATTTTGATACCTGGCAATATGCTACTGATTTTCTGTTGTGTTCTATGACCTTTCTGATATGTGTCTATTTTGCTACTGATTTTAATTACAGAATATAATTTCCAGCATGAGGACTCAAGGAAACTCCTTCCAGTGGGCCAAGCTCTTGCCAGAGCCTTCTAGAGAAAAGCAAATGAAAAAGCAGTGTGGCTTAGAGTTGTGTGTTACTCTTTGTAAAGAACACAATGGGTTCTTTTCATATAAATGTCATTGCTGTGATCTGATGCTTTTCTGCATTTCACTAAGAATGAAGGGGAAATAGAATGTGAAAAAAAAAAAAAAGAACATTGCCCAGTTGCTAGGCTCATTTCAGCAAAGAATAAAGGAACTCATCTGAAACCAGGTATATGGTATGCCCAAACTCTGACGGAGGCAGTCAGTTTTCCAAAACTTCAGGTCTGAAAATAATACTGGCTTCTAGAATACAACACGCACGTGCGCGCGCACACACACACACACACACACACACAAATACCCTCCTGAAGCAAAGTGCATAGAGCAAATAGTCATAGAGTGTAAAAGGAGAATTGGGTTTAAGATCCATCTTAGCCATTAACCACCAACAGGCACTTACAAAAGTCACTTAAGAGTCTCAATCTGTTAACTTTTAAAACAAGATTATAAGACTTAATGACTGTCTCCCTGTGCCAGGCATTGTGCTGTGTGGCTTCATTTAATCATGAGAATACTTTGCCAGGAAAACATAAGCCAAGTTCCTTGGGGCAGTAACTGCCTCTTTTTATCATACTTATTACTCTATAACATGATTTATTTGTATAATGGCTGTCTCTCTCTAAATGGTGACACCTTTAGGTCAAAAGTTGGTCTGGCAAGCCTAGGGTCCAGGACTTTACAGAATAAAGCATAGGCAATAAGAAAAGAGGCAGTTAGAGAGTTAAGTCCAACTGACGGTTGACTTTACTAAAACATGAACTAGGAGCAGAGTCAAGAGAAGACACTATGGCTTTATATTCTTTGCTATCAGAGCAGTAAAGCTCCATCTGTTCCTTGAATATACACATACTCGTCTCTCATTCTTGTGTGTAGGCAGGAACAGTGCAAGGTCTTTCAGACAAGGTTAGTACTAGTGTTGGGAACTGGGTACAATTTGAGGGGACCTAGTTTCTGGTCAGATTTTCCATGAAGCAGAAACTAAACCAGACATTAGCACTTAAGATGTTTAAGGAATGCCCTTGCGATCAACACCAGTGAAAGGGAAGGAAAATACATAGGAGTGGACAGACGGAGTACCAAATTGTGGTGGAAGTCCACAGATGGCCTCACTGCATCTCTGGGAGCTCTGGAGCCAGAAGGGTCTTTCAGAGTTGTCCCAAGTTGGACTGAGATTATCAAGGCCTTCATACTCTTTCCTGCTACATCTCTGACTGGATGACTATTGGTAACTGGGCAGACTTCAAAGAAGCTTATAGTTGAAGGTTATATGCTGAGTCCACTCTCAGGAAATGTTTCTTCCTTGAAGAAGAATCTAGGTGGTATACTATGGTGTTCCCTTATGATCTTAAAGTCACCAAATCTGGACTGGCTGTGGGTCAAGAGGCTGAAAGGTCTAACAAGACTGGAGAGCTCGTAGAAAGGGATAGGGGAATATATGTTCTAGTACAAGTTAGGTCAGGGCAGTCCCAGGTCACAGAAACTATATGACTAAGCCAGAGATCATAAATTCAGCCTGGCAATGACTTGAGTCCAGGAAGTCAGGCAATGTCCCAGTGTCAGGCAGGGTTTGCTCAGACACACACACACACAGTTTGAAAGTCAATTGAGGTGCCATACTAGACATCTCTAGGCTGTCCCCAAGGCAACTTGGTTCTTGTGGGGTATGAACAAGAACTAGAAATTCCCATACTGCTCTATTAAAGGACTTAGCAGTTAGCTAGGAAGCTGGGTGGAAGCTTACTAGTGAAAGGTCCTCATATCAGGAGCAGACTACCCTGAGATAAACTATATACAAGAGGCAAACTGAGACCAGAATGGACTTTGAGGTCTTAATAAGTTGACAGAGAGGGTCAGGGGGATATAAGTCACCATAAACAGACTTTAGCAGTAGATGCCTTCAAAAGGTCAGACGTGTCTGGTACATGTTGGTGGTCTCCTGTCCCAGAAGCAACCCAGACTTGTCATTCCAAAGCCAAGATCAAAAAGAATTCAGAGACCATCTGGTTGATCCAAAATTGCAATATCCCCCTTTTTCCTATGAGGCCAAGACCACCAGATACTATTTTTGAGTGGAAGAGAAAAGGGGAGGGAAAGCAGAAATCTGAGAGACCTGACAATTTTACCTAAAGAGGACTATATCAATATAAAGAGACAGTCTGGTTATAGAACAGAACTAAGTTTACTGGTTTGGAGTACAATTTATTGTTATCGCTATTTATTTTCAATTTTGTCAGCAAATGAGACTCCCGAGGAAGACCAGAGCTGTTTTACAGAAAGGAAGATGTTATATTTTCTTCCTGTGGTATGAATACAGTTTATGGACCCACTACACTAATATAAAATATTAACATTTGATATGTGCATTATAATTCTACAGTATTAGACTCAGTATATCTCATGACTATTGTATCCCTAATGTCAATAGTTATTGATATACAAAGGGACCATAGAGAGTATTTGAAGAATCAATGTGATGAATAAATGAATTGATCTATTTTGTGAAGCTGATAAAACCCCTGTGAAATAGATATTATTATAATACTCATTATACAAATAATCTTATGAAGGTTAACTGAGTTGTTGAAAGTCATAGACAATGTGTGATTGCACGGTAGCTTAACCCAGGTCTCCTGACTCTAAGACCATTTGTTGTTTTCACTATCACTTGTTCTTACTTAAATCTTATGCCTACGACACACCCACTGTTAAGAGACTAAAGGACATAAAAAGACTAAGGCCCACCCTAGGCCTAGAATCTGACTTACTGACTCCATAATACAGATTCCAATTCTGCCATGAGGCTTCTGTGGTTATCAATTATCACATATTCATGCATGATACAAATTTCTACATGGCTCAGTTGAAGAATGTACAAACCACTTCTTTGGCACTGACTTCCTGCTCACATAGTACAAGCCAATTTCTTTCAGCATTTTCAGTTGCTTTTTGTGCTTACCAAACATTTTCTGGCTTTGGGGCCTCAGATTGAGAATTCAGTTACATAGTCCAATGCTGGAGGCTTATGGTTTTTGTCTTTCTGCTTATAAGAAATGTTCTTTGCAAAGCAGAGATAGGACCTGCAACCGTGGACCCTTGAGATGATGCCTACACATTTGCAAACATTTCAAATAGGTAAGAAGGTCAAAAGCAAGACTGAAGCCTAAGTTGAACGATTCAATATTGAATAGAGAAAGCACTTGTAAGTAACGGCTTGGGACAGTTTTGAAAGACAAATCTTAGATTGTTAAAGCTGACAAAGACTTCAGAAATGACCTGACTTAACTATACAGGCAGAAAGAGTACAGTCCAAAATGTACATGAGACTTTCCTTAGGTCACACAATCATGCTGACTTCACCCTTCAAGGGTTAATAATTCTTTGACTCCTCCTTTTCCTACCCTAATCCCACAGTTCTATATTCATTTTCTAACAGAAGTTTCTGTAAAATTAGTGGACTTAATAATTGCCATTGTTTCATTAAGAACACTCTCCATTTCAAAGCCTACAGAATATAGGTACTATTATGGTTTAGATCTTTAATGTCCAAAGAAAAACTCATATGTTAGACAATCTAAGAATGATCAGGGATGACATGATTAATTATAAGGGCTGTCACTTCATTGGTGGATTAATCCATTCGATGGATCATTAAGTGGAATGGACTACTAGGTGGTAACTGTAGGCAGGTGTGGCATGGCTAGAAGAGGTCAATCATTGGGACTGTGACCTGGACTATATTTTTACATGGCCCCTTCCTTGTTCTCTTTCTGCCTGGCTTCCATGAGCTGAGAAGTCTTCTTCTGCCATGATTTTCTCCCTCATCTCAAACCCAGAGTAGCGCAGTTGGCTGACCATGAATTGAAACACTGAAACTGGGCCCAAAGCAAACTTCTTATCCTCTAAGTTGTTCCTGTCAGGCATTTTGGTCATAGCGATGGAAAGCTTACTAATACAGGTACAGGGAGTTTAAGCCATTTGCTAATGACCTCCCAGTAAAATGTGATTGATCTCCTTCCAACTTCAAATCTTCAGACCATAAAATCTCTGCTATTCACATGTGTATGATGCACATTCAACATAACCCTCTTTCAATGAAAACAAAACTGATGGATTTCTATTACTGACAGGATAAAGTTTCAACTTGATATTTAAATGCCTTAATAATCTGGCCCCAAGTTAATCTAAGCCCTCAATATCCTACTGACCCATATCCAATCTTCTGGAATATCAGAATTTGGATATGAGGTGTCCCCCCAAAGTTCCTGTGTTAATACAGGAATATTTGAAGGTGAGATGACTGAAATGTGAGAGCTGTAATATAATCAGTCCATCCTAGTTTGAATGGACTACCTAGGTGGTAACTAGGTAGGTGAGGGCATGCCCTAGAAGGGTTTGTCTTCTCTGTGCCCTTTCTCCTCTCTCTCTGCTTCCTGATCACCATGTCCTGAGCTGCTTTCCTCTGCCATGCTTTTCTTCCAAAATTCTTTGTCTTACCTTGGGTCCAAAGCAAAGTAGTCAGTCCACCATGGACTGAACCTCTGAAATTGTGACTCTAAAATAAAATTTTCCTTCTATAAATTGTTCTTTCAGGTATTTTGGACACAGAACCTACAAGTTAATTAATGCAAGGGGTTTCCTCACTATGCTATGAGCATGCCATGTATTGGCACATCTCTAAGCCACTGTTAATCCTGATCATTTTAAGTCCTCTACGTAAAGCACTGTGACCCACTTTCTTTACCTGTTAAATAATTCTCATCTTTCTACCTTAACTTACATGATTCCACTTCTGGAAGGCATTTTCTGAATTCTCAAGAATTCAGTATTCATTCCTTTGTGTCTCCATACTATGCTGTAGCTGGATTATGATATTTAAGTACTATTTTAACTATTTACTAATATTTTTGAATCCCACATTTGACTTGATCTCCTTGACTATGTTTTATAAAAGGAATAAGAATCATCATATATTAAATAGAGAAAAAAGACTGGGCATGGTGGTACACACCTGTAATCCCAGTGGCTGAGGAGGCCGAGGCAAGAGGATCATGAGTTCAAAGCCAGCCTCAGCAATGGTGAGGTGCTAAGCAATTCAGTAAGACCCTGTCTCTAAAGAAAAAATAAAATAGGACTGGAATGTGACTAAGTGTTAGAGTGCCTCTGAGTTCAATCCCTGGTACCCCCTCAATTATACTTTTTTAGTGTAATTATTTTATTTCATAGATCACGTAGGTTGAGAAAAGTACCAGGATATAGAAGATGCTTATACATATTTATTCTCCTTTCCTTTTAACTAACCCTGAGGATCTTTGTCTCTACTTTATGATATTAGAGTAGGGATCAGAAAATTTAAATAACTTGCCCTAGGTTATAGGGCTTGACTTTGGCAGAACTGGGATTCTACTAACGTCCTCTAAATCCCAATGTAAGGGCTCTTTCTGTTGGTTGCATTTCTGTTGCCTCCCATGCACTGAGGCCAAAGTTTTAAGCTACAAAAAAGAGCTTAGGGAATCCAAACATCCTCTTCTATGGTAGCCACTCTGGATCTGAGTGGGTTCCAGAAGGCCCTGCAAGGATGATAATGTTGTTTCTATAGTTGGGAATGACCATATATCCATCTGTAAATATGATTGAGATTGTTGTTTCTATCATCTGCATAGTAAAAGGCACCACAGACTGCCCTGTTTACTAATTTTTCTTCCCTTGTACAAAAATCCTCCTGAAGCTATAGGACCATATCACATTTTTTATAAGGAAAACTTGTCTGCCAGCAATCTAAGCTCAATCTCCAGCCCAGATCTGCCCCAAAAAGTATTAAATATTTTCCTGACGTGGATTTGTTGTTTTAAGTGGAACATATTTTATCATACTCAGTGAAGGCATTATGCATATATTTATTAATTTATTTTAGGCAGTGACATTAAGAGTACAGCTACCTACCATGCACCGAATGGCTTGATGTAAGCAAGAGCTCTCAGGTGGCAAGTTAGGGATGGTCTTGAGAAACTTTTTCCCATGGAAAGAGTGCAGTGAAACAAAATTGCAGAATTATGTTCCCAAGAATCAGTCCCAAAGACCTCTCTCAAGCACAGTGTTTGTGACTAGTAAGACTCCTCAAAGTACATGGCTTATTTATGAGGCCTCTGAGAGCCTGTAGGATCAGAACTTTGTCGTTGGAAGGGTTCTTTGAGATGTATCCATGACCCATCTAGTGTACGTGGGAAAGGTCAAACTTTTAAGGCCACACAAAAGCAGGTGTAGAATTTGGACCAGAATCCAGAAATCATGATACATGATATCCTGTTTCTGATACCATCTACTTTGCACTATACTTTAGAGAGCAAGATGGAAGCACCTTAGCTTGATGACAATAAGTTCATGATTTAGAATAAGTGGGATTTATATCTACATGCTGGCTTTACCATTCAGTAGCTATTTGACATGGGAATGTTCCTTAGTCTCTCTGAGCTTCAGTTTCCAAATCTGTTAAGCAAAGTCATAAGTATATCTACTTCATAAGGGTGCCCAATTCACAGAATGCTTGTGAGGATAAAATGTGTATGTATGGAAAACTCTTAGCACACTGTCTGACACAATAAGTTTTCACTAAACATTCATTTTGGCAATTCTACATTCCTTTTCTTTTCATCTCTTGAATTATTCCGAAGGCAAACTTAGAAGTACTATCTTCTTTTTATAGAAAGGACAAATGAATACAAAAATTCATTTAAAATGAAAGAAAGACCTAATATAAATTCTTAGATGAGAGAGAGGTTAATATAATTTAAAATCTTTTGTCACTTCATCTAGGGCTTCAATTTACCTAACCACAACAGATTCAAAATATGTCTTGCTTTGTCAACAAGCCCCTAATACTGGCTTGCCATTCTCAAAACAATTCTAAAACCCTAGAATACTACACCACGTTCCAGAAGGATCCATAATGATGAGTAAAGGGTGTTTCTAATTAATCGTCTCTGGGATACTGTCTTACGCTAAAAGGAGTTTATTTTATTGCTTAAATTTCACATACATACCTCACACATGCTCCTCATTCCAATCACAGTAATAGAAGGGAGTCCCAGAAGGCACATTTTTGTTTCTGTGTATCAGCACCCATGGCCCATTTATGAGCATGCTCCCTGTGAATATCTTTTGTTGCTACTAAGTTAGAAAGTTAGCCACCTTGTCCTGAAAATATGATTCTGTGACCTTTTTTTTGAATTTTTAAAATTTGTTCTTTTTAGCTATGCATAACAGTATTTTTCAAATGAATGAAGAGCACTACCATAAAGTTTAGTCATAAGAGAAGAGTATAGAAGATAGTACTTGGGGTAGCTGCTGAATCCTTAGTGATTCTGCATTCCCTGGAAATCGCTCCAGAACTCAGGAGCGGGCACATGGCCTTGACTGTTCCACATGGTCCTGCCTTAGGCAGAGCTCACTGAGCTATAGATCAATATATGACCTAAGTCAAGACAATCAGAGTGGACTAGGAAATTTGAAATAGGAAATGGAGAAATAAGACTAGTGTGGTTGACACTGAGTCATAGTCATGAGTTGGCATTCATGAATTTATAATGTTGAGATCTCTAGGGAGTGCTTAGGGGAATTCCCCCAAGACTTTGTTCTTCAACTTTCCTTTATTTGGTGTGAAAGACCTCAGTATGCTTTCAATATCATCATATTTTTGTTCTGTTTTGTTTTTCAATTTCATTTATGACCAAGAACAATTTTACAAACAAAAGTGGCATAGAAAATTATCTTTTAATAGTTGGCACCAATTCTCAAAAAGAAACTGCTTTATTTTGGGAAATGCTGTGATAAGCTACTTGGATATAGATGATGAAATCTAAAATCATGAGCTTCAAATAGCTATAAGAAAATAAAAGATGAAATACTTGCAATTTATAAGAAAAGAACAAGAATTTTTGAATGGGGAAAACAGAAGAAAGGAATAAAAAGTAGAAGGAAAAGAGTAAAACACACATAAAGATTAAGATCAGGAAGATGAAACAAATAACTAACAATGTTTTAAGAACAGGTGTACAGGAATGATAGTAGAGTGAAACAGACATTATTACCTCATGTACATGTGTGACTGCATGATCAATGTGATTCTACAATATGTAAAATCAGAAAAATAGGAGATTACACTCCATTTATATTTAATCTATCAAAATGTATAAATGCATTCTCCTGTTATGTACAACAAATTAGAACAAATAAAAAATTACGAATGCACAGATGGTGTGGCTCTACTTTGTGTACAACCAGAGAAACAATAGTTGTACTCCATTTGTGTTCAATGAATCAAAATTAAATAAATTTTAAAAAATAAAAAAATTTAAAAAGCACTAATCTAAACTTAAAAAAAAAAGAATAGGTGTAACTAACATCAAAGCTAAAGGCTATTTTTTGCAATGTTGTAAATTCCACTCATCTTCTCAAATCTTCAGAGAAGTCTAGTTCACACAGACCAATATAGTAGGTTTAGTTTACATACTAGGTTTGTAGAGTAGGTTAATCTTATTTATGTATATATATGTGTATATGTGTGTGTGTGCTTGTGGGCATGTATGAATGTGTGTGTGCATGTACATGTACCTGTGAATTTAGATATATCCAGGAGAGGGGTGAACTCCTTTTCTGAATCAATCATGACAATCATTATATGTAAGAAAGCAAAATGATCCATAAACAAACATAAAGAGGTTTGAGCTAGCAATAACTCTGAATTCTAGTATTTACCTCAACCCACAAAAAGCTCTGGAAGAGGCTGGGAGAGATATAGAGCTTCCAAGTCACAGAGGGCAGAAGTTTTGAATTAATTTCATTTAAATCTCATGAAAAAAGGGATACTTTAGTACTTTAATGGACATTTTACTTGTATAGACTGTTTTGACAAATGACCTTGGCAAGTTACTTTTCTCTTTCCTTGAAATCTCTAGTCAACCTAGCCCTCTTAACCCTCAGCCTTCTGTATTATGAGAATGTTGGAAGAGATGGCCCATTCCATAGTCACTTCTCTGACATCAGAATTTTAGTATCCATTTATCCAGTTTTTATCCATTTATTCATTTGTTCATATATCTCCTCACTCATCAAAAATGTCTTGATTACTCATCTACTATGTGTTACTGTTTTAATCAGATTTTTTTTTGTCACTGTGACCAAACAAGAACAATATAGAAGAGACAAGTTTATTTTGGATTACAGTTTCTGAAGTCTCAGTTCATACATGGCTGACTCCATAGCTGGGGGCCCAAGATGAGGTAGAACATCATGGCAGAAGAGCATGGCAGAAGAAAGCAGCTCAGGACATGGCAAATAGGAAGCAGAGAGAACTCTGCTCACTAGGGACAAAATATCAGCCCCAGATGCATATCCCCAGTGACCTACCTCCTCCAGCCATACTGTACCTACCTATAGTTACCACCCAATTAATTCATATCAGTAGCTTAACCCACATTTACTCCTGAATATTCTTGCACTGGCTCACACATGAGCATCTGGAGACACCTCATATCTAAACTATAACAGTTACTATTCTAGATGCCTGGGATATACCAGTGAACAAAACAAGAAAATTTCTATGTTTCTATTATGTAACATCAGGTTTTTAATAATAGGAATTTTCAGTAATTTAAGCAAGAAGGAATATGGAAAACAGAAAATCAGACAGGAAAGTGAAGATGAACAGAGAAATTGATCTAGAGTCTCCAAGCCATCAAAGAGTATTTCTGCAAGTATTTCTGAAAGTATAGGGTCCAGTACTGCTGCCAGTGAGCAGAGAATATTGGGAGAACTTATAACTCTTGTACTGTTAGGAGAAGACACAAATAATTTATACAAAACTGAATGATTTCTGAGGATACAGTCAGCAGAGATGGGGGTTATGGTATAATTAATATTACATGCACTTCTAAAAATCTCAGGTGTGGGCTGCCAGCAGGAGATAGGGCAGACACTGAGAAGAGGTGAGAGCCTGGCAGAGGCTCTTTACCCTAGAGCATCTGTGAAGCCTTTATACCTGTGTCTAGTAATTGTGGTGAAAAACACTAATCTGGGAGTCAAGAGAACATATGAGTTTCTACCATGAACTTACTGTGTGACTTTTCCAAGTCCTATTCACTCTCTGGGCCCTCTGTTCAGATCCCTATCTGAAAAATGATTATCCAAAAGAACTGAAATCAGCATACTAAATGATACATCATTCCAATGTTTATAGAAGCATAATTCACAATAGCTAAGTAATGGATCTGGCCTTGGTGTCTATTAAAAGATGGTGATACACACACACACACACACACACACACACACACACACACAATATGTCATTTGGCAGAAAATGGATGAAACTTGAGAATATCATGCTAAATGAAATAAGCCAGACTCACAAAATCAATGCTCAAATGTACTTTCTCCCATGTGGACACTAAGGAGAGAAAGTATGTAAGAGAAAGGGAATAAAAACCCAGGATCTCATGAAGAGAGAGACAGAATGAGATCTAGAGAGAAGAAGGAAGAGTTGAGGGCACTGGGAAGTAATGGGGAATGAAATTCACCAAATTATGCTGTGTCCATGTACAAATATCCCACAATA
>JAJEJO010051347.1:7855-45876 GCA_020662805.1 Glaucomys volans
AATATTTGCATCTATGTTCATTAGGGATACTGGTCTGAAATTTTCTTTCCTCAATGTGTCTTTGTCTGGTTGTGGTATCAGGGTGATATTAGCTTCCTAGAATGAGTTTGAAAGGGTTCCCTCTTCCTCTGTTTCATGGAATACTTTGAGGAGTATTGGAATGAGCTCTTCTTTGAAGGTCTTGTAGAACTCAGCTGAGAATCCATCTGGTCCTGGACTTTTCTTTGTTGGTAGGCTTTTGATGACTTCTTCTATTTCATTTCATGAAATTGATCTATTTAAATTGTGTATGTCCTGCAGATTCAGTTTGGGTGGATCATATGTCTCTAGAAACCTGTTGATGTCTTCAAGATTTTCTATTTTGTTGGAGTATACGTTTTCAAAATAGCTTCTAATTATGTTTTGTATTTCAATATTGTCTGTTGTGATATTTCATTTTTCATCACGAATTTTAGTAATTTGGATTTTCTCTCTCCTTCTTTTTGTTAGTGTGGCTAAGGGTTAAACAATTTTGTGTATTTTTTCAAAGAACCAACTTTTTGTTTTGTCAATTTTTTGAATTGTTTCTTTTGTTTCAATTTCATTGATTTCTGCTCTGATTTTAATTATTTTCTGTCTTCTACTACTTTTGGTGATGATCAGTTCTCCTTTTTCTAGGGCTTTGAGCTGTAATGTGAGGTCATTTATTTGTTCACTTTTCATTCTTTTATTGAATGTGCTCCATGCAATGAATTTTCCTCTTAGTACTGCTTTCATAGTGTTCCAGAGATTTTGATATGTTGTATCTTTGTTCTCATTGACCTCTATGAAATTTTTTATTTCCCCCCTGATATCTTCTGTTATCTATGCATCATTCAATAGCATATTATTTAATCTCCAGGTGTTGGAGTAGTTTCTGTTTTTTATTTTATCATTGATTTCTATATTCATTCCATTATGATCTGATAGAATGCAAGGTAGTATCTCTATCT
Organism: Glaucomys volans; assembly: GCA_020662805.1. Classification (NCBI taxonomy): domain Eukaryota; kingdom Metazoa; phylum Chordata; class Mammalia; order Rodentia; family Sciuridae; genus Glaucomys; species Glaucomys volans. Next base: position 8,827 of record JAJEJO010051347.1, read on the forward strand.
TTTTGTATTTGCTAAAAGTAGCTTTGTGGCATAACATCTGGTCTATTTTAGAGAAGGATCCATGAACTGCTGAGAAGAGAGTATATTCACTTATTGATGGATGGAATATTCTATATATGTCTGTTAAGTCTAAATTAGCAATTGTGTTATTGAGTTCTATGGTTTCTTTTTTCACTTTTTGTTTGGAAGAGCTGTCCAATGGTGAGAGAGGTGTGTTAAACTCACCCAGTATTATTGTGTTGTGGTCTATTTAGTTTCTGGAATTGAGAATGATTTGCTTGACGTACATGGATATGTCGTTGTTTGGGACATAAATACTTATGATTGTTATGTCTTGCTGATTTATGCTTCCCTTAAGCAGTACGAAATGTCCTTCTTTATACCTTCTAACTAATTTTGGCTTGAAGTTCGCTTTATCTGATATGAGGATGGAAACCCCCACTCTTTTGCTATGTCCATGTGCATGGTATGTTTTTTCCCATCCTTTCAGCTTTAGTCTGTGGGTATCTTTTTCTATGAGATGCATCTCTTGAAGGCAGCATATTGTTGGGTCTTTCTTTTTAATCCAATCTGTCAGTCTATGTCTTTTGATTGATGAGTGTAGGCCATTATCATTCAGGGTTATTATTGAGATATGATTTGTAAGCCAATCATTTTGGCTTATTTTTGTTTTTTAACTTGATTTGGTTTTTCTTTTATTTGGCTATGCCTTTAGGGTACTTCCTCCCTATGCTGACTACATTGTTGTTTTTCATTTCTTCCTCATGGAATATTTTGCTGAGAATATTCTGTAGTGCTGGCTCTCTATTTGTAAATTCTTTTAGCTTTTGTTTATCATGGAAGGATTTTACTTCATCTTCAAATCTGAAGGTTAGTTTTGCTGGGTATAAGATTCTTTGTTGACATCCATTTTCTTTCAGAGCTTGAAATATGTTGTTCCAGTCCCTTCTTGCTTTTAGTGGCTGGGTAGAGAAATCTGCTGATAACCATATAGGTTTTCCCCTGAATATTATCTGATTTTTTTCTCGCACGGCCTTTAAAATTCTATCTTTATCTTTGTATGTTAGATACTTTCATTATAATGTGCCTTGGTATGGATCTGTTGTAATTTTGTACATTTGGTGTCCTGAAAGCCTCTTGTATTTGATTTTCCATTTCATTCTTCAGATTTGGGAAATTTTCTGATATTATTTCATTGAATAGATTATTCATTCCTTTGGTTTGTATCTCTGTGCCTTCCTTAATGCCAATAATTCTTAAATTTGGTCTTTTCATGATATCCCATAATTCTTTTAGGTTCTATTCTTGAATTCTTACCATCTTCTCTGTTTGGTCAACTTTGTTTTCAAGATTAAATATTTTGTCTTCAATGTCTGAGGTTCAGCCTTCCAAGTGATCTAGCCTGTTGGTTATGATTTCGACTGAGTTTTTAATGTGGTTTATTGTTTCCTTCATTTCAAGGATTTCTGTTTGGCTTTTTTCAGAATCTCTATCTCTTTATTGAAATGATCTTTTGCTTCCTGCATTTGCTCTTAACTCATTGTTTGCTTCTCTGATCATTTTAATTATGTGCATTCTGAACTCCCTTTCTGACATTTCTCCTGCTCTGCTGTCATTGGATTCTGTTAATGTAGCATCTAGGTTTGTTTGGGACACTTTCTTCCCTTGTTTTCTCATGTTGTTCATGTATCTTCCCCTTTATCAGTAAGAATCTGAGGTATTGCAGTTTCCTCCTATAGATTTATAGTGTCTCTGCAGGTTTCCAATACCTCACGTGGGTGCTCTGGGCTGGCCTACCAGGCACGGAAGTCTCACAAGTCTGTGCTGGGCTGAGCCTGATGTCTGTCTCTGGTCCCACCTCCCTGGCCTGAAAGTCTTGTGGGGCTCTGCTGGGCTGGGTGGGACCTAGGCCTCTGGGCTGGCCTCCCAGGTGCAAAAGTCACAGGGGTCTGCTCTGGACTGAGTTTGATGTCTGTCTCTACCATAGTTTTTTAAATCTCTACAACTCAAAAAAATCTGCCAGCATTTTGTGTACTATACCTCTTTAAGGTTTATTTTATTTGCGTCATTTTCCATTCATATTTTTCAGTAGTGGTTTTCTTCATTTTTCACCTCATTTCTGAAATTTTCTTCTTCTTCTTAAAATATTTTCCTCAGTTTAAAAATAAGCTGAACTTAGTAACATCTCACTTTTTTAAAAAACTTCAATTTATCCTATTTCCTACAATTTAGGCTTTATCTTTCCTTTGTCAAAATTTTTCTGAGAAAAGCTTTTATAATTGCCAATCAATTATCCATTACAATTTCATACTGGCATCTACAAATTACTGAAATTCCAATTATAAAAAAACTCTTTGCCATCAAAAAGCCTCTCAACATACATTTCTTTTCGTGCTAATTTTCTTTGACCCTTTAGAAACTTTCTTCATTTTTTAACCACTTTTGTCCCCTTAGCTTAAGTGATGATAATGGCCATGTCTCCCCTTTTACTCTCACCTCCCAGAATCAATTCTCTTTTATCCTCTTTGGTTCCACTGCTTTCTATACACAAATTAATTCTCAAGGATTTGTCCTGGGCTCTCAGTCTTCATTGATCCATATATTTTCCCAAAAGAGCTTGGTTTCAACTTTGCCTTCAAGCAAATAACTACTAGACATACACCTCCAGTCCTGAATACTATTTCTAAATTTTAGTTCATTTTTTCTAGTGCCTAATAGATATATTTCCAACAACAAAAAAATCTGAAACAAACTCATCTTCCTACTACAACCTTTTGTAAATGCTGCCCTATCCACTAAATTATTTTTTTGTTTCAGTTATACAGTTCCAAAATTTTAGAGGAGTATTTCCATATTTCTTCCTTTCCCACATCAATTTGTTACAATTTTTTCATCAAATCTTTGCACTATCATTCATGAGACACTGATGAAAGAAATGTGAGACTAAGACTTGTTGAAATTCCAACCTTATGACTCACTTATCTGATGATGAATTAGATCCCTGTATCTCACTATGCTTCATTTTCTTCTATGAAATTAAAGTAATACCTTTACACATCAAAGGATATGATGAAGAATAAACAAGATATTTTTCAGAAAGGTCTTTCCCATCCATCTGAGTGAACATAGCCCAAATCTTCAGGCCTTTCATCCTGTGAGTTCCTTCTTTGCATTTTGCTTGTAATTAACATCATCTGACTTCTATAGTCACTTCATTTCTTTTTTGCTTTTTTTTTTTCAGCTTATATATTTATTTCCTGTGCCTTGCCAGTAACCTTAAACAAGGGCAGGAAATTTGTCAGTATTATTTGCCACTGATTTCCCAAGACCTAGAATGATCCCTTGTATATCTTAGGTAAAAGAGCATGTATATGTTTAAAGAGTGAAGGAATAAAATATATCAAGTGCCTACTACATGGCTTTCACAGAAAAAGTGTCTGTCCTCTACTTTTTATAGTATCTTTTTTGGCATTGCAGTCTGCTTTGTAAATCCTAGTAACATCCCTTCTTGCCTAGAGTAACTAATCTCCTTGCTGTCATTTGTTTTCCACCCTTGTCTTCTTTAGTCTGCTAGCAAAATATTGAATAATTGCCTTTTAACTTTGGTAATATCATTGGTTCATGAGCACATACTATGAGAGAACCATTCTATTTCCTTACTCAAATATCTTCAATTGATCTTCATTATATTTACAAAGAAATCTAAATTCTTCTGTATGTTATTCAACTTACCCAATTTTCATTTCTCCCTTAAATGAAACTTGGTCCCTCATTTATTTTGATTGTCCTTAATGGGGTCATGTATGGTCCTATCCTTGATTATATCATAGCACAGAAATAAAATTTTTCATTTAGAGTCCAGGTTAATACACCAAACTTAAATACTCCCTAATTTTTAATATTTTTAATCATTATTACAAAATTATTACCAAAACCCAAAGTTTTAAAAACTATTATTACAAATTATTACTCTATTCATAATTTTTAAAAAATTGTATCTACTTACTAGAAGTCTTTTAGTGTTATAATTTTAGGCCTCATCATACATAATCACTATTTAATTTTATATACCTTTTCATTTGTAATAATTGTTCAAAATAGTTTTCTATTCTTCCTTGAAACATCTATGCATATATAGCCATGGGCCACATAATGACATTTGGTCAATGACAGACTACATATACAAATATGGTATCATAAGATTATTTCGCTTTATGTTATCATTGTTATCTTAGTTTGTATAAGTACACCCTATGAAGTTTAGACAATAACAAAATTGCCTAATAACATATAAGCATTACAACATTCCTCAAAATGTATTCCCATTGTTCAATGATGTATGACTATATATATGAACTTAAATACACTTGGAATATCAAAATTAAACACTGCTTTGCAACATACTTGCTTACTTACTATATCTTATACCTGAATTTTTTGAACAGCTGTAGAGTTAATCCCTTCTTTTAAACTTTTATTTATTTGCTCCAACATCAATATTCTATGAAGAATGTTTGTTTTATTTTTTATATATCCAGCATTGTGTAAATTCTAGGATTCAAGTTTTTCCAATCACTTCTTCAATATTTTATAAATCAACATATAATGATGGTTTTATTATGCTAATGTCACCAAATTACTTGTTTAAGAATTATTTTATCCTTTTCCAAAAATAATATAAATTGTACTTTATAGCATTCTAAAAATACCAAATATTTCTCAAAGAAATCATTCATATACTAAACCAAAATGAATTAGAGATCTATTTTAAAATAAAAAGCAAAAATATATTTTTCTACAACTTCATGATTTTAGGATCAATGTCTTCATGCAAGAAGCATATAAGTCTTCATGAATGCTCAAATAGAAAGCCATTACTAATACAGTCACTGATTTATGATATATAAATTATATAATTTTTAAAAAGTTTAAAAAATTTAAGTGTAGAATTTAGAAGCTAAAAATCTACTTCTTTAAATTTAGTTCAAATGAAATCCTAATGAAGTTACCTTTCTCAAAGCAGCGCAGAAATTGAAGAAGAGTCGCTGGTTATATGTTTTGAATCTTTCAGGAAGATGCCAGTTCTGAATTATTTCTTCATCAGAAATTACATGATGATCCAATGCTTTGAGAGGCCATATAGTGTTAACAAGAACATGTCTATATCCTTTCTTAAGGCTTACCGGACAATCAAACAGAGTGAGAGCAATGAGGCTTGGACAGGCAGACAATACACATATATTCTTTAACTTTGCAAACGCATTGTCATGAAGATAGAGGAGTTTCAGGTTCTTTAATCCTCTCCAAAACTTTGTATCTGGTAGATTCTTTATCTGAAATATCATTAAAAGTAAATTTAGCTCTAATATTACTTTTCTAAACGTTGCATGGAAAAATAGCAAAACATTAAACATCTTCTAAAATTCAGCATCCTGCAAGTTTCTAATTTACAATCAAGATAAATGTTTCAAAAAATATAAATGATTTCTGGAAAAACAGCAATACATTGGGTATTTGTAATAAAACATCATTACTGTTATAATTAAATGCATAATCATATATATTTTATTCAGTGAAAATTCCTTGATAAGAGCTGACTCTAAATTTTCTAGAATACTTTCTTTATATAAAGAATTGGAGTCAAGAATTATTCTTACTTTAGATTACAAATTTAAGAAGTAAAACATACCAAATTATGCATTGTTTACGCACTTTATTTTAAAATTTTTATTGCATTTTTAATTTTATATTAATACACATTTTACTTTTACATTATCTGGAAACAATATTGTGGATAGATAACATACATGTTCATTTCATATAAATTTCATTTACATTCAAACATCTTAAATGACTATTGCTTACCTGATTTCCATGGAGATCAAGTTTAATTAATTTTATACAATTTTGAAGGGGATGAATATCTGTAATAAAATTATTTGAGAAAATGCATACTTTAAGAGAGATACAAGGTTGCAAATTTTCCATTGATTTTAAATAAAGGCCACTGAACTTCACAAAAACAAAATCTTTTTGGTCTTCTATTATATTTTCATTATAGTGACTCCATTCTTCATGACTGGTTAGCTCTTTTGTGATTGTTCCATGAAACATCTGGGAAAGATGGAAAAATTTTCAACTTTTAAAAATTTTTCTGAAAACAAAACAGAATATTTGCTAAGATATAGTGAGAATGAAAATGAATAGAAAAGATAAAAACTTTAAAAAGGAGTATCTAATTCCTAAAGAGTCTTCTATCCTGAAATATTTTAAATATCTAATTACTACTGAAAAAAGTATCATTGTGTTTACCAAACCAAAACCAGTAAAAGGAAGAAAAATTTTCTTTTTCATAGATTTGAGAATATGGAATAAAGATGTTACTTCTAGACAAGACAAGTAACAAATTATGCCTTACATAGTATAATAATTTAGGTTTAACAACAATGTTAACTAAAAATAAAATCACTGAAGAGTTAATAACAATTTAGGAGAATGATAACTCGTACCGAGGCTGAAAAATGCATTCAGAGGGAATTAAGGTGTAATACCAATTTTCAATTGTTATCAACAATATTTATTTCTTAAAGGAAAAACCATCACATTCTATATTTTTATGTTCAATTTAATTAGATAATTAGTATTCAGAATTCTAAAAGCTTTGAAATTTAACTAATTAAATGTATCTAAAATTTTTTGATCAATATTTATTGTATAATCTTATATGGTATATCTCATACATATGAATTTGCCCTGAGTATGGGTAATTTTAATTTTCATAAAAGCTAGTCAATTAGTGATAGTTTAGAAGAGAATGTATACACATAAGTGGACTATCTGGGGCTTCTCACAAGATAAACCACTTTCCCTACAGAAGGAATCCAGTTTTTATGTTGTGCAGACAAACTCAGTTAACGAAATCCAAATGAGAATGTGAAAATCCAGATAAACTCATACTAATTAAGACATTTGACTATTTTCTATATCCTGACTAAGGTCTAGACATATAACCTTCCAATTTGTAAGCATCATCTATGGAATTTAATTAAAAGGCAGATATCTGAGCCCCACCTTCATATCTATTGTATCAGAATCTCTGTGTTAAGAATGCAGGAATCTGTTTAAGCAAGAAATTCATGGATATCTTGAGAAATATTCGTCTAAATTAAAAGTAAACCAGCCTTCTAAAATCAAAGAGCAAAACAGCACAAATAGACACAAGCTCTTACAAAATTCACCAGACTCCAGAGGCCCTGAAACGTAAGGCAGTATCTACTTTGCATCCCATTGTTTGCATTCCTTTTCTAAATAGAAAATAACTTTAGGAAGTCTTTCCTCAGTTTCCTTTCAAAATACTACTTTTCTGTTGTCATTGGAAGATAGGCTAGCTCCAGAACAGTTTATGACAAGAGTTTAAGAGAGACTATATATGGGACATATTGGCATGTTTCAAAATAAGACAAAAGGGTGCTCAAAAGTTTCAACTATAGCATTCACTTTTTGAAAGCAATAACTATTCTGGAAGAAATTTGCAAAGAGTCACATAACAAAGAAGTGTGTTGTTTATTTTATGGTCATATGTGACTTAAAAAAAAACTTTTTTTGAAGGGAGGAGCTATTTTATGTCAACAGAAAAAGTAAGGAGTACACAGTTCCCATACACTCTCTCATTAACCCCCTAGTTCCTGTAGTTCTCTATTATTAATATTTTGCATTAGTGAGATACATTTGTTAAAATGGATGAACCAATATTAGTACATTAACTAAAGTCCATATTTTGGACTTCACTCTTTGTTGTGGTGTATCTCCGATGGGTATCAATAAGTGTAAAATGATATGTGCCCATCATTATTATGTCATACCCTAGAAGACCCCTGACTTCACCTCCTTCCCTTGTCTCAAGCCTCTGACAACCATTTTCTTTTAATGTCTCCATACTTTTGACCTTCCAGAATGTCATATAGTTAGATACACTGTAGGAGGCATACAATGTATAGCCTTTCCAGATTTGCTTCTTTAACTTAGTAATATGCATTTAAATTTCCTTGGTATCTTTTTTCTAAATGCTCATTTTTAAAGCACTGAATGTACAACAGTTATTAATCCATTTACCTACTGAAGATGGCTTGTTGGGTTCCAGGTTTGGACAATTATAAAGTTTCTATAAGCACTTGTGTTCAGGTTTTTGTGTGGACATTAGTTTTCAAGTCATTTGGGTAAATATCAGCAGTTTACATATTAGATCATATAGTACATTCCATTTTGTAAGAAAAGGTCTCTGGCTTCCAGTCACTGCCCTACTTTGCATCTCCCTATGTAATGAATGAGATTATTGCCCCACATCCTCACCAGTTATTTGGTCAGTATTTTGCATTCTGGTCATTCTAATAGGTATAATTTGCAATTCCTAATGACATATGATCTTGGACATTTTCTATATGTTTATTTGCTATCTGTGCAATTTCTGTGAGATGTCAATATCTTTTGTCCATTTTTGACTGCATTGATTTCTTATTTTTGAGTTTGAGTTTCTTGTATTATTTTGGATGCCAGTCCTTTATCAAATATGTGTTTTGCAAGCATTTTTTCCCCAAACTATGTCTTGCCTTTTCATTTTCTTATTTTTTCCTTTGTTTCACCTCAAAAATTCATTAAAAACAAACTTTGGACAATCAACACCCATCAGACATGAAGTATTGGAGATCTTATTTTCTCACATAAAGATGAAAACGATTTTATACTTTTCATTATGGTATCCCAACAAAATATACACATACACAAAATTATATATATAGTCAATAAGTTTATTTCTCACATAGATCATTACATCTCTAATAAATCTATTTTGAAACTTATTTCTACAAGATATAATATTCACCCTGGCATTTATTTTCAGACATTCTAAACAGTGATAGTAACTAAGTATAGTTATTAATGTCTGCAGACTCACTACTTACCAATGAAATTTTTTATTTCAAATTTTCATCCATCAAAAAGTGGTTTATCTGTATTTTATTTTATTAATATTATACTACAGCAATTGTATTAATAAAACTTTCATTGATTTATTTCACTAATTTTCTGGATGAACACTGTCTATATGTCATCTGAATACATCAATAATCTACTATTAGCATTATTCAAAGCTGAATTCTTTTGTTTTTATACTGATCTCATTCTAATTTTATGAAATGAGAGGTTCTGATTATGTGAAGAATTCAAAAGTATCTATTAGTTGAGTAACGTCCTTAGCTTTGGGAGGTTAACAGATACAATTGTAACACTCCTCAAAATGTTGTACCCTCCCCACCAAAATATTAAATATGCTCCCATTTTCTACATTAAAACGAATGATGTATGGTAAGGGAATTAATTTGATTGACATTCTTCACTCACTTGAAAACTCCTTGCCAATAAGACGTGTAGTTTGATGAAGATAAAAACCATTGAGTTAAATCTGAATTTCAGGTAATTTTTTTATTATGTAATACGTTGCCTTTATTTGCATTCATACAACCTCTTTTAGCTTTAATCAAAAAGATGCCTATTATAAGTAAAAAAATCTATAAGAATTAAAAACCAGTGTGATTAAGGGACTCTTCAATCTAAATTTGAGATAATCAGCATAGTCCTTAATTCAGTGCCCTTTTTTTCCATTTTGTACAACTGTCTACTTTTAGCTTTAATCAAAAAGATTTGTTATAAGCAAAAAAGGTAAGAACTAAATACTAGTATGATTAAGCAGACTCTGGTTTCATGACTTAAAATTTTTTATGAAAAGAAAACTAATTTTCTGAATTCTTAACGTTTTAAAGCAATACATTGGGGAAAACACTGAATTAACTATGTGGTGAACAAAAAAGGCAGTATTGAAATACTAGTTTTTATTTAATTCAATTATTAAAATTCTAAACAATTAACAACGCTGATTCTCAGCTAATGAAATAGGTTGAACTCTGCCATTGCAGGATGTCACACTTCTCTGTCTTGGTGTGATCCTCTTAAGATAAAAGCAAAGACAGTTTTATCCTGGTGCAGAATAGATTTATTCACTGGGATCATAGGCTCAGTATTCCAATGAAGGAAAATGGGCTTCAACTTTTATAAGTTCCAATGTTTAGAAAATGAGGCAAATAAGGGTAGTGTTTGTAAATTTTCTAAGTCTATAGAATATCTGGGTCAAAAGTAAACTGGTCAAGCTGATATTGCTCAACCTTTGCAAGGTGTTATTAGATTCCAGTAAACAGTTCTCTCCCTATGGTGGATTCAGATCCTCCCATGATTCCATATGGCAATTTATTCTTGTCAGTAAAATCTCTTAAGGCTCAGAAAAAGATTTTTGCTGTTCTTTTGTAATTATGCAGCCATTTTAATTTTTACTGTGATTTTTCTGGAAAATCACTGTCTAGCTGACTTTTAGTTATGATGTAGATTCCTGTTCTATTCCAACATCTCCAATTTAAGAAATTTAAATGTCCTCTTTCCATTAAATTATATGTACTCTGAGAACATGAAACTTGTTCTGTTTAGCTAACTTTTTAAAAATTTTTAATATAAGGCCTAGAGTTCTGCCAGGCAAGGTAACACACACCTGTAATCACCAGGGCCTCAGGAGGCCGATGCAGGATGATTGAGAGTTCAAAGCCAGCCTCAGCAAAAGCAAGGCACTAAGCAACTCAGTGAGACCTGTCTCTAAATAAAATACAAAATAGGGCTGAGGATGTGGCTAAGTGGTTGAATGCTCCTGAGTTCAATCTCCAGTATCCACCCTGCCGAACTCTCACCCTAAAAAAGACCTAGAGTCAGATTTCAGTATTATTATATACATAGATGTATCTGGGTGTCTTTTCCTTTCCCTGGAGAAACAGACAAATTGTAGGTAAAAACATGTAAAAGACTACTAAGTACAAAGGACAAACTCTCTCATTTAAGGTAGAAATCTTTTGTTAATTCCTTGAATTCTTTATTTGGAATTCACAAACAATATTCAATCTCTTGCAAAAATTTTTTAAAAACATATAATTTTCAGTTATTTATGCAGTGTAAAAATCACTCCAAAATCTACTAACTTATAACAAAACCACTTTATTATCTCTGAATAAAGACCTGTAGGTTGACTCAGTTGAAGTAAGCAGTTTGCTAACCCAGGTTTACTGAAGTTTCAGTCTTGTGAGCCTCAACTGAACTATCACATCGAAGGTTATTCATTCACAAGTCTGATGTTTTGATAAGGACAGCAGGAAGGTTAGGTTCAGCTGTAAGGAGCCTTTTTCTCCATACTGTCTCAGATCCTCTCCATCCTGACCTGGCTTCTACATTCTCTATCTATTTGTTTCTATAACAAGGGAGCCAAACATGCTTGACACAAGGCTCCCGAAAGTACAAAAGCACAATCGGTCAAATCTTTTTAAGGCTTAGTAGACCAAACTGGTACAGTTTCACCTCAGTCATACTCTATGGTTAGAACAAATTACTCTGATTTTTCAAGCAGTTTATAAAATAGGTAGAAAAAGATGGAACTGAAAACACACTGTTCTAAGTTGTGACCTTAAGCATATTACGTATTCAGTTTCCTCATCTATAAAATAAGAACAGTATTTGTACTTAACCTATAGAATTGCAACAAGAACAAAGAAGTTGACATAACTTACTTATGAACAGATTTAGCACTTGGTAAGTTCTACAAATGTATTAATTACTAAGATAAGTACCTCATTCAATTAACAATTTAAAAGAGAATGTGTTCCTCAAAAAGTAAATCAAGAGATTTCCAGTTTTCAGTTTAGTACGTAGGGAGCTTAGAAGTAATTACTCCATCCTCAGAACACCTTAACAAGTTAGACAAACTGAAAAATGAAAAACTCTCAGATTTGTTAGAAAAATTTGTAGTAGTAGGCAAATACAGATTCATCAGAACCATATAGGTAGCAAGGATGCGGGAATTTAAAGTATAATTAATATGCTAAAGGTTCTAATGGCAAAGGTAAGCAACATGAAAAACTAGATAATGCAAAGAGAGAAATGGAAATTCTAAGAGAAACAACAAAACATGATGAAGAGCACACTATAAGAAAATGAAGAATGCCTTTGATAACTAGTACACTAAACATGGCTAAGGAAAGAATGTCTTGTGTTTGAGAATATATCGTAGAAAATTCCAAAACTGAAAGCAGAGAGAAAAATTTGGGGAAAAAATTTTCCACTCCCAGAACTGTGGGAAAACAAGTAATGGAAATGCTAAAGAAGAAAGAAACCAAAGAAACACCTGAATATCAATACTGAAAACTTCCTCAAACTAATGTCAGACACCAAGACACACACTCAGGAAGCTCAGAGAAGACCAAACAAGATATTTACACACACACACACACGCACACATGCACACACAGGCAAGTCATATACAAGTTTCAAAAAGATCAAAGATAAGAAAAAGAAACTTGGAAGAAGCCAAAAGAAGAAAACATCTTATGTCTGAAGAAATATATTTTTGGTTCTACTTAACTGGTATTTGTTTTAGATGTATTCAGTTTTTAAAACCAATCTCAACTGACATTTTGTAGTGATATGAATTTAAAAATAAATTACTTTTATAAGCACTGTTTTCCATATACTACACTATTTGCTTTATATTCATGTTCTCTATTACCTTAATATTCACCTCCAACAGTATTTATTTGTCACTAAGTAAACAACCTTAAAAAGGTTAGATATAGATAATTTTATAGTTAATTTTGTGAGATGCACAAAAGTGTACATTATTCAATTCAAATAAGAATATAATGTTCAAAGGCAAATTTAGTTTGAGTATAACAACAAATTACAGAAAGTTCCATCCAATTATAATTTCGAAGAAGTTATCAGTTAAAAAAATCAGTATCACTGTCAGTAAAATTTTCTTAGTTTACATCTAATAAAGTATTAATTTCATCAATATATATTTTAGTAACACTATATAAAATATTTACATAAGATACAAAATACATCACCTATAAGTCTCATCTTTACCCCCAAAATTTCCACTTAAAAACACTGGTGACAGGGCTGGGGAGGTAGCTCAGGATAAAGCACCTGCCTAGCTTGTGCCCAGGGTTTGATCCCCAGCACTGCAATAAATAAGTAAATAAGGAAATTGGTGACAAATGCATGAAGTGGAATTACATACTATTAAAATTATATAAGGTTATAATTAACATAATATCTAAATTAAACACTGAGAAGTAAAAAATATTTATTTTGCATATTCATTTATTTTCCAAATGTGGTACATAATCAATATGGAAAAGAAATTTTCAAAAATATGCCTTGCTGACTGTATCAATTATCTCTGGACTTTTCACTCACTCACTGAAATGAATAGAGGTATGAAGAATATAGATGTTTTCTTAAGTAAAAAGTATATTAAAATATGTTACTAGATTTGATGATCCATGTGGATGTAACTTATAAGCATTACCAATGACATTATTAAATAAATGAAATTCTGGACACTAAACTCCATAATTATTAAAACAGCTGCTAAGACACTTACATGGAAGATGAAACCATGAAAATGAAAAAAGAAAAAACAAAGTATTTGACTTAGACTGTCTACAACACATTTAACCCCTTCTAATCTAATAAAAGAAAGTGATGAAGTGATGATATTTTTAGAATACTTTTATTTGGACAACAGATGTATTGGAGTTAATTGTATTTTGAGGAAGAATTGTCATGATTTTATATTATAGACCAATTTTTTTTTCTGTGGCATTGGGAATCAAACCCAGGGCCCTGTACATGCTAGGCAAGCACTCTATCACCAAACTGTTTCTCCAGTCCCAACAAAATGTTTTGGTTTGTTTTATTTTTCAAAATTAAGCAGAGGGAATTTTGTGGGACAGATCAGTACATATGTACACTGGAAATTAAGAGTGGAACATAGCAGGTTAATAAATTAACCTAAATAATCCTGATAATTCAAAACATACTTTCATGGATATTACATGTTTTCAAATGACATAAAAAGTCATTTGGAAGAAGGAATCAGGATTCATTTCTATTTACCACATTTTTTTTTCTTTTAAATGTATTTACTTTTTAAAAATTATATTATGTTCAGAAAAAAGTTATTCTGTGAGACATCAGTTTTCAGCTTTTGCTTTTATTCCACTCTTGAAGACTACCAAAGTAAACGCTCCCTAAAATAAAAGGTAGTAAACCAAACAATGAACATAAAACAATCAAATCTAATCAAAAGATCCATATAAAAACATCTACATGGAATCACAAGCTCTTAAAAAGTTTATTTAGCACAGTAAATAATTTGATTCTTCTACCTCAAATAGCAACTTTATTAGCATTCATGAAACATATATTTTAATCTCCTAAAGTTGGACCACTGGTATACTTTTATTAAAAGCAATAAACATTGTACTAAACTAATTGAAATTTATTTCTTTACTAGTTTAATTCTTTAACCACTATCCTACTTCCTCATCAAAAAAACAAAAACCTGCTTGCTAAGATCTGGACAAAGCACACTATAGTTATACTATCTGGACATTTCATTTGAAGTCTACAAAAAACTAAGGAAGAAAGTAAAAATAGAAGTTCGGAAGCAGGAGGAGGGTGAATAGTTTTTCCTGAAAAGAATTTTCCTTTCTCCCCTTAACAAGGTGAGAGGGAATGAGGGTTCCTTCAAGAAGGTTCAGTTGGGGAAAATAATAGAAGAAATAAGTTGAGAACAGGCTAGCTGAGTGAACAAATTGAAATAAAAATAACTATATAAAGAGTTGCTGTTGCTGCATGTCATGAAACGTAGAAGCAAGCAATAGTTAGATGAAGTAAAATTACTGGAAGCAAGCAGAGCAGTAGCATGGCCTGGCTATGTCAGGCACTATGACCTCCATGACTCAGGATTCATGAACCTCTTCATTCTTCATTTGGTTTTAACTTCTTCATATGAATAGAGAGGGGGGAATTTAAATCTGCTGCTCTAAAATTTCCATTTGATAACCATATTTTTGACCATAGTAATTAAAAAACAATCTAACTAGCATTAGCTATAAATAAATAAAATTATTCATTTAAATCAGATTAAATTAATGGCATGAAAGTATAACTTAAGAAAGCTGTTTTGTTTGGTTTTTTTTGTTTGTTTGTTTCACTCTCCATGGCTACTCTTCACATACTTTCCTCCAACACAGGCCCAAATGCCTCCACAGAATATTTTTCAATTGATTATACACTAATTTGCTCAATGTCTTTTTAGACTAAGATTGTTTCCAGTGTTTGATTTGTGCATAATTAATAAGCTCACTACTTAGCTGGATTGGCATATCTTACTCTAGTAAAATAACACTCTGGCAAATACCTGGTACATTCTTTGTGGTAAATGCTCTGGTAAAATAATAATGCTCTGATAGTTTAACCGTTTAAACAATCATATCACACTGTGTGATTGTACTGAATCTAGACTTAAAACTTTTAACTTACTATAATTACTGCCAAAGAAATCTAGTGTACTAAATTTAAAAAAAATTATTTAAAATTTAATGAATTTGTGACAAAAATAAGAAAAATAGGAGCAAAAAAAGCATAGCTGATAATGTGGCATATTCATGTCCAGCATATTTTCTGTAAGCAATGTAGTCACATTTGGAATAAATAATATCCTTTTCTATGGTCATCCTTCCTAGATCCAAGAAACGCTCTATTTAATACTCCAAAAAAGTATTACCATTACTGTTCTTTACACTCTGAAATTTTTTTATTTGGTTCCTCTTTCATTGTTCACTTCACCTTATTAGAATGCACAGTGCCTGAATATATAGGCCCTATTAATTTCTTTAGGAGTTCAATCTAGTATCACAATTGAAAATTAATTCCATCTATATGCTGATAACTCATATTTATTTAAAAGAAAACTGAGAGCAGCTGGGGTTGTAGCTCATTGTTAGTGTGCTTGATTATTATAAGCAAGGCCCTGGGTTCAATCCTCAGCAATACAAAACAAAACAGAAACAACAAAACAGTAATACACCTTTTTACCCTGATGCTTTCACTATTAAGCACAAAATTAAATACCAAGGTCCAGCACCTTTAGAAGAAAAACCAAGTTACCTTACAATCTATGTAAGTTTCTAGGGTCTTGACTGTCTAAGCTACTGATGAAAACTTCAGTGAAGAAAGGCTTCTCAAATAAATCTAATCATATGGTGGAGTACCACAAATTATGGGTTTGGGTTTGGAACATAGTTCTCCAATCTTCTGTTATTTACTAATTTTGATACCTTGACTAAATCACTATTCTCTGATTCAGATTTCTTAAGTATAAGGATGAAGAGCTTAATCTGTGGAGTTCATCATAAACTTGAAGCTTCACAAAAGAAATATATAACAAAAATACATCTAAGGCTGACTTTTTTCCAGTAATGTTCCTGAATGTTCTAAATTAATCTACACATACAAAAGAAAACCGAAGCAAAAAGAAAAAGTAACAAATATCAGAGGTCTGACTTTTATACAACTTCGAAGACCACATCTGGGAGAGAGGTATGTGTATCTAGGAAGCCAACTGGAGACAGTGGTCCTGTGGCTCACTCTCTAGGAGCTGCAAGCGCAAAGAAGTCACAAACCTACAGTTTCTGAAGAGAATATTAACTTCATTCAGACATTGTATCGCCCCGGGCTGGGGGACAGATGGCTCCAGATGACTCGGTGGTTGAATTTCATCTAACAAGATGTTACGGAACTGCTTCTGACTGAAACAAACCTCCAGGTAGGACAAATCACAAGGGCGAGAGTTGGAATCAAGGTTGCGCTTCGGTTTTCTCTTTAGCGGGTCGGTTCTAACAACTGTGTCACCCAACCTGAACCACTCACCGGGTCAACCGGGCTGTAAGAACTTATGAGCTGGGAAAAAGTGGCCCAGATCCTGCACAGTTCAACAAATCGCTAGCTGGCCACCTGCTCCAGAGACCGTTGCTAAGGAAACCAGCAGGGATCCAGCTCAGCCCATCACCGCCTTCCGGGTGGAGACGAAGGCACTCTGGGCGTAGTTATCACGTAACTACGCACCGAAGGGGCGGGGCAGCGGTGACCGGGTCACGGAACGCGTTGCGTCCCACCGCACATGCGTGCTGTGTTGCGCGGGGTCCGGGAAGGTGGGGCCATGGCAAGTGCTAGGGGCCCTGTAGATGTAACTCTGCGAGAAGCCATCCAGCGAAAATTGCGGCGGTTTTCAAAACTGAGAGGTACCAAAGGAGGAACCGAGATCTCCTGATCAATGAAGAGGGAGGGTGCCTTCCGTGCATTGTCACTTCCTGTCTGCCTCTCACTTGGAGTCCTTGAGTTGCTGACCCAGGACTCCCTTTGAATTTTTTGTCACCGTCCTCTCTTTATGTTATTCTTGTTGCCTTTTAAAATTTTATTCCTGGTGGTATAGATATCAAAATAAAGGAGGAAGGAGAAAAAAATGTATGAATGCGACTAGTGAAGCTCTAAATCGAAGTTATACATTGTTTAGTGCATTAGCAGAAATTATTTTAAATGAATCTAAAAGATCTGGAGCAAGGTGTTTTGACCCTTACAAGTAAATTTGATTTTGCCCTTACTCATAGCCTGCCTTAAGGAGTCATTCTCTAATGCAAATGCTCACTGAGAGGGGAAACAAAAGAGAACTTGGAATTATGGCTTAAAAATTTAAGTGGAAGTTCGGTGTTTAAAAACAAGCTGTGCCACTTATTTCTTGTACAACTATCTAAAAAAGGTTTTATTTCCAATAAGTGGCTGCCTAAAAAATACTATTTGGATAACAGTAAAATATTCTTAAATACTTTAAGAATTTTAAAAACTATTAAACCTTCGGTTACAAGTAACGTTGGTTAGCCAATAAAAACCCTCGTTCATCCTTTTTATTGGTAAAGAAGTGACTCAAACTGTTTACCAAAAGTTCAGTCTGTGTCTGTATTTTAACGAGTTCATCGGGGAATTGGGACCTTTTCTGTTATGCAGAACCTGGTGTCATATTCCAATAACCTAGCCTCTGTAAACTTTCATGACTTATTGAGGTAATAAAAACATGAAGAAATAAACAGCGACATTGAAGGAATAAGTCCTTGCGTTGAATATTTCTTAGCCAACAAGCTCTAAATGGCCCTGATATATGAAAACTGATTTTTAAAGCAGGATACTCAATTATTTGGTTCTTTGTATATTATACTTCTCTAAGAATTGAAATAATGGTCTGTGGCAAATTAAAAGAACCTCACTTAATCAAGAAACATTAAATCTTTTAGATTTAATTTTTTACTGTAGACCCTAAAATGGGAAAAGATTGTGAGCAATCCTCATTAGAACTATTTTTATCATAAAAACAGGACACTAATTATTCCCTAATTATCAAAAGCAGAAGATACATTTTTGAAGACAATTATGAAAGTTATCTTTTTCTCCTCTCTTCTAAGAGAGGCATACTTGTAACAAGAGATTCTGAGAATATTTGTTATCATTTTCTTGCTTTTTCCAAATAGGCAAACCTGTGGCAGCTGGAGAATTTTGGGACATAGTTGCAATAACAGCAGCTGATGAAAAGCAGGAACTTACTTATAGGCAACAGCTGTCAAAAAAGCTGAAAAGAAAGGAATTACCCCTTGGAGTTCAATATCATGTTTTTGTTGATCCTGCTGGAGCCAAAATTGGTACGCATTTTATGAACAGGTTTATAACACAAGATTCTGGACAGAATAATAATTGAAGGAAAGCTTCTCTGTGGTTTACAACTTATAAGGTCCACCCTTGGCCTTTAGGACTTTAAAATTAATAACTTTAAAATTTGAATGTAAATTGATTTATTTTTCTGAAAGATAAAAGGCATAGCAACTTGTTCTTAACCTATTGTGACTTACAGTGGCTAATTTTTACAATGTTATTTGAATGAGAATTTTATTAGTTTTAGTGAAGTTTACTAAGATGGTGAATATTCCTTTGGACGTTATCAGAGCTTTTAAGATGCCTCCTAACCTCACCGTTTCTTCAGAAATTTACATGAAGAAAGGAAATCAGAAAAAAAATTATATACATACACATGTACATACACACATACATCAGCTTTATAAGAGGCTGCTTGGGAACACAACACAATGTAAAGAACACAAGTCTAATGGTTTAAGTATCGTAGAATATTTACTTGAAAATTCCAATTTAGTTCCACTTTGTCCTTTTACCTTCCTTCTTTCCTTTGCAAACAAAATTATTTTCCTGAAAGGTGTTTTCCATGTGATGCTTGAAGCTGAATTCCCTTGCTACCAGACATAGCATATATGTGTGTGACTCTAGCTTTGTTCTTATTATCCAATGTTGTCTGAATTCCTGCAACAATGAGGTCAGTACTTATATTATTCCCATTCTATAGATGAGAATCTAAGGTACAGATCTTGCTTGGTTGGTAGTTACAACTAGTGTGGTAATTACATTTAAGATGACTTTTAGGAAACAAGGTGCTAAAAATCTTTTTAGAAATAAAATTTAAATTGTGAATTTGATTTTGTCATGTAGAATTATTAAAATAGGGTTTTGATTTGTTACTCCATATGTTTATATTTCACAGTCTTCCTGTGTTAAATATTGTATAATTTATCATTTCTTTTTTTAATAACTATTTTTGGGGAGAATATTAGCAAATCTTTTGTTACTGAGGACTGCTCTCTAGGTTTCTTTACTAATATTCATTTGTTTTATTTGCTATGAGATGTATTTATTTTAGTTTTTGCCAATACCTCTGGTGTCAATTTTAGCCAAAGCCACATTCTTATCCCTACCCTTGAAACAAATATATCCTTAAAATTATAACCTTAATTTTAGTAGGTTTCTGTTAAACAAGTTTTTCTTTTTATTTATTTTAAAGGAAATGGAGGATCGACACTTTGTGCCCTTCGATGTTTGGAAAAACTATATGGAGATAAATGGAATTCTTTTACTATCCTGTTAATTCACTCTGGTAAAGTTATAACTTTATTAATTTTTACTTTCTTTTGAATTATTCTACCTTTGTTATCTTGGGGAATTTTTTCTCCCTTTTCTCTACTTTTATTTATTCTTTGAAATTATTTTGCTTTGAAAGCAAATATTTCATACTTTTCTTGCTATTTTAGGTAGTAAGTGTATAATGATTTTCACAAAATTTATTCTTAAAGTAGTTCATCACATACATCGTCATCTTTTCATGGATATTGTTTTGTCCTTCATATGCATGTAGAAAATTATTCTTCCTTAAATGGAACTCATCAAAATGTGATTGTTTCTCAAGAGTCCTTTGGAGGAGATTCTTGCTGTAGGGAAGAGGCCAATGTAGCACTGTTATTACTAGACTTCTGAAAACTTTCAGTCTAGCATTTTTGTCTGATGATTGCTAGCCAAAGGCTATAATCCTTAGAGTTTTAAAAACATAAGGAAAAAATGACAAGACATGGAGTTGTCTAGTTAATATACTAAGGGGGAAACACACAGAGATAAGGAAATTTTAAAACAGAAAATTAGAAGGACTTAATCTCATAATAAAGGGTAGGTAATTTTACATTTACATAAAGCATAGTTTGAATAGCTTTATTTTGTGAAAATTATAATTACATGAAAACTTCTGTTATTTTTCTCTATATGCTGGGAGACTAATGAAAACTTTGTCATGGACTGGCACTGATGCAGAGACATATTTTAAAAGCACTCATCTACATGGTTTCTGAGGCCCTTTCCATTTCTTGCCATTTATGTATAGGATCATGATACTTTGTAAAGATGATGTCAACCAAGTGAAACCAAGTTCTGGTTTCTAGACTAATGAAAAATGTAAACCTATTCAATTTATAGTTTTCTTCTAGAAAAGTAACTATGACAATTACCAATTTAGTGGAAACTTCAAATTAGACACCAGAAAATACATAGTTAGAAATATAGTGGACCCTCTGTATCCATGGGTTCCACATCTATAGACTCAACCAATCATGAATAGAAAATATTTGAGAAAAAGTAATTGAGTGTGTACTAAACATTTGCATACATTTTTCTTGTCATTATTCTCTAAACAATATGGTACAGGAACTACTTAATGCATTATTTTAATAACATTATATTACAGTTTATTAGAGATGATTTAAAATGCACAGGAAGATACTGCATGCAAATACTGTGTCATTTTGTATAAGGGACTTGAGCATCCATGGATGTTGGTATCCTCCTGGGTCTTGATCCAATTTCTGTGAATGCTGAGGGACAGCTGTAGATAATTCTTTAGTGCTAAATTATACTATTGGCTAGTCTTGGAAAAGGAAAAAATAGAAAGTTATAATTAGCTTTAATTTGTTGAACCATGTACTACGTGCCAAGCACTTTATCTGTATTATTGATCTCACAAAACATGATAAGGCAAGTATTATTCCACTTTTCCTGATTTGGAGTAAGTCCAAAGATAAAAAGCTTAAAAGTGGTGAACCAGGTTTGAACTCATTTTTATCTGACTCTTTCAACTAAGATAAACTACCTCTCACTATAATTATTTGCATAAGAATGAAGTACAATATTTGAAGTACTTAAGAGAACACTTTTTAATGAATTAAGAAGTTCTGATGCTCATCTTAGAAGAAAAAATCCTGTTTCAATGAAAAGTAAATTTTTAAATGTTTTTAAATAAATTTACCTTTTCCTCTTTTAAGTATATGTAATAATTTGAAGAAAGAGTGCATCTGAAAATAATTATATTTGGGATTGTTACATGTGTTTTTTATAATTTTTCCTATAAAGTTTTAATTTGTGAATTTAAGAATGATTGAAATTTATTTTGTAAATATAGATACAAGATCAAGTTGTAGTCCACAGTCCTTTATACTTGTTATATAATTGATTCAAAACAATTTACAGGCTCTATAATATATTAGAATTCTGTACTACTAAAATCTTTAAAGTTGTGTTATATCAAATGGCTACAGAAGAATTGTTCTTTCAATTTTTAATCCGGATTTCATTATCCTTTCCTAAATTATGATACTGTGGAATATATTAATATAGAGATATTTGAATTATAACAGATGTCCCTGGATTTTGAAATATTTCATAAATAATAATGCATTTTTAAATGTTTATTCTTTTAAAATTTTGTAGGTGGCTACAGTCAACGCCTTCCAAGTGCAAGTGCCCTGGGGAAAATTTTTACTGCCTTACCACTTGGTAACCCCATTTACCAGATGTTGGAATTAAAATTAGCCATGTACATTGACTTTCCCCCACATATGAATCCTGGTATTCTTGTTACCTGTGCAGATGATATTGAACTTTATAGTATTGGAGAATTTGAGTATATTAAGTTTGATAAACCTGGCTTTACTGCTTTAGCTCATCCTTCTAGTGTGAGAGTAGGTACCACACATGGAGTATTTGTCTTAGATCCTTTTAATTCTTTGAAACATAGGGACCTTGAATACACATGTTGCCATCGTTTTCTTCATAAGCCCAGCATAGAAAAGATGCATCAATTTAATGCTGTGTTTAGACCTGGAAGTTTTTGTCAACAGGAGTTTGGTATGGGTGACACTGCCTATCTCGAATTAGACTCTGAGTATGTCTATACAGATAGTGTATTTTATATGGATCATAAATCAGCAAAAAAGTTACTTGCTTTTTATGAAGAAATAGGCACACTGAACTGTGAAATAGATGCCTATGGTGACTTTCTTCAGGCCTTAGGACCTGGAGCAACTATAGAGTACACCAGAAACACATCAAATGTCACTAAAGAAGAATCAGAATTGGTAGAGATGAGGCAGAGAATATTTCATCTTCTTAAAGGAACCTCACTAAATGTTGTTGTTCTTAATAACTCCAAATTTTATCACATTGGAACAACTGAAGAATATTTGTTTCATTTTACTTCAGGTAATAGTTTAAAGTCGGAGCTTGGTTTCCAGTCCATAGCTTTTAGCATCCTTCCAGATATTCCACCATGCTCAGGTAAAGCATATTGTATCATTCAAAGTATATTGGATTTAAGATGTTCTGTGGCACCTGGCTCAGTTATAGAGTATTCCAGATTGGGGCCTGATGTGTTTGTTGGGGAAAACTGTTTTATTAGCAATTCTTACATCATAACAAAAGCTGTGCTGCCTGCATATTCTTTTGTGTGTTCCTTAAGCTTGAAGATAAATGGACACTTAGAGTATTCAACTATGGCATTTGGAGTGCAAGACAACTTGAAAAATAATGTTAAAACATTGTTAGATATAAAGTTACTTCAGTTCTTTGGAGTCTCTTTTCTGTCATGCTTAGATATTTGGAATCTTAAAATTACAGAGGAACTATTCTCGGGAAATAAGACACATCTGAGTTTGTGGACTGCTCGCATCTTCCCAGTTTGTTCTTCTTTGAGTGAATCAGTTATAACATCCCTAAAGATGTTAAATGCCGTGAAGAACAATTCACCATTCAGCCTGAATAGCTATAAGTTGTTTTCAATTGAAGAAATGCTTGCCTACAAAGATGTAGAAGACATGATAGCATATAGGGAGCAAATTTTTCTAGAAATACGTTTAAAAAGCAGTCTGATTTAGAGATATCATAAATATTGTATATTTTACCCTTCTCTGAGCAAGATTGCATATACAGGCATTATCTGTGGGTATTTTGGGGAGGATTTAGTAAAGCAAATTAGTGAAAACTGTATTAATTGCTGTACTATTTTAACACAAAAATACAGATAAACCATTTTTATTGAAGAATATTTCAAGACTGACTTAA
This sequence comes from Glaucomys volans, assembly GCA_020662805.1. NCBI lineage: Eukaryota > Metazoa > Chordata > Mammalia > Rodentia > Sciuridae > Glaucomys > Glaucomys volans. The sequence goes on from JAJEJO010051347.1 coordinate 32,587, forward strand.
GAAAAAATGCTATTGTAATTTTTTTAATAAGGATGGATATGTGGAACACTTGTTTACATCATGAGTACTAGTTTTAAAGGTAATTTTAAACACTAGTCTCTTTAGAACTATTCCATCTTCTTTTGGACTTTGGTTTTAATAAAGTTCTAAGTGTTATTGGCAGTTTTCTCCCCAAATATAGTCCTATTTTTGTAAACTAATAAAAATGACATGTTACAGGGTATTCCAAATACTGTAGGAGTACTTTTTCAGAAACAAATCCATGGCTGACAAATTCAGATTAAATCAATACTTAATATATTGAGATTATTTTAATTGATAAATAATGATGCAAATTTTCTAAAATTGATAATAAGAAATTCTCATTGATCTTATCAAAATGAAACAATATTATTTTATCCTTTTATACTTGAACATGTATTGGTTTATCTTTTCTCTGAAATTCTATTCCACAGGAAAACACATGTGCTTACATGCACATATACATTCATAAAAATCAGTTATCTGTGGGGAAGGTGGTAGGAATAATTGAGGTTCATTGACAATCATACAGTTTCGCCATGGACATTACATTCATCTTCTCCTAACAATCCCTTTAACAGAACTGTTAAGTTACCAGGTGGACTGATTTTACTTTCCATTTTTATTTTCTGTCCACATATTAGTAGTGATGCTTTGAAGCATTAATTGGCCAAAAGATAGACAGCAGGAACAAGGCAAAAGAATAGAAAAACTGAGAGTACACAGATGATAAGCAGCTTCAAGTAACTAAAATTGGCTGGAATCCCAGAGTATATATTCCTATTTTGATATAAGCACATAAGTGAAATGTCTTCATATTAAATTCTAATAAATAATTACAGACATGATGTGTCAGAGTTTTGTGTTCTAAATTAAATTGGAATAAGAACTGGTCTCTGCCAGGTTTATTTATATATTAACATCAATATAAAAATAATTGGGAAACTAGAAATGACTTGTCTGAAACCCTTAATTATTTATGTATGGACATACTGTTCTTTTTTCAAGGTTCTTCCCAAGGAGAAAATAAAATGTATAGTGGTTATTTTAACATTTTTTAATTTACTTATAGAGCTTTCAGAGAATTTTATGTGTTTGTTCATTAAAGGTTAAAGAATATAATTTTACCTCATCTAAAGTGCTATTAATTATGAGAATGGCTATTAATTTATGTTCTACTAGGAAAGAGAAAACACTACCAATAAAGTATGACATATTGCTTTCTTGGTTAATTTTTTATGTTTATCAGAGATCTCTTCAATACATTTTATAATTTAACATTTTGAATGTGTATATAAAGGAACAAAAAGTGAAATGTGGAGATTTCACCAAGACATTTATGCAGCTTTACAAACTCTTCTGAAATGCTTTCAATTCACAATTGTTGATACCCGTATCCACCTAGAGCTGTCTTTTGTGTCATTGAAGTTATGAGTAAAGCTGCATTTTCTAAGAGTGCCCTACCATGCTTCTGTCTAGATTTTACACCAAGTTGCAGATACCCTGCCCCTGGTCTGCAAGTTCTGATGCTGATGCTTTACTGCTTGACAAATTAAGTTTCATTTTTGCTAAAGTTTAATCATGTCCCTAAAAAATAGGTGGCCTCAATTCAAAGTCAGCAGGAGGTTTCTAACAAATTGATATGTCAGTTATGAAAATAATTGGTAATCATACATGACTTGTCTGTCTCAAGTATGATGTGTTTGTTTGTGTTCGTGTGTGTGTGTGTGTGTGTGTGTGTTGTTGTTGTTTTCCCCATGGAGAAAATGTGGTAACTATTGTTAAATATGTATTGATTAACTTTCAGAGCTTTCAGAAATTCATGTTTATCATTCATTAAATGTTTAATATTATAGTTTACTTAATCTTAATTTTGTCATAATCCTGCACAATACATGCATTCTAGTTAAAATGTTATCTGGTCAAAAGTTGTGTCTGTCTCTTGCCTTGAGATGTATTGCTTGGTGTGTAGTATCAGAACCACACATATACCAACACTGTACCTAACTCAAATGAAGTGACAGTCACATCCACAAATATGACTAAGTTCACATGACAATTAACTGCATTACTATTGCAACCTGGCTAAGAGTTGTTTTTAAACACTATCAATTCTATGATACACTCTCTATGTTAACATGTGGAGGAAAAAAGATGCATTAGGAAATGATTTGAACTTCAGTGTACATTTTGTTTAAAAGTTACCCTTACATTCAACCCCTGTGATGATAAGGGGGAACTTTTTTTGATAAGTGACTCAATTTTGTGACAGTCACAATTTTTTTTGACTTTCCATTTAGTCTTTCAAAAAAGATTCATAGTTTTTGTTTTCTGAATTTTATCAGCAGTAGAAAAGCAAGGCCTGCATGTATAAGAATGAAATTATTCATTTTCTCTTGATCTATAATTTTAATTTCATAAAAGCACAGCACTTAAATCATATACTCTCAGGTTCATAAAGGAATGGTATTGCTTGTAACTAATTGTATTCTGTAAACTTACTGATGACCTAATGATTAATAATGACTTATGATTTGAATATGGATATCCCCCAAGGTCAAGTTTTAGGCAATGCAGGAATATTCAGAGGTAAAATGATTAGATTATGAGAGCTGTAACCTCATCACGGATTAATCCATTTGATGGTTTAATAATTGAATGGACTATTGAGTGGTATCTGTAGGCAGTTGAGGTATGGCTGGAGGACGTAGGTCATTGGGGCATGCCTTTGGGGATTATATTTTATCTCTGGCTCCTCATTCTGCTTTCTGGCTGCCATTTTTTTTAAGCAACTTTCCTCCTCCACACCCTTCTGCCAAAGTGTTTTGCCTTATGTCAAGCCCAGAGTGACAGAGTTGACTGACCATCAACTGAGACCTCTGAAACCATGAGCCCAAAATAAACTTTTCCTCTTTTCAATTCTGGTCAGGTATTTTGGACACAGCAACAAAAACCTGACTTAACATCATGACCCAAGAAGGGTATGGAAAAAATCCAATATTTGATAATCTTCCTTTAGCACTTATTCCCTAAACAATGGAAATAAGAGTATGAATCTGTATGTTGAGGAGACAGCTTCCAGGTAATACACTAAGAGTGGCAAAATTATGATGGCATGAATCCAGAATTAGCTTCTAGAACCTGTAGTGATCTATTCATCTTCTGTAGCTCATACTTCCAATGTTCCATAAACACTACCAAATCCAACAATAGAGCCAAAATCAAACTTCACCTGTGGCAAAATGTGTTCATGGCTATACAGCGAAATCACAGACACAATTCATATTCATACCATGATGCCCTCTGGACTTGAATAACTTGTAGAAATAAGTGAAGGGAGGGGAGGGGACAGGGATAGGAAGGACAGTAGAATGAATCAGACATTATTACCATATGTGTGTATATATTACATGACCTGTGTGATTCTACAACATGTACAACCAGAAGAATGAGAAGTTACACTCCATTTATGTATGATATGTCAAAATGCATTCTACTGCCATGTATAACTAATAAGAACAAATTTTTAAAACTTTTTTAAAAAAGTTAAATCTGGTCAAACAGAATTAGGATGGAGAAAAAAACAAAATATTAATATGTTGTTATTCAATTTCAAATTATCTTCTTGATGTTCAGTTGAATAAAACCAAGTCTTTATTTATGCCAAGAATTAAATTATTAAAGAAAAATCTTTTGAACTTACTTAGTGTAAGTAATAATTAGAGCAACTATTATCTACTTAAATTAACTTGAATTTCTGTTTTCTAAAGATTTTGTTTAGGCAAAGCCAAGTTCTTTTGAGGTTAAAGAACAATTTCTATTGTTTATACTTAGAAAAATTATACTATTATAATTAACTTATTTAACTTCATCAGAGATTATTTCACATTACATATTCTTCCCTTTCATATCAATGTGCTAAATTCTATTTTATTAGTGTGTTCTTCATGTTCCCATTTGTCTATTTACACAGGAATTTCTGAATAGATTTTTTTTTAATATAAAGAAAGGCAATTTACAGCTTGGAAAATTAATAGTTCTGTACCTGTCAGTTACCTGTATGAGCCATGATAAACCAAACTTGACACAGACTTCAAACTTAACAATTTGTCTTTAGTTTAATAGACCACCATTTTGGGTCAGGTTAAAATTTGGTATGAAGGAATAATAAAAAGTGACAATTCCCTACTGCATTGACAGTTGTAAGATTAGAAGAGTATACCTGTGAAGAGGAGCTATTATCCACCTATAAAACAACTTGACTGTTGACATTTGTTTCTAAAGACATTCATCCCTAAGGCCTTATTCCCCATGGAAGAAAGCAGTTGAAACAAAGTTAATGTTTCCTTCTGGGTAGTGGGACAAGTAGTCTATCCTTTTGAAGCCTCTGGCTGCAAAGATCTCTTAGCTATCCAACTTATAAATTTCAACCATTCAAACAGAGCAATTCATTTCTGATTGCTGCAGACTGGTGCAATCCATCCACTAGTGTCATTTCCCAGCTAACTGTGCCATAATTATGATCCTTCAATGCATTGCTGAAATAATCTAAACTCTAATGTCTACATTCTTTGGGCACTATTTTATGATGTGTTACTGATCTGCTTGTTGAATCTCCAGCTTCCTTAAAGGTTTTTAAAATCTTTGCTACAACCAACACTTTGTGGCTTAGTAAAGTGCACATGTGATTTTTTTATTCATTAGTATCCACTCTTTTCTCTCTACAGAAGATTCAGATGGTTCAAGTTAGTTTTAATTTACCACTTCCTTATAAGAAAGTGTCACATTTACCCAGGCAAGAATTAAAGCATTTACATCTTGAGGCAAAAATCTTTTAAAACACAAACTCTGTTGAAATCGAGTAAGTGTTCATTTCATTTGCAGGTTGAGAATGTTGCATTGCTCAATGAAGTTTTACATGATCGGTTTCTTTCCTATTATTTTTAGCCTTGGGCTTTGAGGAAGTAAATTATATCCACCAATATGCTGTTCTTCAGAGAAGTTTCAAACATTTTTAGTAAAACCTAAACCTAGAAAACTTTACACAAAAAATAATTATGATCATAACAACTAAGTGCAAGTTTTAAATGTACAGGTACACTGATAAGGACATCAATTAGCTTATAAAACTCACTAATTATATATCATTGGCACAAATTTTGCATGAAATTTCACTTTAAAAATCATAGAAATTAATGTTAATAGAATTCCTAATTAACTATTATCTAGTCAAATCAAGAACTGTTCATGAAAACTAGCCTGTTGTGAGAAAGGAAAAGAGTTTTAGTGAAATTATTTTTTACTTGTTGCAATTGCTGATGCTTAAATAGAAAAATATTTGCCTTAAGTTCAATAAGAAAAGATAGCAATTTGTGAAGCTGTTCATGTTTCTAATACCATCATCTATCTATACATATCTAGATTACAAATATACCATAATTACACATAACAAAAAACTAGCCACAATTTTCATTATGTGAGTCTTAAACTTCCTCTTTCCTATACTTACTGCATCAGCATCCTCTTTAGAAAAAAAATACCTTCCCACACATACTGTGTGTAGTAGATTTCTCTGAATAATTGTGGCTACAGAAAAAGGTGTTAGGAGAGAAAAAGATATGTATCAGAGCAATGAAAATACAACAGTGTATAATAATAATTGTTTTTAGAAATCCTTTACCATCCTCATCACTTGCTATTTTATTGTATTCTAAAATTATCTCTTTGAAAACTCTTTTTCTCTTCCATTGACCAACCCCTTTCCCTCCCTATAATACCAATTGCATCCACATTATCTCTAGGAACTTGAATATTAGAATATTTTCATTCTACTAGGTTGCCCAGTTTTGCTATTTGACAACCCTATTCCAAACACTAGACTGATCTTCAAAAATCCAGATACATCAAATATTTGACAAAACCAAAGAACTTTTTCATTACCAAGATCCACTTTCCGTAGAAAATTTTAGCACCCTGTTATACAGTGCTTTCTCTAATTTGAAAGTTGAGTATAAGTGAATCTACTACAATGAAAAAGTGTTTTTGTTATTCGTGGTTGTCTGGCCACATTATTACAACCCTTTTCTAGATAAAGACCTCTGCTGCTTGTTATTGGATGATAATTCCTATAAGAGATGGAAGGACCTTGTGCTAGACTTCACGAATACTATTTATAGTTATCATGTAAGGAGAATTTTTGTTTATATACTATAGAAGCTTACTGATATGAACTAAGTTTGAGGCACTTCATTGCCTATTTCTGTGATAAAAGAATATCCCATAAAGCTGTATAATCTTATCTCTGTCTTTGTTACAGTAAACCAGTGGCTTCAGCCAGGCTACAACATCCGAAATGAAATCTATAAATACACTTGATAAATTCCTGTATTCACCTATCCTCAAATGTGAAGAATATATTTTGAGTCTTCTGAATCACTGTAATTAAACAATAATATCCAATAAAAATGTGGCAATTTATTTGTAACATTCTTATGAATGAAGACACCACTCTGGTAATTTTGCCTTCTTTCTCTTATATCATCAGTTTCTCCTCTGTACTGGATCATTCTTATCTGACACAAATATGCTTGTATTTTTCCAATTAAATAGCAACAAAAACACCTCTTTCTTGACTCTACTTCCTTCAGCTATTACTTTAGTTTTCTGCACCCTTTACACTAACATCCCTGGAATAAATTGTGCCATTTGTTCTTCAATACAATGTAGACTTTTAGTGCCACTCCTCCACCAGCACAACTCCTCTGGGCTTGTTCCCAGGACTCCCATTTGCTGAATGCAATGGTCATTCTCATTCACATCTTAATGTCCTTTCATAACCATTGTCTCAACTGATTGCTCCTTTGGCCTGTATTCTTTAATTGATGTCAAGGTCCCCCACACTACTGGTTCTTTTTCCAAGTCATTGTTCACTCCTGTAAGTCTCTTTAAACTGATTCCTCATCATGATCCTTATGTGTCATATCACTAGAAGGCAGGAGGACTTTATATTTCTATATCTACAAGCACTTCTTAAGAGATATCATCCATTCTCATAGCACACATGTGCCATCATTTTGCAAGTCTTTATTCCTCATTATTAAACTATAAAGCTTGAAAAGGGACAAAGTAGAATTCTATAAGTTGGGAGCATGTGTTAAATTTTATTTAGTTAAATAGGAAACCAGTAGCACAAAGAAGTGGGTTTTCTGTGGTTCCAGATCCTACAAGGAGGAAAAATTATATATAATATAATTATATACATATATGACATATATGTATATATAATTATTTTTATATATTATATATATTATTACAAGAATTTCGTCCAGTAATACAAAGTACTAGAAGACAATTACTAAGAGTTTTCCTAGGAAGTTTTGTTTTTAGATAAGATGTTAGATTACATAATGGCTGCAGGTCAGATTTCCTAGAAAGTAGAATTTGAGATGGAGTTCAGAATGCAGCATAGAGTTGTTAAGGGGTGTCCTTGACAATAATATTGATCAAGAATGAACAAAAGAGAGAAGTCAAGCTGGGGTGCAAGCCCAATGACAGCCTCAATTGGTTGATCCAAAAAGGAACTTTGGTGGTAAAAGGACACTTCAATATTGTCCCAAATTTAACTTTTATGGCTAGGATTTATATGGCACATCATTATTGGATATAGGTACCTTTGACAAGATAGCTCTTTGTCACTGAGACAATATGTGAATGGGGCTAACACCTGAAGGCTGTCTACTAACAGCATTCTCAGTCACTCAAGTATCAAGTCTGTCATTGAAGGATGTGGGTGTCACATCACTGTCCACCACAATAACTTGTAAAGTCCAACCCAAAGCCAAGATTCCCTTTTTACATTAAACTATTTTAATGAAGTATGCATGTTCTAATTCAAGATGAATTATGATGACTTTCAAACTAATCATGCAATATTGTACATATTTTAAGTGGACTCAATTTATAATGAAAGAAAGAAAATGTAGTAGATGTGTCAATCATTGATTTATAGAAGCAAAATTTTTATAATACTCTCACAAATCTACATGATAATCCCTAGTGCCAAATTTTACTTTGGACTAGCTGAACAAGCTAAAATATTCATAAATTCACATGAAGCCAGATGGCTTCCCACTGAATATGCATTTGAATGATTTATGTACATTATTTATTCCAAGAAGAAGAAGTGCACAAAATATACCATCATCATAGCACAGACTCCTAATAAGTTTATTTAAGAAAGGAATAAAGGAATAACAGGTGTCCAATGCTAACTGTATTTTCATTGAACCTTGATTCTATGTATATTTGAGAATTATAGCAAAACCAAATAGTTGATTTTATTAATTTCTGAAATATCAGGAATCTGAAATAAGGAGATTCTGGCAATAAAAACTAGAATTTGGGAAAGAAGAATTTAAATTTGCAGACATAATTTTTTAAAAATTTGTTTAGGTTTCTAAAATTTCACATGTATAACAGTCAACCATTTTTATTAAATTGATCGATATTTTTTGAGGATCTAATTTTTTCATTTCAGTCTAAAATTGTATACATGAATTTAAAATCAAAACATAATTAGGTCATTGAAAATTTTCATGAACATATTTTGGAAGATGAAACAGAAATTTCTGATTTTTAAAAATTTTGTAATTCACAGAATTTTTCTATGCACACTTTTAGTTTCTCCTCTGGATATATATTTATTATTGATATCTCTCATTTTTTTACACCTTTAAATGTGGTACCTCAGATGGTTGATTTGTAAATTATATCTGATAATTCTATGTTAACCATATTTTCATCACTGTGACCAAATTATCTGACATAAGCAATTTAAAGAAGGAAAGGTTTATTTTGACATATACTATAAGAGGTGAGGCAGAAATCATAGCAGAAGGGCAAGTTAAAAGAAAGCTCTCAGTTCATGTCAGTCAGAAAACAGAGAAAGTGCAGGATAAAGAAGCCAGGGACAAGAATGTTCCATCCAGGGCATACCTTCAGTGACCTACTTTCTCTGATCTTGCCCCACTGCCTACAGTTTCCATCACCTCCCAGTAGTCCACACAGCTACTAATGGATTAATTCACTGGTGAGGCCAGAGCTCTTAACCCAATCACTTCCCAAAAACCTCACCTCTGAATGTCACTGCACTGAAGCCCAAGCTTTCAACACATGAGCCTTTGAGGACATTCCAGATCCAAATATCTGAAGTCAGTAACGGACCACTTCTGATACTTGTTTTTCAACTCATGTTGCCATACTTTCTGTATTTCTCATTAATTTGTTTATTGGTTATTTTCCATGACTAAGCATCTTATAGAAGTTCCCCATGACCTAAGGTCATTGTATTTGCTTCTGTTAAGAAACAGGAGAGATGTTTTCAATTGGGAGCAACCTTAGAATAAGTTCAGATTTGAGGTTATTTGGCTTTTCATACTCTGCACACCCAGAGGTAAATCCAAAATGATCATACTTATGGCCCTAATTTCTCTGGAACCTGGTTTTACTTTCTTTTTCCTTTCTTCTGCTGTGCTCAACACTTAGGTGGCCTGATCACAATCCCTTCAGTTTGAAATAATGAATGACAGGTTTACATCTAGTTGTTCCTTTCCCGAAGGCATATTTTTTAGAGGTCTAGCTAAATATGTGAAAGTTCCCCTTTGAGAATTCTAAACCTGAGAGAGCCCTGGGAAAACCTCTGACTCTCAGAACCTAAGTACTACTATATGCTTTTGGAAAATGTATTAGTACAAGAACTTACCCCATATTCCACTTATATGTCTAAATTCAAGCTTTTTCCTAAGTGTACACAACTTTATTGTTTTAGTTCTTTCATGTCTCTCTGATTATGATTTTATATTTTATTTAGCTAAGATATAAAAATCTGCCATTCTCATTTATATGAAAAATCAACTATAATTCTATTGACTTACTATTCAATATTCTTCCTAGTGATGGTATATTTTTGCTAGAAGAAGAGGTGGTATATTAATGAAGGGGATAATAGTAGTAAAGGATATATTTTTATAATGATATTATGATAATGGAATGTAAAGATCATGAAATTGTTAAATTTATGAAAGAAAAAAAAAGGAGTAAGATAAATGTCTTGAACCTCAAGCCCTATGTCCATGTCAAATAAACTACATGATAAGGGTAGACAATCCAGTACCTAGCAAAATGCCTCATATTGAGATGATAAATCACTTTAAATATTTTAAAGAGAAAGTCAGGCTAAACATAAGCTGTCCAAATGTAGATTTAATGTACATCTTTTGAAATAGAAAATCTACATAGTGCCTTCAAAAGTAAGGTCATCATTTAAAATAGATAAATCAGATATACCACCCTTTCTAACTCCAAATGATCAAATATATACCAAGTATTAATTATGTGCCAGAGACTTTGATAGGTACTAAGTGTATTTCAGAGTTCTTCCAGTTTAGTTAATAAGGGAAAAAATTGTCATAACTCTGACTAGACCGATAATAAATAAAGTAGAGGATAGCATTAGAACCCTCAGCAGAAGGCACTAACAAAAGCTATCAATCAGGAAATAGCCTTGAGACCTGAAGGAGGAAGAGGAATTGTTTGTTGTTTTTTTCTTTTTGTTTGTTTGTTTGTTTTTGGAACCAGGGATTGAACTCAGGGATACTCGGCCACTGAGCCAATCCCCAGCCCTATTTTGTATTTTATTTAGAGACTCACTGAGTTGCTTAGGGCCTCACTAAGTTGCTGATGCTGGCTTTGAACTCACGATCCTCCTGACTCAGTCTCCCAAGTTGCTTGGTTTACAGGCGTGCACCACCACGCCCGGCGGAATTGTTTGTTTTTGTGGGAGGTTGGAAGAGAGAGGATGAGGAGAGTATATTTTGGCAGCAGGAATAGCATTTAGGTAGTTTGGTAAGCAAGAATGCTTTGTGCATAGTAGGTTCTAAAAGAAACCCAATCGATGCATAGGGTCTGCAAGTACTTTAGTCAGCTTTTTCACTGCTGTGACTAAAAGATCTAAGCAGAACAATTGTAGAGGAGGAAGAGTTTATTTGAGGGCTTATGGTTTCAGAGGTCTTAGTCCATAGAAAGCCGGCTCCATTCCTGGGGACTTGAGGTGAGGCAGAACACCATGGCAGAAGAGTGTGGCAGAGGGAAGCAGTTTACTTGATAATCAGGAAGCAGAGAGAGACTCCACTCTCTAGATACAAAATATATACCCCATAGCCACGCCCCCAATGACCCACCTCCTCTAGCCACACCCCACCTGCCTCCAGTTACCACTCAGTAAATCCCATCACGGATTAATTATCTGATTAGGTTAAGGCTGTAAGCCAATCATTTCTCCTCCAAAACTTCTTGCATTGTCTCAGAAAAGTTTTTGGGAAAAACCTCATATATAAACCATAACTGTAAGAGTGGACTGAAAATTGTCTAAACTTTAGATTAATTTATAATCTTTTACAAAAATATAAGATACCTTCTTAGAAATTAAACCTGATTAAAATAAGATCAATAATCCACTTCAGAGAAGAGGAGAGTATAACAGAGAAAGTTTTTTTTTTTGTGTGTGTGTGTGTGTGTGTGTGTGTGGTGGGAGTGCTAGTCTCAGTATTTGGCTGCCAAATGACAGAGTTGACTCTAGAGTCAGGTAAGCACTAAGGAATAGGGGAGAAAAAATATTCAGTGTCTCTCCACAGATCAGTTCCTCATAAACACAATAAATTAAAGGAGAGTGGTGATTCATGTGATAACTTTGCTTAGCCATAAGCTGTGCAAACTGAACTGTGTACAGTGAATCAAGAGAGAACTGGAAAACAGAAACTTCATGAGTGATTAATATAGTGCAAACATTGTACTGAAACTTATTTACTTTGAACCTGAAAAACAAAGTTAAACCTCAAAACTTTTGTGATTAATCCTATTTTTATATTCTCCTTAAAACATGTATTTCTGGAAAATGTTCTTTGTTTAAACATGAATAATTACCCTTTGTCTTTACAAGTTTATCATCATCTGTGCTAAACTAAAAATCAGTATGCAAGTTGCTTTTTTAATGATACAGAAATGACATCCCATATGACATTATTGTGTCAGTGTGATTTAAAAAGCTAAAAGAATGTGTTTAGGTGTTTAACTCCACTTCATAAACCTTTTCTTTCATGCCCTTTATATAAAAATAACATCGGTAACAAACAATACTTACATAAATGCATATTTTATAGCCCATAATCAGACATTGGTTAAACAATAAGATAATCTCCAAAATTGTTCAGTGAATGAAGACAAGAATAATTTTCTAGTTAAGCACAAAGTTCAACAAAGTCAACATATAAAAACTGGACAGCATTTGTGCTTTGTTCTTAGCTATATCATTAACACAGTGATCTACTTTAAACCCAAAGTCAAGATATATAAGCACCAAGAGCACAGAGTAATATGAGTCTGAGATGGCTTAATGAAAGTTATTAGAAATTGTTTTGAAATTGAATGAAAGGAAAAAACCCTCCAAATGGTGAAAATATGCTGCCTATCCATTTTGTGTAGGAAACTTATGTAATTATTAAAGGAACATTTGGAGAATGTGTACAATTATTCTTTTTAAGCAAAACAAATATATTTCATAATGTATTTCTTCATTTTCAAGAAAAATTTTCCTTCCTTGATCTTTTTTTCTTGTATGGTAATAAGGTAGGTGTCTAACATTAAACATTACATCCCAAATGTAACTTCAATAGACATGCATACAGAAAAATTTTTATGTTTTTTATTAAAAAGAGCATTTCAAACACTCACTCCCCTCAATTTACCATGAGTTTACATATAGTTTGCCTGTTCCCCTCACTCACAGAATAGTGGCCTATGTGACTCCCCAGATCCTTTTCTCCTCCAATAATTTTGATTTTCTTAGTTTTTCTAAGCTCTATTGGTTTAACATTTTTCCTTTTGAAACTTTTTGTCTTTCCTGTTCATATTTTCCATCACTGCTGCTACTTATGTATAATTTCTCTGTCATTTGGTATTTATAACTTTGCCTAATTTAGCCTCATCAATTTTTAGTCTCAAAAAATATCCAAGATGAAATTTAAATTACTTTGGTCCCATCAGTTTTGTTTAATTTGTTTTACTGTGTAGAGTAATAATAGAGATTTTAATGAACATCATCTTAATAATTTCTGTGAATCCTCTGAAGTGATATAATGATCTAAATTGTGTCCAAGCTCTCAATTTATCATATGCTAGAGATTAAATAGTTATTTCCTTTTCCTCTAAGATTTT
>JAJEJO010051348.1:0-35485 GCA_020662805.1 Glaucomys volans
GTGAACAAGGGGTGCCCCCAGGGGGCTGCTTGCTGCTGGGGCAAGATGAACCCATCAAGGGGAGGAAGTGCAGGTAGAGGGTGGAGGCAGAAGCTTGCCTCAAACCCTGCACCTGTTCAGGATTATGGAGACCTCTGCCTAAGAATAGGCCACATGTCATCCCTCCTCTCCGCCCTGTCCTCCAGGTGACCGGATGAGGTGGAAGGGAGCCAGAGCAAGAAGCCAGAGGGGGAGAGTCCACTTACTTTTTAGGCCACAGAAGCTGGTTCTACTTATGTCCCCACCAGTGGCCAGAGGCCTCTTGTTCACCAAACCAGAAGCCTTGCTTCAGCCTCAACCTTGCCCTCAGTCCCACAGACCCAGAGGCGGACCAATTCTTGAACTGCTTCCCCTGAGACTGCAGCAGCTCCTCCCTGGCTTCCCTTTCCTGGCTCCTCCTGTAGAAACAGCCCTAGGATTTCTCTGTGTTCTCTCCTCTATGCTGTCTCTCACCAGCCATCTCCACACCCTCAGCCCCTTGCACACGACTGATTTTTCTTCTAGACTCTGGAATTCTGCTCCGATGCAGGCCTCCTCTGAATCTGTCTAAATTACTGCAATGGCATCCTCGTGCACAGGGGGCTCCGCTTACCCTGCCTACCACACACGAGCCCCGTGCAGGCCCATCACTAGCAAACTCCTAGCATGATCTTCAAGACTCCTGTCCAGAGCTATCCAGTCTCCCTGTCCAGCCCTCTCCCTTCCAGAAATCCATCAAAACAGGAACTCTTGCCATCACGAAGTGCGCTGTCCCCATGTCCGTTCAGAGCACCCCCAGGACTGGCAGGGGAGCAGAGAACATAGAACACTAGGCGTTCTGAAAGTTCCTGCTGAGGCAGTGGCGCAAGCCTGTAATCCCAGCAACTGGGAGGCTGAGGCAGAAGGATCCCAAGTTCAAAGCCAGCCTCAGCAATTTAATGAGGCCCTAAGCAACTTAACAAGACTCTGTCTCAAAATAAAACATAAAACGGGCTGGGGACATTGTTCAGTGTTTGAGTGTCCCTGGGTTCAATCCCTGGTACCAAAAAAATAAAGTTCCTGCTGCCTAGCAACCCTTCCCCAGCATGCTCACCCGCCCAGACGCCAGTGGCCTTCTCGGCTCCACAGGCATTTGGCCCTCTCCCTGTCTCTTTTGCCACTGGTCTCACTGGCCGATCACTTACCTTTCTTTGCCTTTGGCACATATCATACACCTCATTCAGCACCCTTGTTACCTAGATTTGTGTGATGGTTCTAATGGATATAAAAATTCTGCAGCAGTAAAAATATCGTTTGCTAGCAGGGCGCGGTGGCGCACGCCTGTAATCCCAGCACTTGGGAGGCTGAGGCAGGAGGATCAGAGTTCAAAGCCAGCCTCAGCAACTTAGCGAGGCCCTAAGCAACTCAGTGAGACCCTGTCTCTAAATAAAATACAAAGTAGGGCTGGGGACGTGGCTCAGTGGTGGAGTGTCCCTGGGTCCAATCCCAAAAAAAAAAAAAAAAAAAAAAAAAAAAAAAAATCCGTTTGCTTTCAGCATGTGCCTAGTGGCAGGACAAGTCACAGGGGAAGGTATTAAGGGAATAATCCACCTGAGGTCCCAGAAAGAAGTTATTGCCCAGAAACCTGCTGTCCCTCAAGTGCTACTCCAGTGGAGGAGTCTACAGCCGTTTCTGTAATTATTTCTTAAGACAGTTCTCAAGCTCTGAAGCTCAGTGCTAATCCTTCAAGTAATTTTTAAAAATGGACAACAGGGAACCCTCAAGGTCGTTCAGATTTCATTGGAGGGATAAATCTAGAGACTCTTTTTTTTAAATGTGAGGTCTTTTTTTTTTTCAGTTGTAGATGGACACAATACCTTTATATTATTTATTTATTTATCTATCTATCTATCTATTTATTTATTTTATGTGGTGCTGAGGATCGAACCCAGTGCCTCACCCATGTGAGGCAAGCAATCCACCACTGAGCTGCATACCCCAGCCCAAACCCATAGACTTTTCAAAATCTCTCTCTCATAATGTTTTTATTTTGGAGGGATTGAACCCAGGGTGCTTTAGCACTAAGCTCCATCCCAGTCCTTTTTCATTTTTTATGTTGAGACAGTTTCTCCCTAAGTTGCTGAAACTGGGCCTTAAACATGCCTCAGCCTCCTGAGTCACTGGGATTACAGGTATGCATCACTACACAGGCTTGGGACCCCTTATCTAGGGCAGGTTTATTCTCATATGTCACCTGTGAGCAATCTCACATTCAGAGATCTGAAACCATTCACAGTGGCACAGCCAGTGACGCTGTAGTCCAGACTCTTGCTGTCTTCAAAACCTGGAGTTCAGTGTTCTCAGGTCCCCGGCAGTCTGGTGGGTGCTGGGGTGGGGGAGAGTGTGGGGCTGGGGCACCTGGGAGGATGCAGTGGTATGGCCGGGATTAGCTCAACTTCAGTGGAAGGAAGATGCACAAGGGGGATTATGGAGAGGGAAAACTGCACTGGAAGGAGGGCTCAGAGGTAGGAAACTGTGAGGCTTATTCAGGGGACGGTGAAAGATCCATCAGTTGTCAGGAACTACAAGTGTGTAGAGAGATAGCAGGAAATGGTTGGGTCAAGTTTTGAAGTTTGGCCTTGGTGCAGTGGCAGGGAGCAGACAGAGGAAGGCTTTGCTAGGGGAAGTGACAGATGGAATGGTCTGGTGGCAGCATTCTGGGGGCTGAGGTTTGGGGATCCTGGGGGTCCAGAGTTCAATGCCCAGAGGGAAGAGGATGTGACTTCCACCACTGGTGAGAATGGTCCCTTCTTTTTCCTCTCCTGGGCCTGGATCTTTGCTCTCTCTCCCTCCTCCCTGGGTCTTCGGGTGCCCTGGCGGAACCTCTCCAGGAGTTAATATTTAGACAGATGGGGGGCACTCCTGGTGCTCCCCCACCAGCATGTTAGTACATGGGGTGGGGCCAGGGGGCACTGGAGCGAGACAGATGTGGACAGAGAGGCCTAGTGCACACACCTGGGAGAGGGGGCAGGTGGCAGGGCCAGAGTCCGCTGAGGATCTCTGGCACCATTGACCTTGCTGGAGAAGGGAGCTAAGAAATTGGTGCCTGGGGCCTGGGACCCCCTGCCGGAACCCCCTATTGTGGATGAATGTGCCCCTTGGGAAGACCTGAGAGCTTTGAAAGGTAAGGTGGTCCTGCCTGGCCAGGTGGTGCTGAGGAAGCTCACCTGGGCCTGGACTGACAGACACTGGGTCACTCATTATTGCCTGCTCTCTCATCCCAGCCCCGAGGTGGGGTCAGGCAGGCTACAAGGAAGGCCTCCCCTTCAGCAGGCCTTGGAAAGAATGGGACCTTCCCAGGAGGAGGGGGCTAGAGGCAGAGTCAGTCCTCCGTCAAGACAGAGA
The DNA here is from genome assembly GCA_020662805.1 of Glaucomys volans. Lineage (NCBI taxonomy): Eukaryota > Metazoa > Chordata > Mammalia > Rodentia > Sciuridae > Glaucomys > Glaucomys volans. The sequence continues at coordinate 3,403 of JAJEJO010051348.1, forward strand.
TGAGGAAAGAACAGAAGCAGAGGACGGCAGGGGAGAGGGTCTCCTGACCCCCAACACGTGCGCCTGGGCACACATAAGTGTACACACACACACACACACACACACACCAGGATCCCTCCCGGCAGGAATGACCTTGGCAGCTACTACTCCTCAAGTCGACAGAGGGAGCCCTAACTCTTTTCTGCCCTTGGGTCTGGAGCTGGCTGGGTCTAAGACTATTCCTGCCCAAGGTGGCTGACCCTTGGAGGGTCATTCCCAAGGACTGTGGGTCTGAGGCATGGGGGACAGTGGTGAGGGACCTTAAGGGATTAGAAGAGAGCTATCTGACTTTTCTCTAGGTTGAGGAAAATGAGGGAGGGTTGGGACTAGGAGGAGGTGAGCAGGTACAGAGGTAGGGGCCCCTGACACATGCCCATCTCAGCCAGCGTCTTCCAGTCAGGGACCACCCTCTGACCTTTGGGCATCAGGGCTGCCGCTCCCTTGTCTGTGTGACCCCTCCCAACTGCGTGCAAGGCTTCCCAGGATGGGACAGTCTCCCCAGCGCATCATCCCCTGTCAAGCCCAGCCTGCTGTCTGGCCCTGAATTAGGGTTCTCCTGAGGCCACCCTTGGAGCCAATCCTGGAACCCGGTGGAGAGTGGGGGGAGGGGAGGCCGGGTGGAGCACAGTAGGAGCCCCAGCACTAAGAGGCTCCCTGCAGCCCCCCCACCCTCAATCCCTGAGGAAGAGGCCGTAGGAGCCACAGCTTCCTCCTCCTCCCCCCGCCGCTGCTGAGCCGGGCCTGGGCTGCCGGCTGGTTGTCTTGGCAACCGGAGGCGGAGAGGAGATGCGCCGAGGGATGGAGGTGTATGTCACCGCGGAGGCTGCTGTGCTCCTGCCCCACGCCCCAGGCCCCTGAAGGTACTGAGAACCCTCTCCCTCCTCTACCCTCCTCCAGGCCCTTTCCCTGACTCCCCCCACACCGCCCTATCCTGCACACTGGCTGCCATTAGGAGGAGACTCCCTTCCTCCTGGGCTCAGCGACTCCCACCCAAGGCTGCTGACCCACCTCATTCCAGGCCCCTGTCCACAGTGGTCCTTCAGCGTCAGCTCATCCCACCCTTCCCTCTAGGGACCCTTGTACCAGAAGATATGTCTCCTGGGGTGGGGTCTGGTGGAGGGCAGGTAAGAGGAGGGGAGGAACCCAGGGGGTGGAAAGGTCAGGAATCCTAAAGGGCTGAGTTGTTCTGGAGGGTGGGAGGGAGAGGTTCAGGACTGGAGTGGGGCCAGGCCTCTCCTCTCTCCCTCAGAGCGGACTCCAGAGCAGTCAGGGTGGGGCTGAGGGATGAAAGCCCAGAGGCTGGGCTGAGGCCAGGCTGGTTTTAGGAGGACCGGAAGCCTCTCCTCAGGGCTGTGCCCCCTCCTGCACATTGACGGTGTACCCCCTCCCACACACTCTCCTGGCCTTTTCCCCCTGGTTGTGTGGATGTTTCTCCACACCCCCAGGTTTTCTGTGTACCTTCCACAGGGTCCTCCCCACACCCCACCCAGCAGCTAAATTCGATTCTCTCTCCCCTTTCCCAGCCACTCACTACCTGCCCTACGTTGTCACTTCTGTCTGGGGGACCCTTCAGTTTACAGTCTGCTCTGCCTTCTTCTAATCCAGAGATGCCTTCCCCTCCTGCCTCCTCCTGTCCTCTTTGAGCAAAAGATCCTGGGGCACACTCTCACCTGTCCCCTTCAAGGTCTCCCCCTGTGAGTTTCCATTCAGATATCCAGAGCCCCCTCCCCAGTTTCGAGACTTCCTCAGTAGCCACTGATTCCATCAGCTGACTGTCTATGGGCAGCGGTTACCAGGGCAACAGCAAGGCTGCCTAGGTAGGCAAGTCTGTGGTAGAGGCGGAAGGGAAGAGGGGGAGCCAGCCAGGGAGGGTCAGGGTCACTGGCTAGGCTCATTACCCTCCTGCCCCTGCCCAGGGGGGCACGCCAAGGCCAATGACAGCAGCCTAGAGTGGTAGAGGTTTTGCCAGACAGGGAAGGCAGGGCTCAGGAAATTCCAGAAAGGGGACCACCTGGCGGGAAGCTCTTTTCATAACACTGCTCTGGGGGGAGGTGGGCTCCTTTTTTCTCTGTGGCGCCCTATTGCAGTTCCCAGGGGATTCAGGTCCCCGAGGGACCAGTCTGACTCTGACGCTCTGGAACTGAGGACCTGGTTTCCTGCATCATTCTATTCTCTCCTCCCAGGAGAGCGCTTATCCTTGGGTGACCAATTCTGGTACCTTTGCCAGTACCCTCCACCCGGGGCAGTGGGGCCCCGGAGGCCTCTGCTGCTGCTGTAGGTGACAGGGTGGCCGTGATGGGGTAGGAAGGAGGCACAGGTGCCTGGAGAGCCAGGTGTCGCCCCCTCAGCTCTCAGTAGCGCATCCCCCCAACCCAGCAACTTGAAGTCTCTGGCTGTTTATGAGAAGGTTTGAGGGACTGAGTGTGCGTGTGCGTGTGCGTGTACACGCGTGTGCATCCCAGCGCTGGGGCTGTGGGAAAGGGGAAAAGGACAGCGCAGTGGATTCTGCTTCGTCATGATGCCGGTTAATGCTCCTCTTGTTTGAAATGGATTGAGCTGCAGCCCGGGTGGAAGAGCAGCCGTCCAAACACACCCTCCGCGGCCACTATCAGCTGGAGGCGGGGAGGTGCGGAGGGTGTGGGGGAGCCGCGCGCCCGCCAGTCATCCAGCCATCCCGGCCGCCCGCCCATCGGACGCGGACTCCCCAGCACCGGGACCCACGGTGTGGCTTGCGGAGCAGCGGGTGGGGCGAGGGGGTGGGGGCCCAGAGGGGAGGTCAGCACTCAGCCACCACCAGCTCCCCTCCTTTGCCAGCTCCCACCCCACCCACCCAAAGCCGGCTTTCTTCCTGTTATTTGTGCTTCTGGAAAGCACGGCTGGTTTCCTGGAAGAGACGCCTCTTACCTAGGCTCCTGAGGAAACGCAGCAGCAGCTGTGGACCAGGGCCTGCACCTCCCTCGGGGCCTTAGAGCACCTGGGCCACGGTCCAAGAAGAGGTAGGTGGCAGGCTCTCCGCCTCTCTTCCCTTTTGTGGGCACTTTGGGCTGCAGCCCCTGCCTGGAGTGGGGCTGGGTGGTAGCAGGAATGCCCAGCTCTGGCACCTTGCTCAGTGGGAGACTGGACTTTAGTGCCCAGACCCTGGGTTTGATCTGATCTGGGGAAGAAGGCCTGGGGCTTTCCATGCACAAGGAGTCCCTGCTGCTAGTCCAATACCTGCTTCCTTGGCCCTGCCACCTAGCTTCCCTGACCAGAAATCCTAGGGACGGCATTGGGGGGGCATGGATTGGGCAAGGGAGATGTTCCGTCTTTGCTGAATAATGGAAGAAGAAGCCACAGCCAGCTGCCCACCCACCCGGGCCCTCCAGGTGGGAACGGTGCCCTTTGGGCCCAGTGCTTTTGATCTGGAGTCTGCTCCCAAGCCCCTCCTAACCCTGGCTGGGCAAGCTGGGTGAGCCCAGTGGAGAATGAGGCTAGTGGAGGGTGCGGCTGCAGCCTGGCCTCTGCTCTCCGGGTACCGGGTACTGGCTGCAGGGGTGCCTGAAGGGGCTGGGTGCTGAGCAGACATAGGCCCTCCAGGGTCCTGGGGTCCTGGTCCCAGCTCTGCAGGTCCCTGAGCCTGGCAGAGTGAGCTTCCTTTCTTGGGCAGGCACATCTGGTGGTTCCCTCCCAGGAGACTGGTTGCCAGGTTGAGAGTCAGGGGATGGGGCCAATGTGGAAGGCAGGCTGTGCAGCTGTGGGAATGGGGACCTGGGGAGGCCTCCAGGGACCGGGTCGGTGGGTCCTGCAAGTGTTGTTGCTGGTACACGTGCACAGCTCAGGGACGGTGGCAGCATGTGTGTGGGGGGCTGAGGGTAGAGAATGGTTGCCAAGGGGAGGATCAGTGGGTGGGTTCAAGTGGGTGTCCTCAGCACCATGTGTCGCTGCGTGGGGGCCTTGCTGGGAGAGTGGGGGCGTGTTCTGGCAAGCAGGGCTGCGGAGTCGCCCCGTGTGCACCTTGCGCACGTGTTCTGTCTGCAACTATGTGTCGGCACGGGGCTCTGCTGTCCTTGTGCACCTGTGAGTCTCGGTACTGCTAGCCTCTCTGTGGCCAGGTGTCCTCTGGTGGTCAGACATCTGCAGAACTGTTCTTTCCGAGTTCATGAGCGAAGAGAGAACAGGGATGTTCCCAGAATTTCAAAAGCTGAATTTACTATGAGAGAGCCCTCCTCCTCCCACAGCCCTCCCGTGTAGTTTGTCCATCAGGACCAGATATAAGCAGAGGCCAGAGCAGGAGCCCGTTGGGACCAGCAAGCCCAGGGGGTTGGGGAATTAGAAAGGGGGACCTTGACAACAGGAGGGTATAGAGAGATGATCTTCAAACCCAGGGAAGAGAGAGACCCAAGGAAAAATGGACGACTCGATACCCATTTATGGGGGTCAGAGGGGAAAGGGGCCAGAGGCTCCATCCTGTGGTCATCAAGAGGGGCAGGGCAGAGCCTGGAGCAGGTGGCCTCTGGCTCACCGCCTGCCCCTGCCCGATCCTGCTCAGAGTGAGAGAGTGTTGTCATTACAGGCACCCTGTCCTAGCAGGTAGAACAAGCATTTTAAAAATTGCTTTGGGGAGACAGAGAAAATGAGAGAAGAAAAGGAAGTGCCCAGGTTTTGCCATCCTTAGAAAGGTCCAGGGTTCAGGCCTGGTCTCAGTAAGGGACACCCTGGTGAGCCATTGGCCTGGAGCAGGCCTCAGCCCTCCCTTGTCCAGCGTCCTGCCCCGCCCTCCAGCGCGAACGCACACAGCCACTGGAGTAGGCCTGGTCCCTGCCCTGTGGTCTGCTCCGCTGGCCCTTGGCCTTCTCCTCCCCACCCTGGGATGCTGTTTTGGGAACTGGTGACCTAGCTGGATCCTGCCTTTATTTCTGGCATTGAGGTGTTGCCACAGCAACTGTGGAGGTGGGGCCCAAAGGGGGAGAGGGAGAGGGACAGGGTGAAAGGGAAAGAGAGAAGGAGGGAGAAAGGATGAAGAAAGAAAATAAAAAGGGAAGGAGAGGCAGGAAGGCAGGGGGCAAGGCAGAGCTGGGCCAGCCTGACCCCAGCCCACTTGGCCAGCTCCTCTCATTTCCTAACTCCTTTACTGGCTGGGACGCCTCCAGCCTGGCTTGACCCTGCCCAGTCACACAGAGCTGGGTCCCCCAGACTCCCAGCTCCTGTTCTACAGGTGAGATTGGCAGACCAAGTTCCAAGTTCAGATTAAAGTGTTTTCTTTGGGGGTTCATAGAAAAAAGTGCTCATTGGCTGTAGCCCAGCCGGCCTGGGAAGGAATTCCACCTTGACTCCCCTGGGATGGCATTTGGCCAGTCACCCTCTCAAGCCTCATCTCAAGTCACCCTCTCAAGCCTCATCTCAAGCAAGCCAAATGCTGGTTTGTGTGAAGTTCACTGGGGACATGTAAAAGTTCCTGCCCCAGGCAGGTGGTGGCTGGCAGAGGAGGAGAGCCAAGGTTGGTCCAGAGACCCTGAGGCCTGAGGCTGCGGTTCTGCGGGAGCTTGGGACCTGGGAGGGGTGCAGGATGCCTTCCTTCCTCCAAGTCTAGGGAGCCACAGTCTGGATTCACCCCTGCCAGGAACAAAAACCTTGGAGATGGGTGGGCACAAACTTAGAGGTCCCTGCAGGCGGGTCTTATCTATTTCCCAGGGAGCCGCCTGGCTCTGGTTGGAGATGAGAGGGTGGGTGGTGTGAGGTGGGGCTGGGCTGGTGGCTCAGATAAGGCAGGGACACACAGCTGGGGGAGGGTGGGGCCCATGGGAGGATGAGAAGCCTGCTGGCAGCCTCCCAGAGCCAGGGAGGCTGAGAAGTCCCTTCCGCCACCTGGGCTTGCCTGCCACCAGCTTTCCCCTTCCCGTCCTCCCTCCCTTCCTGCTGCAGCCTGCCCTTTTGGTCTCTGTGGAGGTCGCTGGGACCTCTGGAATGTAGGGACCTAGGCAAGGAGCGTGCGTGGATGGGAGAGGGGGGCCGAGCCTGCAGGAGGGGCAGGGAAGAATAAGCTTTGGGGACTGGGCTACACGTGGGTGGAATAGCAGGTGCCTGCCTGGTGATTTGAGAGGAGCCCGAAAACGCTCACGTGCGTGCGCATGCTCTCTCTTTCTCTTTTGCTCTTTCTTTATCAAGCCAAAACATTTTCCCTGCTTGCCTTCTGGCAACCTACAATTTCAGCAGCAAGAACTTGATTCCTTAAGGCTCACCCCAAATTAAAAATCAAACGCTCCCCCGATCGTATTTCTGCCTTTGGGACCTCCAGGGAAGTAACTGATCAGCTCGCTCTCTGACCCTGGGCAGGCCCTGAGACAAGAGGTACCTGGAAAGAGCCAGGGCAGGAGCCCCAGGTGTTGGACAAGACCTGCAGGGGGGCCTGCTGTGGATAAGGAGGGGCTGGGAGGTAAGGAACAGAGGAGCTGGTGACTAGTGTCAGACTTTTGCATGGGGAGAAACTGAGGCAGCATGAAGACCCCCTCTTCAAACCCTGATTCTGGTGACCAAGTCAGAAAGATTTCAGCCATGTCCCTCAGAGTATCAGGCATGAGTTTATTGAAGGAATAGGAAAAGGGAAAGAGGACACCCTCAAGGGAGAGAGTGGGGCCTCTCAGAGAAGAGGGGGATGGCATGTCTCTCCTGTACTCCAGTTTTACTGGGGATCCCAAAGAAGTTTCCAGAGAGTCCCACCCAGGTCCACCTCTTTTTTTTTTTTCTTTTAATTAGTTGAGCTATATCTTTTTAAAAATACATTTTTAGTTGTAGATGGACACAATACCTTTATTTTATTTATTTTTATGTGGTGCTGAGGATCAAACCCAGTGCCTCACCCATGCAAGGCAAGTGCTCCACCACTGAGCTACAACTCCAGCCCCCAGGTCCACAGCTTGACTGACAGCAGGGTGACATCAGGTTTTCAAGTCCCTACTGTCATGGCAACACTAGGTCACCTTGGCCCATGCTGACTGGTTCTAATTGTATTCTTAGCCATGCATTCTTACAGATTTTATGGTTAGGAAGAATTATCCTTATCTCCCAAAGTTTCAGGATCTGGTCACAAAAGTTTCCTATTTTACATAGTGTAACTTGGGTTCCTCCCATCAACATTATTTTGGGCCTGCATTTCTCCTGCAGTGAACAGGGAGTTTGCTGAGGAATGTGACATATCCTGTCCACTGAGGCCAGGCAGGGCTGCAGGTAAACTGCATTTTGGAAAAGAAAGATGTGGGGGTCAGCACAGTGGGCCAATTTATAGAATTATTCTCTTAACTTCACGTTCCCACCATTCAGATCTGTCTGTCCCCTAACAGTGTCCTGGTTAATGGGCTTAACTTTTACATAGTACTGTGTCCTTGACCAACGACTTAACTTGTTTAAATCTCAATTTCTTCATCTCCAAACCTGAGATGATAATAATCACTTAACAAGATTGAATGTCAGGATTTTTTTGTGTGTGGGGGGGTGGGGGTGGGATACCAGCGATTGGACTCAGGGGCACTCAACCACTGAGCCACGTCCCCAGCCCTATTTTGTATTTTATTTAGAGACAGGGTCTCACTGAGTTCTTTAGTGCCTTACTCTTGCTGAGGCTGGCTTTGAACTCGCAATCCTCCTGCCTCAGCCTCCAGAGCTGCTGGGATTACAGACCAGCAGATGTCAGGATTAAGTGGAAGAAAGAAGATAAGGTGCCCAGCACAGTGCCAGCCATAAAGAAGATGTTCCAGATCTTGCTAGGTTGCCCAGGCTGGCCTCCCACTTGGGATCGTCCTGTCTCTACCTCCTGAGTAGCGGGGATACCAAGTCTGCACCATCATGCCTGGCGCACACCAACTCTTAAACCTTACTCTGACCATCAGTATCTGGAATCACGTTCCCACAGGCTGTGCCCAGGGCCTGGTGTTTGTGCACGTGTGAGTGCAGGTCTCAGTGTCTGACCAGGTGTGTGCGTGCTGGGACACAGCTCACCTGAGACCCTTCCCCTCTCCTCTCCTGAGCAGCCACTTTGATTGACAGCCACTTCCCCCTCTGCATCCCTACAAATGGTATTTAGGGGAGGGCCCCAGGGCTACCTCCAGGCTTAGCTCCAGAACACTCTCAAGCCACCCGTTCTACCCGGGCCTCGCTCTGCTCTGCTCTGCTCTACCTGCTCTTCAGAGGGACGCCTGCAAACCTCTACTCACTGCACATAACCTCTCTCACTCTCACTGGCAAAGTACAGGTCTCCCGACTGGCTCCCTGTAAATGTCCCTATGTCCCTGTTACCCAACTTCTTGCCCTTTCCTCCCCTTTCAGGGAAGCACGTGCTCTCTTCCAAAGCCAGTCCTCCACTTGGGCACAGGCCCATGCCCTTTCTCCCTGCTGGCACCTTCTCTACCAAGTGTCCCCTCTCCTGCAGCCTCAAGCCCTTCCTCGGCTTGCCTCCTTTGCTGCCTGCCATCATGGTCGACTCGCCTTCCCTTAAAAACCTGCAACTTGCTTTTTCTTCCAGTCACCCTCCTAGCACTACTTGGAAGTGCCACTCCCTTTGCATACAGCCTGCCCAGCCCCTGCCTCTCTGTCATCCCAAACCAGGAGGCCATCGGGCCTTGACATGGAACTGGAGGGAAATCACTTTGGCACCTCTCCCGCCCTCCCTCCCCATGGCAACAGCCTCTGGCTTCCCTGGCACTCTGGGTTCTGAGCCCCTCCACCCCTCCTGTCCTCCTTCTCAATGTGAAGTGCGCACTTACTGGTCTCAGGCCTTTTGCTGAAGATGCAGAGGATCGCCAGACACACTCCTGCCCCAGGAGCTGGCCACCTACTTTCCCATCCCCCTTTCTGATTGTGCCCTCTCTGGCTCTTTCTTTCTTCCGGTCCCCAAGTGTTTCTTAGGATGCTGTTTTGACCTTCTTTCTCCCTCAGCAATCGCTATGTTCAGACTACCACCCCAAGCAAATAACCATGGTTCCCAGCCCAGCCCCACCCCCGCTGCTTTCCTGCCGGACCTTCCCACCTGCTGCTACCCTGCAAGCATAACCTGTTGTTAGTGGACCCATCCTGTCCCCTCCTCCTTCCAGTCTCTGGATGGCGCCTGCCCTCCCGTGGGTATCCAGTCTTGCTTTGCACCAGCCACCGCGAGGTTTCCAGGGTTGCCTGCTTCCCGCCCTCAGCCCCTGCACCAGTCTAGACCTTCACAGTCCTTTGCTTAAACACGATAGCAGCTTCCTGGCTGGTGTCCTGTGGACCGCCTCTGCTGTCCAGTCCACTCCAGGGCTGCAGCTAGATCCATTTCCCCCACACACTGTATGATCCTGTCACTTCTTTGGTTAACAAAACAAAACAAAAACAAGCAAACAAAAAACCCCCCACAAAACTAAGTTTTTGCTTCTATGATCCCTCTTTCCCACAGAACATAATTTAACTCCTGTGTGGGATCCTCCTCCTGTCCCAGGAGTATCTCAAGCCCCGAGCTCTACCACCCAGCCATATCTGCTGTCCCCCAGACAGACCCAGTGTGTCCTCATGTACCATCTTAGCTCATGTCACTTTGTCTCTCAAAATTCTTTTCTTTCTTTCCTTTTCTTTCTTTTTTTTTTTTTTGCATGACCTCAAACTTGACCTCCTCCTCCACGGAACCTTATTTCTCCCTCTGACACCCCAGCAAGGATAATCTCTCTCCTGGCTTCTCCTAGCCTGTGCTGTCTTTCTGCACATGGGCTTGTTCATCTTGCATGGGAGTTATCTGCAGGCAGGCCTTTCTGGAAGGGCAGCTTCTTGGCTTTGACTCATTCTCCTGTTCTGCTTGAGGCTCATCACAGAGCATCATGCTGTGCTCACTGCAGAATAGGTGCTCTGAAAGGATTTGTTGAGTGGATGGAAAAAACAACACATGCGGGGGGGGGGGGGGGGGGGATGAGAAGCGTTTGCTTCTAGGGCTGAGCCCGGTCTATAGTGAGTGTAATAATAGCTATTAGCAATAGTAAAACTCAGAGCCCAGTGAGAAGAATGTAAGGATTTTGTTGCTTACACCTAGTTAAAAGCATCTCACAGTGAGCACTAAGAAGACCAGGGGAGCGTGAAGCTCTGGAACCGTCTTTCTTCTCTCTTTTTTATCTTTGGTACTCAGGGTTAGTCTCGCTAAATTGCTGAGACTGACCTTGAACTTGCAATCCTCCTGCTTCACCCTTCTGAGTTGCTGGGATTAAAGCCTGCACCACCAAACCTGGCTGAGTGGGAGTCTTCCCTGAGACCCAGATGCCTAGTGTGCATCAGGTGGCAAGAGTCTTGTCTGGGAGATGCCTTGGTTCTAGAATTCCAAGAAGACTTGAGAAACTGAGCAGATTCTAGTCTGTGTCCATGATGCACAGAATATACACCATGAATTAGGCTATACTGATTAGGCTGTACAGCCATTTTTAGCTCCTTGACCCTGGACAAATCTTTTACCTCTCTGAGCCTCAGGTTCCTCATCTGCAGAATGGGTCTACCCCATAGGCTTGTCATGGGGAATGAGACAGCTGCCTTGGTCATTGTTGCCCTCCAGAGAGTTAGCAGGCAGGCAGCGTGTGATCAGCTGCTTAGTTATGTGGTTCTTTTTAGGTGCACTGGAATGCAGAGGAGGGTTTGCCAATGAGGACTAGAGGAGTAAGGGAGGGGACTTGCAGGTGAGCCTGGAAGCATGGGTAGCACTGGGGAGGCAGAGGTGTGGGCGACAAGTGCAAGGATGTGAGCCTAGGCCCAGAAGTGGGAGTGAGGGCTGCTTCTGTGGCAGGCAGGTGGGTGAGAGCAGATGGCCTGATACAAGTACAGGTGAAAAGACTGGAGCACCAATGGCCTCCCTCAGTCTTCCGCAACGGTTGCCAGGAATGGCTACAGAAGGCCCCCTAAGTTGTCAGTCCGTGGGGAGGTGGAACTAATAACAGCCACCCCTCTACATAGTATGTATGGTATTTTACCCACTCTACTCTTATAACTTTTCTGATCCACACAGCAACCCTGTGACTCGGGGACTGTTATTACCCCTCATTTTATAGATGAGAAATGTGAAACAGAAAGGCTAAATAACTTGCCCAGGGTCACACAGCATCTGAGTAGCAGAGCTCCTCAAGCCCAGGCACTCTGGCTTCAGAGCAGACATGCTTTCTGCACCTCCCTCACCTCCTGTGGTACTTCTGTCGCTGACAGCTCTCTTCTTTTTGTGACTTCTTGCCAGCAGCCCTGCTGCTGCTGCCACTGCCACACTGGACCTAGCTGGAGGCTCACTGCATGTTAAGAGGTCCAGTGCAGGGAGGAAAGGAGGGGGAGTTGCTGGGAGAGTCACCCAGGAAGGAGAAGGCTTGGCCATCATGGTCACCATCTACTGCCCCACACAAGATTTGGTACTTGGTACTTGGTACTTTGGCTGGGTAGAGACATTCCAGGAACTTCGTGGGGAGCAGGGATGGAGCTCAGGCCCCAAGGACGTCTTACCCACTCCCTCTGGGAAGACTGATTGCAGTACCAGGAAAGGGTAGGGGGCTGTGGGCTCCCCCTGGGGCCAGCGGCAGTTTCCAGCCAGTGGCCTGGCCGTGGAACCCGTCCACTTCCCCGCATCGCCCCTCCTCCCCAGGTCCACTCACCCCTAAGTATGACCAAGTTCCTCGGTGTTAGTGTCCCTGGGAGGATGGAGAAGAGACCGAGGGGGCGCGGGCCACGCGGCTGGGGTGGGAGAGGGCCTGAAACGCGGACTCCTGCGGGGACAGGGCAGGGCAGGTGTGACAAGGCAGGGGATGTAAAGGCCACACGGCCCGGGGAAGCCGGCTGACCCCTGCCGTCATTTCCTCTGGAGCCAGAGAACAATGGCTCAAAAACAAGTGCAGCGCGTCCGCCCGGCCGCCTCGGCTCCGCACGCGCGCCCGGCCGGGGCTGGGCGGACGGAGGGCTGAGCCCGGCGCCCCGGACCCGAGCCTAACGGCCCGCTCTGGCCGCCACCCTCCCTGTCCTTCCAGACCCGCCTCGCGCCAGCAGCCTGGAGAGTCGCCGAGGGATGAGGATGCGACAGCGCGGGGGGACGCCCTTGCCGCGGGAGCCGGGCCGAGCCTGACGCCGCGTCCTCTCCCGTCGCCGAGGCCCTGCGCGTGAGCGGCGGCGTGGCGAGCTCCGTGCCGCATGGAACGGCTGCAGAAGGTGCGCGGCGGCGCCGCCCCGGGCAGGGGGCGCTGGGGCCGGGTGGGGGCCGGCTGCCCGCCAGGGCCAGCTCGGGAGTCGATGGCGCCACCTGGTGGCCGCCCGCCGCGCAGCACGCCGGGTCCCCGGAGGCCTAGGGCAGCCCCGCGCCCCCGCCCTCGCACCCACGCACATGCCCACTCGGCCGCCTTCTCGCTCTCCCCAGCAACCTCTTACCTCCCCCGGGAGCGTCAGCTCCTCCCGAGACTCCAGCGTGCCCGGCTCTCCCTCCAGCATCGTGGTGAGTACCCCTGTCGGCCACCAGTGCCGCAGGCTGGGAGGAGGGAGGGCGGCCCCCCGCTTCACCCAGAGCCCCCACTGCTGTCCTGCCGGCGCTTGGCAGGTGGAGAGAAGCCAGCGAGCCGAGAAGGTTCCCCACTGCCCCGGCAGGGTCTAGCCTGGTTGCATTCAAAAGGCTAGTCAAAGGGCTACGGTGTTCTAATCCCTAAACTTAAAACAATGAGCTGTCAACTTGTGAGAGTGGACATCTAAAATGGCTGCCCACTTTCTTGGCAACGAACTAAGCTCAGCAGCAAGGGCAGTGTCCCAGGTAAGGCTCTTGGCACATCTGTTCCATTTGCTCCATCTCCTTTCAGGCCAAGATGGATAACCAGGTGCTGGGCTACAAGGACCTGGCCGCCATCCCCAAAGACAAGGCCATCCTGGACATCGAGAGGCCTGACCTCATGATCTATGAGCCCCACTTTACCTATTCCCTCCTGGATCATGTGGAGCTGCCCAGGAGCCGGGAGGTGAGTGGGGTTAGGGACGGCTCCCCAGCCCACTGGATGGTGACTGGGATCCCTCTGTGCTCTCTTTCCTGGAGGGACTGTGCTGGGAATCAGGTGGGAATCAGGTGGGAATCAGGGAATCGACCTGTACGCCAGCATTTGCAGCTAACAGGCCACAGAGCTCGAGGTTAGGGTGGGGCCACATGTCGCCCGCTGGGGAAGCCACATTTGAATGGCGGTGGAACAGAATGGGCTTGCACGGGAAAAGTGTGGAAGTAGGTAGCAAGAACAAAATGTGTAGAAAGAGCTTTAGGAGCGCTGAACTTGGAGGCTGGAATCTTAGCTCAGGGCCCATTATGACGTTGCGGCCTCTGTTTCCTCTCCTGTAACAGAGGTGACAGTTCTGCCTGTGTGCCCCACAAGGTGTCTGAAGCAATGCATGGGCAGGTCCTTCATCATTTGTATTTAAGGAAGGGACAGGGTCATGGCTGAGCAGTGAGCTGGGGCCAGACTGTGAAGGGATTTAAATATCTGACCAGGGAGCCCAGTCTTCTTCCCTGGCTGCTTGGTGGCATTGTCCCTGCCATTCCTTGTTAGGCTCTGAGGACAGGGCCTTAGCTAGTTGGCAGTTGGCCCACAGAGCATCAAGTACACTGCTCCAAGATGGCGGGCTGCTTCCTGCTTCATATGGAAAGACTCAGGACTGGGTTCTGAGAATACCAGGAAGAAGAAGGATGGAAGGCCAGCACTGGGAATTGGCTAGGATCCCAGAGAGAAGAGAATGGGCTGGGGAAGTGTGTGGAATTGGGTGGAGGATGAAGTGGCCCCTGTTAGGTTCCAGGGATGAGGGTTGAATCCCACCCTTGTGACTCTGACCAGCCCCCTCTCCATTCACAGCGCTCTCTGTCGCCCAAATCCACATCCCCCCCACCATCCCCAGAGGTGAGTCTGTCCCACCCTGAAACTTGCCCAGCCCTGTTCTGATGGGGCCCCCAGCTCCCCTCCCCCAGAGTCCAGACTGAGCTCTTCAGAGTGCAGGGGATAACAGACTCAGCAGATCCCAGCCGGTGACTGGCCAGCTCTGTGCCCATCTGTCTGTCTGACCCAGGACTCACTTAACACTCTCCCTGGGCAGATGGAGTCCTTGAATGCCCTTCCTCTGCCACAGTGTCACTCTGGGGCTGGGACATAGGCTGCCTGGGTAGGAAGACAGTGAAGGGTGAGAGGTGAAGTGGCGTACCTGTGGTCAGAGGGGTTACGTGGGGACCTGGAAGCTGCACACTTCTGTTCTGCAGGTGTGGGCAGACGGCCGGACCCCTGGAATCATCTCTCAGGCTGCAACCCCGAGAACCACCGGAACCCCCCGCACCAGCCTGCCCCACTTCCACCATCCTGGTAGGTGCGGTTGCGGCATGGCTACATCCTTTCCTTGTGACTTCTTTTCTACTTCAGGACCCCAAACCCCTTACTCTCAGTCCCTGCTCTTGGGGATATGAGCCACCACCGACGTGGCTGGACCCCAGACATCAGGACCCAGGAAGAGCTGCCAGTGCCTCGGGCCTGTCTTGTCCTCCCTCCTCCCCAGCCCCTGGGGGTCAGTGCCAGGCCTCTAGTTCTGTCCTGGCCCTTGGTCCTCTCCCATTCGTCCCTTTCCATTTGTCTCCGTCTCCAGCGTCTCCTGCCACCCGCATGTCTCCCTTCTCATCTGCTCTTGTTCCCTGTCACAGAGACCACCCGCCCAGACTCCAACATCTACAAGAAGCCACCCATCTACAAGCAGAGAGGTGAGGTTCCCCTAACTTCCCAGGGCCCCTCCTGCCACATGCTGGGGGGCTGTGGTGTGTGCTGAGGGTGGGCTGGGAGGGGACGGGAGAATAGCCATGCGTGACAGCATGTGATGTCTGTTGCTTCTACATCCAGGAGCTCACAGGTGTGAGGGGAGAGGGAGGGAGCTGGGGGCCAAGGTGGCCAGTGGGGTGGGCTATGTATGTGCCAACTCCAGCCTCATCTGCAGAGTCCATGGGAGGCAGCCCTCAGACCAAGCACCTCATTGAGGACATCATCGAGTCGTCCAAGTTCCCTGCAGCCCAGCCCCCTGACCCCAATCAGCCGGCCAAGATTGAAACCGACTACTGGCCATGCCCACCGTCGCTGGCTGTTGTGGGTAGGAAAAGCTGGGAGAGGGGAGGCTGGGACCCTTCCTCACCACTCCTTGGCCCCCGTTGAAACACTAGGAACCCAGTTCCACCCCACCCCATGCCGGGTGGCTTTTAAACCTACATGATCTGTCCCCACCCCACTGAGCACCTGTCCCTGCTCCCCTGTGGGGCTGCAGTGGCAGCCTTAGTCATTCCTCCCTGGTCCCTTCATTTATCTGGTCACTCAATAGACATTTCTTTTTTTTTTTTTTAAATTTTTTAGATGTTGACAGATGTTTATTCATTAATGTATATTTTATTCATTAATTCATATGTGGTGCTGAGAATCAAACCCAGGTGCCTCACACATGCTAGGCAAGCGCTCTACCACTGAGCCACAACCCCAGCCCCAATAGACATTTCTTGAACTTCTGCTGTGCCCCAGGCCCTGAGGTAGGAGCTCTGGGGGGAGATACATATACAGAGGTCTTGGTTGCAGGGAATTGAAGTCATGTCTGTTTTCTTTCCTACCAGGGATTGAGCCCCGGGGCACTTGACCACTGAGCCCCATCCCCAACCCTTTTTAAATTTTTTTTTTTCTTTTTTTTTTGGAACCGGGGATTGAACTCAGGGACACTCGGCCACTGAGCCACATCCCAGCCCTATTTTGTATTTTATTTAGAGACAGGGTCTCACTGAGTTGCTTAGGGCCTCGCTAAGTTGCTGAGGCTGGCTTTGAACTCTCGATCCTCCTGACTCAGCCTCCCAAGTCGCCTGGATTACAGGCGTGCGCCACCACGCCCGGCCTTTATATTTTATTTAGAGACAGGATCTTGCTGACTTGCTTATGGCCTCGCTAAGTTGCTGAGGCTGGTTTTGAACTCGCCAATCCTCCTGCCTTGGCCTCCTGAGCTGCTGGGATTACAGGCGTGAGCCATCACGCCTGGCCCATGTGTCTCTTTTCTGCCTAGTTTCACAGCAAGGGGAGGAAATGATACTCTTTTTTTTTTTTTTTTTTTTCTTGTACCGAGGATTGAACCCAGGGGTGCTACATCTCCAGCCATTTTAAATGTATTTATATTTTTGAAGCCAGGCGCGGTGGCGCACGCCTGTAGTCCCAGCGACTCGGGAGGCTGAGGCAGGAGGATCGCGAGTTCAAAGCCAGCCTCAGCAACTTGGCGAGGCCCTAAGCAACTCAGTGAGACCCTGTCTCTAAATAAAATACAAAATAGGGCTGGGGATGTGGCTCAATGGTCAAGTGCCCCTGGGTTCAATCCCCAGTGCCAATAAATAAATAAATTAATTTATTTATTTATTTATATTTTGAGACAGGGTCTCACTAAGTTGCTGAAGCTCGCCTCAAATTTGTTATCCTCCTGCCTCAGCCTCCCAAGTGCTGGGATTACAGGCGTGTGCCACCGCGCCTGGCTTATTTTTATTTATTTTTATTTTTTATTTTTATTTATTTATTTATTTATTTATTTATTTATTTATTTTGCTGTGCTGGGGATTGAACCCAGGGCTTGTACTAACATGGCAATCACTCTACCAACTGAGCTATATCCCCAGCCCTATTTTTATTTTTAAAAATTAGTATTATTAATTTTGGTGCTGGGGATGTAATCCAGGAGTTTTTGCATGCTAAGCACATGCTCTCCCACTGAGCAACACCCCCAGCACCCAAGTAATTAATTATTTTTTAAATTTATTAATTTTTATTCATTGTGGTCCGGGGATTGAACCCAAGGCCTCATGCATATAGAGGCTCTGTCACTGAGCCACCTCTCCAGCCTCTTTATTTAATTTTTTTTAAAAGATATAGTTCCGGGCTTGATGGTGGGTGCTATAGTCCCAGCTACTCGGGGGTGCTAAGGAAGGGGTCACTTGAGCCCATGAGTTATGAAGTCAATCTGACGACGTGGCAAGACTCCCATCTCCAAAAATTTTTTTTCTTAAATTAAAAAAAAAAAATGTAAATAAAAATAAAAAATAATTTGGAGCTCGCCCCTGAGTTGCGCTTGGGGAGCCGTGACTGATTGGCTGTGCTGCCTCTCGTCTTCCAGAGACAGAATGGAGGAAGCGGAAGGCATCTCGCAGGGGGGCAGAGGAAGAGGAGGAGGAGGAAGACGATGACTCTGGAGAGGAGATGAAGGCCCTCAGGGAACGCCAGAAAGAGGAGCTCAGCAAGGTAGCGTCTCATGCCTCGCTTCTCCCGCTTCTCCAGGGGACACACATTCTGGTCCTGTCACTGGTGCAGGGAAGCATCCTTGTTTACGCGTGAGAAGCCCCTCTTCTTCCCAGGATTCCAAGTGCTACTTTTGAAGGGACATCTGGACTTCTGGCTGCTCCAGGGGGAAGTTGAAGCACACGGGAGGGGGGCCCGCTGGCACCAGGCTCAGCAGGATGAGTCGGTCAGGGGCAGAGAAGGGAGAGCTTGGGCTACCAGCACGGGGGAGGGGAGAGAGTTGGAGCCATGGAAAGGCCACTGCCATAGGGGCTTGTGCTCTGGCCGTGGTTATATGGGACAGGGAGGTCACTGTGGCAGAGTCCAACTGAGTGCTTTCAGGAACCCAATGTGGGCCAGATAAGAACAAGGGACTCTCTGGGCCCCAGGGCACAGACCAGCCACCTGGGAAAACCATCCCTTCTAATTCCTTGCAGAGGCGAGAAATGGGTGCCTGTGTCTCAGCCCCTCTTCCTGCTCCCTTCCTCAGGTTACTTCCAACTTGGGAAAGCTGATCTTGAAAGAAGAGATGGAAAAGTCATTGCCTATCCGGAGGAAAACCCGCTCCTTGCCCGACCGGACACCCTTCCACGCCTGTGAGTGTCATGGAGGGGCTGAGAATCACCTGGCCAGCCCTGGGCTGCACTCCAGCTGTCTGTTGAGTTGTTAGATGTAGAAGAAAATGTGGGACTTGGTGTGGATCAGCAGGTTTTGTGAATCTAACCCACACTAACCGAGGGTCTGCTGTGCCCTCGGTACTGGGGCTGTTACAAGTGAGAAAACAGTCTCATCCTCCCGGAGCTTGTGGTCCGTGGGGAGCTGACATGGAAAGTGAGGTTTTGGTACATGTGGCAGGTGTTGGGACACAGGGTGCTGCTGGTGTTTTGCAAAGACAGTGACAGGGCCTGGGTGGCTAAACTGAGTCTTAAAGGGCCACACAAATGAGTGAGAAAGACAAAGATAGTCAGTCATTGCAGACGTCAGGAACAGCATGGGGGCACAGGCAGGGAACAGCCACATCCTGCCTTGCTCAGAGAACTGCCAGGAGCCAGGATTGCAGAGCAGAGGACCATGCAGTGAGGCCAGAGAGACTGGCATTCTGGGGCTTTGAATGCTAGGATTTGGTGACCCGAAGCTTGCCTGGACTTCCCTAGAGCATCATAACTACAGGAAGAGAGACCTGAGAACCCCAAAACGAGCTGCCAGGCCTTGCAAAGCCTAGACCTAGAAGCCACAATGCATCACTTCTGTTGACCGGAGCAGGTCACAAGGCAGCCTAGGCACAAGAAGGGGAGAGAGGCTCTGCCTCTTGATGCAAGGGACTGCAGGGTCTAGGCAAGCAGGATGGGCATTGAGGGTACCAGCCATCTTTGGAAATGGTCTGCCACTCTCTCCAGTCATCTGATCATGTTAGTCAGCTTTCCATTACTGTAGCAAAATACTTGAGGTGGCTAACTTTATAAATAAAAAGGTTTGTTTAGCTCACAGTTCTAGAGGTTCAGGGGCTCACATCTGGTGATGGCCTTCTTGCTTGCAGAGTCCTGAGGTGGCACAGGGTTCACATGACAAGAGACGGGGAGTGCTAGTGTGCATCTGTGTGTCTGCCTGATCTCTCCCCCTCTTCTTATGAAACCATCGGGATTCAATCATGGGGGTTCCGTCCTGATGGCTTATCTAATTCTAATCACTTTCCGAAGGTGCCACCTGTGAACAGCCCACCTGGATTAAGTTTTCATCCTGTAGCACCTCATAGCGAGGATTAAACTGCTCCACAGCCTGGGGGACACCTGGGACTATGTCCACACAGCCATGGATCCTCATGGGCCCAGGGGGAGGGGATGGATCTGAGGAGTGCCTAGGAGGTCAAATGCACGGGATGGAGTCCGGTTGGATGTGGGGAGAGAGGAGCTGGGGGCCTTGTCTTGCGGGCTGGGTGAGATAACAAGAGGCGGTTTCCAGGGAGCAGACGGGCCTGGTTCCAGGTGCGTTGGCTTTGAAATGCACTGTAGGGGGTGCGAGTGGGGGCTGAGTTCGGCTGCTTTGGGAGCGAGAGCCTTCAGCTCCAATGTGGTGGTGGGACGGTGAGGAGATGAGATTGTGGGCAGGGACACAAAGGCCAGGTTGCCCAGGGTGCCCCGGAGGACACACCAGTCAGGATCCAGTGGGAGTGTCGCTGGAGAGGCGTGTGGGAAGGACATGCCCTGAGAATGTGGGAGGCTGGCCTTGAGGCCCTCCTTTGAGAGGTGGGGATGGCTGTGGGGACAGGAAGTTGTCTGCTGTGCTTCTGTGAGAGGTGAGGGGATCAGGGAACGGTGCAAGGTTTTACCTCGATAGGTTTTTTTGTTTGGGGGTGTTTTTTGGATCTGGGTTTTCAACCCAGGGCACTTAACCACTGAGCCACACCCCCAGCCCTTTTTTGTATTTTTTTCAGAGTCAGGGTCTTGCTGAGTTGCTTAGGGCCTTGCTAAATTGCTGGGGCTGGCTTTGATTTACAGTCCTCCTGCCTCAGCCTCCTGAGCTGATGTGCACCACTGTGCCTGGCTCACCTTGATAACTGCGCTGATCCCCAGGCAGGTTCTTCCTCCGTGGCTGGCGGCAGGAGGGTTGATTCCGGATTAGTGTGTACAAAGCAGGCGCTGAGGGGCCAGCACGCTGCTGCAGAGATGCCTGACCACAGGGAGAAGCTGAGAGGCTGACAGAAGAAACGGGAGTTCTCTAGGAGACTGATGGCATAGTGGGGTGAGACTGGGCGGGAGCTACAACACCAAGTGGGGTCTCTGACAGCTTGGAGGGACAGCACTGGAGGCTGATAACAGGCTCTAGAGTGTGGCCCTTTGTTTTTTGTTGCTTTTTTGGCATCAGGGATTTAACCCAGGGGTGCCTTACCACATCCCCAGTCCCTTTTTTACTTAAATTTTGAGACAGGGTCTTGCTAAGTTGCCTAGGGCTTCACGGAGTTGCTGAAGCTGGCCTGGAACTTGCAATCCTCCTGCCTCAGCCTCCCCAGTTGCTGGGATTACAGGTTTTCTGATGAACAGAGGGAGAAGCCTCCCGGACTGGGAATTGAAGGATCTATTGTGGCTAGGATGTCAGGATTGCCCAGGGTGCAGGTTCAGGATGGGTGGGAAGTGACGTAGGCATCTTAAAATACATGCACTCAGTCGTTAAGGACTGGAGAATGAGGTAGATAGAGGATGCATCAGATCGGATTCACTCTCAGTGTTCTCCCCAGCCAAAAATGGGCTTGTTAACCTCCATTTGCGCTTTGTAAGGTTAAATAGCCAGTTGCTACCTGAACATCACTTTTGGCATGGATTTGTGCCTGACCCGTGGTCATGGGGTTGTGCAGTCACTGTTGCATCTGATCAGCCTTAACAGTTCAGAATCACCACAGGCATGTCTTTCTGACTAATGGTAGCTCGGAGCTGTCAGTTTCAAACCTAAGTAAGGAGCCCAGCACAGTGGCCCATGACTGTAATCTCACCTACTCAGGAGGCTGAGACGGGAGGATCACAAGTTTGAGGCCAGCTCAGCAATTTAGTGAGGCCCTAAGTAACCTGGTGTCTCAAAATAAAAACAATGAAAAGGACTGGGGATGTAGGTCTGTGGTGGAGCACCCCTGGGTTAGATCCCCTGTACCCTGTACCAAAAAAACAAGCAAAAAATATCAGTAAGCATCTACAAGTGATTTGGAATGAAAAAATCTTCCTCTGTGCTTGGCAGGTTGCGATTGCGTCAGGTGGTTGCAGTATAAATGGGTACTTATTACACGAGTGTCCAGGGCTTCAGTAATGAGTGCTGATTGCAAAGGCTGATGATCTTCCATCCTGGTTGGGTATCTCTTACCTTAAATGCTTGGGACTAAAAGTGTTTCAGATTTTGGAGATTTTCTCCCTCCCTCCTTCAGATTTTGGAGTATTTGCATAGACTTTACTAGTTGAACACTCCTAATCCTCAAATCCGAAATCAGAAATGATGCTACGGGCCGGGCGTGGTGGCGCACGCCTGTAATCCAAGCGACTTGGGAGGCTGAGTCAGGAGGATCGCGAGTTCAAAGCCAGCCTCAGCAACTTAGCAAGGCCCTAAGCAACTCAGTGAGACCCTGTCTCTAAATAAAATACAAAATAGGGCTGGAGATGTGGCTCAGTGGCCAAGTATCCCTGAGTTCAATCCCTGGTTCCAAAGAAAAAAAAAAAAAAAAAAAAGGAAATGATGCTACAAAATTTAAAACTTTGTGAGCATGATGTCAGCAAAATTTTGGAGAGTTTCAAATTTTCAGATTAGGGATGCTGAACCTGTCTGAAAAGAATCCTCAGGTTTCCACTGGGCATGGTGGTGCAGGCCTGTAATCCCAGCATCTCAGAAGGCCAAGGCAGGAGGATCGCAAGGTCAAGGCCAACCTTGGCAATTTAGGGAGACCCTGTCTCAGAATAAAAAATGAAAAGGCTGGGGATGTAGCTCCGGGGTAGAGTGCCCCTGGGTTCCATCCCTACTAGCAAAATAAATAAAATAAAACAATGTTTTTCCTTACAGTTTTGAATCTACTGAGGTTGAACAAATTAATGCATGCATATGTATTTATTTATTTTTTTAGCATGGGAAGAGACTTTACTCAGACCCTCACAATAGGTATTAAGACTTTTGCAAAGGATCTGGAGTAGAGGAGAGAGATTGGGGGTCAACTCCAAACGCAGTGTGAGCAAGCGGGAGTTTACAGCCCAGGAGCCTGGTGTGTGTGAAGCCGGGGATCAGTGGCTAGAAAATGACTAAGAAGAAACATCAGGGGTGAGAGGGATTCTGGCTAAAATGACCAAGCAGGATTCTTACTGGAGACAGAAGGGGTGACTAGACATCACCCCAGGGTGGTAGAGAAGTAATCTGATCAGAAATGGAGGATAAACAGACATTGGAGAAGCTGGTGTTCTTGCTAAACTGACTGAGCAGGATTCTTTGATAACCCTGGATTTTACAAGAAAATGGACCAACCAGATAGGTGTAGTGGCACACGCCTGTAATCCCAGCAACTTGGGAGGTCGAGGCAGGAGGATTGAGAGTTCAAAGCCAGCCTCACCAATTTAGTGATTCCCTAGCAACTCAGCGAGACCCTGTATGTAACATTAAAAAAAAAAAAGGCTGGGGATATGGCTCAGTGGTTGAGTGCCCTGGGTTCAATACCTGGTAAAAAAAAAAAAAAAAAAAAAAAGACAAAGAAAAGAAAGAAAGAAAATGTACCCACGGTCCTAGGAGAGGGTTCTGCAACCTGACAGAAGTTTGGCCAATCTGAGACTCTGTCAGTTTCCCAGCTTGTTCAAGAAAAGAAGAGACATTCTTCTCTCCTTTGAACAATAGAAATCCATGTTCTCATTTGGTCATCTTTAATTTACTAGAAACGAGCTGAATCATCTGTAAAGAGTATTCGCTGGATGGTGCTAACAGCCAGGGATTTAATGAGGAGGAATTTCTATGCAAATAAAGAAAAATAGATTACTCCTGTCGTGGGGAACCCAGCGTCTGAGCCCAGAGGAAGCCAGCTGAGATTTCTGCCTTGGGTTTGAGGACAACGACAGTCCCACAGATGTTCTGGTCGCAGTTTGAATGTCTCTGGTGACGGTGTCAGATGTTCTGATTAACTTTCTGAGTGACCCACACCAGCAGTTGTCTCCTTTATAGTCCCCAACCACAGACACCTCCCCTAGGAGTGACTCTTTGCAGTGCCAGTTACCTGCCTGCTAGAATCTGGTCTCCAGCGATTGGTCCTCTTTTTCTTTTGAATGTATGTTCATATTTCCAAAATCTGCTTAATTTCAAGAATCTGGTCTTTTAAGCCTCTTTCTCTTTTGAGCAAGGTTGGGTTCCATGAATTTCAGCTTCTTTACTACTGTATCTGCAATCTGCATCTCAGGCTGTTTCTTGAAGGAATCTAGGTCTTCTGCAAACATGGCCTCAGGAATCTCCCAGGTGGAGGCGTAGCCTGTTCCCGGTAGCCACTTCTTCTATGCCATCCCAAGGCAAAACAAATTTAAGCAAAAATATTTGTCAAAACAACTTCCATAGAGCCTGCATATATGCCATGCGCAGTATATGTAGTATATAAACTGTATAGAGCCTGTGGTAGGACATATCTGCAATTCAGGCTGACTTGAGAGGCAGAATTGCAAGTTCGAGGCCAGCCTCAGCTGTTTAGTAACTTAGCTAGACCCAGCCTCCAGATAAAAAATAAAAAGGGCTGGGAATGTGGCTCAGTAGTTAAGTGCCCTGGGTTCCATCCCTAGTACCAAAACCAACCAACCAAACAAAAAACAACCGCTGCCAGGCGTGGGGGCACACGCCTGTAATCCCAGCAGCTTGGGAGGCTGAGGCAGGAGGATTGCAAGTTCAAAGCGAGGCTCAGCAACTTAGCGAGGCCCTAAGCAACTCAGTGAGGCCCTGTCTCTAAATAAAATACAAAATAGGATGCCAGCTATTTCCGGTAATTGGAGATAAAAGAGCACTTTTTTTTTTTTTTTTTTTGTGGGGCTGGGGCTGGAACCCAATTCCTCACTCACACTAGGCAACTGTTCTACCACTGAGCTATACCCCAGCCCAGTGAGGGGGTTTTGAGATCTGTTCAAGCTAAGAATCTTAGTTATGAAGGTCTTTCTAGAAAAGCACATTACTGAAAACAAATTTTCTAGAATTGTAATCTGCAGTGCTTGGTTTAGAGGTCTTATGAAATGTGCAAACTGCTAGGCACATCCAGTGATGGAAATGTGGGTAGGCTGGCTGCTGGCGTGACCTCGGCCGACTATGCCCAAATGACGATGGCTTCTGTATTATCATGTCAGATGTTCAAAATGTGATTGCTGGCTGGGTGTGGTGGCACATGCCTATAATTCTAGTGACCCTAGAGGATGAGGCAAGAGGATCAGAAATTCAAGTCCAGCCTCAGTACCTTAGCAAGACCCTGTCTCAAAATAAAGAATAAACATGTTTGGGGTTGTCGCTCAGTGGTAGAGCAATCCTGGGTTCAATCCCAGTTCCACAAAATAATTTTTTTTATTGATAACAGTGTCAGTTAAATTGCTATAATCATTCAATTATTTTGATTCAACTTGGATTTATTTGTGTATCTCAGAAGCCTGTTTCATGACGGTGAGCCTCCGCTTTGCTCTGGCTCCACACTTAGGCTTTTGGTCCAATTGTGTATTTGGTGTTTTTTTAGTTAGAAATGAGGGAGAAGGCAGTCTCGTAGATCCAAAGCCCCAGCACCGTGTTGCTTGCTGAGGTTAATGGGTAGGAGCTGGGAGCCAGCCAAAGCCCACCGGGTTCCCCTGGACCTCCCCCTTTACTGCCCAGCCCTGGCAGGGGAAGTCCAGAGGAGCATCCCTCTCCAGAAGGACTCAGGTCCAAGGCACTGAGCCTCTTGCTCTCTTCCAGCCTTGCATCCAGGAACATCTAAGTCATCTTCTCTCCCCTCCTACGGCAGGACCACCCTGAGCCGGGTAAGGCCTCAGAGTCGCGGGCTACGTGGGAGAGGCTGCATGCAGGGTGCCTCTGGGGGACTGAGCACTGGGGAGCAGAGGCCTTCAGAGTGAAGGGACCAGGGGGGAGTATCCCCAGCTTCTCTGATGCCTTTGTGTCCTTTCCCAGCTACAGTCCACAGACTTCAGCCCATCAGGAAGTGAGGCTGGAAGCCCAGGTGAGAAGCGGGTCGGGAATGGGGAAGGGGCAGCCCAGGCTCCCCCGAAGCCTGTGGGAGGGGGTCTGTGTGAGATGGCGCTGCAGAGCTGCAGTGTGGAGGCCTGTCCCCCCTGGGGTCGCCTCTGACAATGACCCTTGTCTCCCGCAGGCCTGCAGGTGAGTGCCCCCTGGAGGGGAACAGGTGGAGCACCAGAAGCCAGGGCCAGGCAGCTGGCAGTGTTGGGGGAAGGTTGGGTGTGGGGCCTCGGAGTGGCCTGGTGAAGACCCAAGCGTCCAGGGTAAGGCTGGGAAGGTCTCCCTGCCCCGCTCTGGCTCACTGCGGCTTTGGTCTCCCCAGAACGGAGAGGGCCAGAGGGGGAGGATGGACCGGGGGACCTCCCTGCCCTGTGTGCTGGAGCAGAAGGTGAGGGCGGGGCCCTGACCACCACCGCGGGGTGGGCAGCGGGGGGTGAAGCCAGGCAAGTTGAATGCGCTTGGGGTCCTCTTGGAGATGGTCAGGGGCGGCGGCAGGGGAGCCGCGGGAGATGGATGGCAAGATGGCATGAACCCCAGTGGCCTCTGCAGGTGGACAAGGGGGCCTGGGGAGGAGAGGGGCGATGTGGACAGGAGACTCCCTGAGCCCAACATGGCCTCCCTGCCCCTCAGATCTATCCCTATGAGATGCTGGTGGTGACCAACAAGGGGAGAACCAAGCTGCCTCCGGGCGTGGATCGGATGAGGCTTGAGGTAAGCTGGGGAAGGGGCACCGGGGGCCTGGCACTGCCAGTGGGCTCCTGTCTGCTAGAAGAAGACCTGGGGCCTCTGTGTCCCCTCAGTCACTGGCCAGCCCCACCCCAGCTGCCTGTGTGTCCCCTCACAGAGGCACCTGTCCGCGGAGGACTTCTCCAGGGTCTTCGCCATGTCTCCGGAAGAGTTCGGCAAGCTGGCCCTGTGGAAGCGGAACGAGCTCAAGAAGAAGGCCTCTCTCTTTTGACTGCCTGCCCGCTGTCTCCATGAGCAGCCCCTCGCCTAGGCTGCTTCAGGGCTCTGGAGCTGGGGCCATTGACCCCAAAGTGTCCTCTTCCCCTGGTGGGCTAGGAGCAGCAGGAGGCGGGAGAAGGAGAGAGGGCTCCATTCCTCAGGGTGAGAGGGGCCCAGGCCTCTGCAGTCCCAGTGCGCGGCATGGACGTCCTTCCCCACATGGGCCAGGGGGCTCCTTCTCTTGTCCCTGGTCCGCACTGCCCAGCCAAACCCAGCCTGGTCTCCAGCACACACAGAGTTAATGTTTGCACCCTCTCCCTGCCTGTCACCCCCACATGAAGGTCCCCAGAATCGGATGAGGAGAAATGAAGGGGGTACTAAGTGGTGAGACCCATCACTGTCCTGCACAGTGGGTGGGATGAGGCCAGGTGCGGACAGCTCTGGGACCCTGTGTCCACCTGCCCACGCACTCCATTCCCTTCTGACAACTCACTGCACCTGGGCTTCCTGCTTCTCAGACTGGCAGGAGCAGGCTCCAGCTGGGCGTCCAGCAGGGCAGTCTCCCTGCCCTCCAGCTTGCCCTGTCTTCTACTTGTGACCCCCAAGCTTTGAAGCCTCCTACTCCAGCCCCATGGCTTCCCCAGAAGCCTTGGCTTAGAGTGGAGATGCCGCCTACACGATGCCTAGCCTACCACCAGCCTCCAGGCAAAGCCAGCCGGGGTGCCTTCTAGCACCTGCCCAGGGACCGGTGGAGCCCAGGCCTTCAGCCTCCCTTGGATGGAATCAGGAGGCCGGCCTGGGACGTCTCTGGGAGTCCTGGCTCCCAGGCCCCACCCATCCCCTTGCATCCTCTACTACGCTCTCCACAGAATGTAATTTATTGGGGCACCCCTGCTGCTTTCCTCACCTGACCCCTGCCCTGCCCAGTCACAGCCCAGCTTTCCTCCTCTCCAGATACGTATGTGTATATAATTATATATATATTTTTGCCCAGGTCTGGGTTTTGTTCCTGCCCAGACCCTGGCATTCCCTTTCCATGTGTGTGTGATCATGCTGGGAGAGGGGACTCTGCTTGGAATTAAAAGGTTGCATTGGGTCCCTAAATCTATTCGTTCTCTGTGAGCCACCAGCCCTGGTGAGAGGGACAGAAGACGTGGGGCTAAGGGAAGGCATGCGAGTGAGGGTTCACATGGGGGCACACAGAGTTGGAGTGGGTGGAGAGATGTGCCCACTCTACCCTGCCTAAGTCCCAGGCCCAGAATCAGGGTCTAGGTGTAGGCATCTGCCTCCTCTCCTTTAGGGCTCTGTGTGGTGGCAGAGAGGTGGCAGGTGGGAGACAGAAGCCTTGTTGTTTGGGACTGGGGGGAACTTGAGAGGAAGCCTGAGGTGACTGCTTCTGTCCTCTACAAGGGCCCTGAGTGCTCATCTTGGTGGTCAAGCTCATCAGCATCAGACCTGATTACTCCTCCCCCAGGCCCAGGGTGATCGCTGTTCAGTGGGAAAGCCAAACACACAGGGAAGGATGCCGGTGTGCGGGTATGGTGAGTTGATTGTCAGGGATCAGGCAGGGCAAACAGGAGGGAGCAAGGGACAGTGAGGCCACGGGAGGAGGGCCGTGATTGGTCTTGGTTGATGCAGCAAGGCCTCCCAAGGGGAACAGACGTGGAACGGCATGACTGAGGGGTCAGATTTGGTCAGAACATCAGAAGAAGGCTTCAGGTGTGCGTGTTGCAGGGGGTCAGGACCAGCCTTGCCTTCCTGGGACATGCTACGCTTGAGTGTAGGGAAAGATGGTGGGAGAGATGTCGCAAGTCGCACAGCTAAGACGGGAGCTGGGGCTTGATCCAAGACCCCCAGATGAGTCTCTAGACCCTTTGACTAAAACAAAAGCAAAGTAGGTAAGAATCACTCAAATTTGAACAATTGTTTTCTGTTGTAATTCTGTTGCATCTACAACATTGTTTTATCCTTTCAATGAACCAGTGAGGCCAGCAGATGGCTTTAATCCCTCCTGCAAAATGGGAAAATTGTGGGATAGATTTCATCTGAAGCCGGAAGCCACATGTAACCAATAAATGGAAGATGGGGACAAACCCCCTAGTTTTCTGACTTTGGTTCATGTCCTGGGGATGGAGCCACTGAGCTACATCTCCAGTCCCATTTCCTGACTTCCAACCCAGGCCTCTCCCCATATACAGAGCTGTCTCTCAAGGAGCAGCAGCACAGGGCAGGAAAGGGGGTGCAGGGACAGAGAAGTGGGCTCCTCGTGTGCGTGCCCGCTGCCAGCATCCACTGAGTGTGTGGAGGCTTGCCCCGTGCTGGGCATTAGGGACACAGCAGTGACCAGGCCAGCACAGCCCCTGTCCATATAGAGCTCCCAGGTTGTTGGGGAAAATGTCAAGGTCACTGAGCACCCCAGGGTGCCAGAGGCAGTGTGTGATCAGAGTTAATGTGGGAGTGTTTGCTGCGTGCCAGATCTGACACTACATCCCAAGCGATTTCAAGGTTCTGGTAATTTAGAGCTGCTCAGCGTGGGGCTCGAACCCTAAAACAAAGCCTCCGGGAGAGCCCACGCCTCCTCCAAATAGAACACTCACACCGATGTAAACCCCGGAGATTAGTCCAGTGGTTTCCAAAACTTTAATAGCAAAGCTTTTTTTGTTTTGTTTTTTTTTTTTGTTTGAAGATCTTACTATAAGTAATTAGAAAGCATAAGTTGAATTTTATACTTAATTTTGAAATTAAGAACAAAGAAGCTGATGAAAAATGTCAAGTCAAGGGTTCTCTATGAGAGTTGCACTTCTGTCCAACGCGGCATCTCATTTGTTATCGTGTCTGGTTGTACAGTATTGAGGAAATCCCGATTCACCCAGATAAGCAGCCACAGAGCGGTGATTTAGAACCGTGGGAGTGGATTCCTTCACATTCTTCCCATGGAGAGGCGCCTCCATGGTCCTCTCCTTGCATCTGGACTTGGTGCTTCTCATTTAAAGCAGATGGCCCTGAAGGGACCTGGACTACTTATTCAAGTTGATAGGAGAGGTTTTATTCAAAAGTCCTCCCCCAAATGAGCTACCCTGGCTGCAGCACTTAATGCCTCCGTGGTCTCCAACACCTTCATCTTTCATTGGAGTTTTTTTTTTGTTTTTCTTTTTTTGGTACTGGGGATTGAACCCGGGGCACTCCACCACTGAGCCATATCCCCAGCCCTATTTTGTATTTTATTTAGAGACAGGGTCTCACTGAGTTGCTTAGGGCCTCGCTAAGTTGCTGAGACTGGCTTTGAACTCGAGATCCTCCTGCCTCAGCCTCCCAAGTGCTGGGATTACAGGCGTACGCCACCATGCCCAGCTTCATTAGAGTTTTTAAAATAGCATTTCTTAAAGTCAAGTGAAATGTATGGACTCCCCGTGCACTTCCATTATGCCCTGGGGTTCCTGGAAGCACAGGAAAGGGAGAACAGGCGATTCCAGCCAGCCAGCCAGCATCCTTCATCTGAGAGGAAGTGGACCTTTTTCCTAAGGTGCCTCCCACACGTAAACCAGCCCTTGCTTCCCTCCTTCTGACACATTGTGGCCTAACAGTCTCACATTTCCCACAGGGCTCCTCATGCAGGAGCCCATCCACAGCTGAACTGTTTGAAAATATCTATTTTTCCCAAGGAGCTGCCAGACCCTGGTCTGCCCCGTGGTGACTCAGTTGTATTGCAGCTTCCACTTCACACACTCGGTCAACTCTGGCAGGCCTTGATCTCCTGGGCCTCCATCTCCCTGGGGTATGGAGTCCCAAAGGTTGGACAGGGCCTATGGGGGGAAAAATTGCCAAGACCCTTAAACTCTAGACTCTTACAACTCTGGGAGAAGCTACTCTCTCCTCTCCAGGGGAATTTATTTATTTATTTTATTTATTTATTTTGGTGCTGGGGATTGAACCCAGGAGCACTTTGCCTCTGAGTGACATCCCCACCCTTTTTATATATTTTTAAATTTTGAGACAGGGTCTTGCTGAGTTTCCCAGGCTGAATTTTGCAGTGCTGGGAATTGAACTCAGGGCCTTGAACTTGCAAGGGAGGCACTCTACCAATTTAGCTATATCCCCAGCCCGAAGCCTGAACTTTTAATCCTCTGTCCCAGCCTCCTGAGTCACTGGCATTACAGGTGTGTGCCACCATGCTGAACTCTAGTGGAACTTTTTGTGTGTGGTGGTGGGGTACTGGGGATTTAACCCAGGGGTGCTTGCCACTGAACTACATCCCCAGCCCTTGTTATTTTTTTGAGACAGGGTCTTGCTAAGTTGCTGAGGGCCTGGCTAAATTTCTGAGTCTGGCCTGGAAGTTGTGGTCCTCCTGCCTCGGGCTGGTGAGTTGCTGGGATTATAGGAGTGTGCCACCCTCCACAGCTTTATCCTTCTTCATATGATGCCAGTGATTAACAGAATTACATTTTATTTTATTTATTTATTTTTTGGCAGTGCTGGGGATTGAACCCAGGGCCTTGTGCTTCCGAGGCAAGCACTCTACCAACTGAGCTATATCCCCAGCCCCAGAATTACATTTTATTTTATTTTTTTTTATTTATTCTTTTATTTACTTATTAATTCATTGAACACAAATGGAGTACAGCTATTGTTTCACTGGTTGTACACAAAGTAGAGTCACACCATCTGTGCATTCATGCATGTACACAGGGCAATGGTATCTGTCACACATTGTTATTAATTTTACCCCCCACCCACCCCCTAGAATTACATTTTAAACAGACATCAGCCTTGTCCTTGGGAAGAATCTCTATTCCTGGGAGTGGAGGTGGCGATGGAACTAGAATGTTTATTCCCAAGACCCAGGAAGCCCTGCTTATTGTTGAGGGCCCTGCCTATGTAATTCCACCCCAGCCCCACTAGTGATTGAACCCAAGGGTGCTCTACTACTGGGCTACATCCCTAGCACTATTTTTTTATTTTGAGACAAGGTCTCAATAAGTTACCCAGGAAGGCCTGGAACTTGTGATCCTCTTACCTTAGCCTCCAAAGTCACCAAGATTACAGATGTGTGCCACCTGGCCAGGCCTGCCTATGTAATTCCTGGATATAATTAATTTCCCAGGCCTGCTCCCCACTCTGGAGACCTACCATCTGTTTTGTTTCTGGGTTTTTTTTTTTTTTTTTTTTTTTTTTTTTGCGGTGCTGGAGATTGGACCCAGGGCCTGTGCTTGACAGGCAAGCACCCTACCAACTGAACTATAGCCCCAGCCCTGTTTCTGGTTTCTTTAGTGTGGATTGGAAGGGTACAAGTTATGGCTTCTTTCCTGGGACCTCTAGAGCAGTAGAAACAAAATGGAGCCACATATAGTTTTAAACACTTGCTATGCCTGTAATCCCAGCTACTTGGGAGGCTGCAACAGGAGGATCAAAAGTTCAAGGCCAGCCTCAGTCACTTAGGGACACCCTTGTCTCAAAGAATAAAAAATGTTGCGGCATGTAGTTCAGTGGTAGAGCACCCTTGGGTTCAATCCCTCGTATTAAAAAATAAAGAAAAATAAAATAAAAAGGGCTGGGAATGTAGATCAGTGGTAGAGTGCCCCTGGACTCAATCTCCAGTCCCCGGGAGCGGGGTGGGTCCAAAGCGACCAGGGCAATTAGCTATTTAACCCAGAATTCCTAACACATTACCTTCCCAACATGCAATCAACATAAAACCTGATTAGGGAACTATTTAACATTCTTTCTCTTCCTGCCATACTTTCTGAGTCTGGGTGTCCTTGGCCCTGCGCATAGGCAGGGCCAGCTCGTCTCCGGCGCGCGGCAGCCACAGGTGGCCGGGGCCACTCTGTGTGCAAGGCTGGGTCGCAAAGCGCCGGGCGCACACCTCAATTCGGGAGTTCCAGCTCCTCAGGGAAGGGACATCCGGTCCGCCGTAAGGGGCCTTTCTCCAAGGCCGGGTCGCTGGCGGTCACCGGCTCCCCAGGACGCCCGGTGGCCCGGCCCGGCCGCGCGCTGCGTGGCTCCAGCTGGTGCCTGGCTCGCGGGCACCGGGCGCCCCCCGCGCGGCTGCCCTAGCGACCCGGACCCGCGGGTCGTGCGCGTCCCCTGCCCGCCGGCCGGGGCGGGGCGCAGGGCCCGGCCCC
>JAJEJO010051348.1:35885-46509 GCA_020662805.1 Glaucomys volans
CAGGAGGCCGTGGGGGCGGTGAGCCGCGGGCCGGAGGGCGGGCGCGGGCCGGGCGGCGGGCGGGCGCGCGTCCCCCCGGGCGGGACCCCTCCCCGGGCCCGGGCCCGCTCCCGGGCCTCCCGTCACGGGTCGCCTCCCGCTCCGCGCGCCCCGTGCTTCTTCCGCAGGCGCGCAGCATTCCCGGATCCTCTCCTGGCCGCCCCACTTCCCTGATCCTGCGCCCGGGACGCTTCCTGCCGTGTGGCCCGCGCCCCACCGCGCTCCCGGCTCCCCGGCCCTGCGCTCCCAGAGAGCTCCCTGCCACCCAGCAGTTTCCTCCCTGTCCCCTGCCCTGGCTCCTGACAGCGGGGTCCGCTTGCTCCCCCCTCACCTGGGTTGGAAAAACAGCCGCCCCTTCCCCTCTAATGAACCCCGCATAACTCCCAAGATCCCGATGGCGGTCAGGCCGTGGGAAGTACGGGCCCTGGGTGACCACGTCCCCAAGACGGGGGAAAGAAACCGTGCCCTCAAATAGCCGTCTGTGGCAGAAACGCGGTCTACAGCACGCATCCCACCCCCCACGGGCCGAATTGACCCTGATCAGGGGAGGGGCCGGCCAGGCGTGGTGGCTCCTGGGTGGCCTGGTGTGAAAGAATGCACTGAGTTTTCACATTCTGGCAGTATATGTTTTTACCATTTTCTTTTGGGACAGAGGGCGGGTCCCAGACAGCCCGGGAAGGTTCACTTCATTCTGCAAGATAAAGTGCAGTTTAGATAGGGTGGGAGGTAAGCCCTCTCTTGAAAGCAGCCTTGCTAAGAAGCTGTTCTCCTGATTGATGAGTTGAGGTATCAAATGTCCCAGGAGAAGCACCCTTGGGTTCCACCTCTCTCCCCTTCACCCCCTCCCCTGTCAGAGGGTATTGTGATTCCACCTTGGCAGACATGTTAGGAGAGTGAGAACCTTACACCCCCCCACCCCTCTTCTCTGCCTCCCAGTCCCCCTCTGCACCAGACGTTAGGCCTGGGCTCCCCATAGAGAAGAGGTTCCAAAGTGGCCTTTCCTTTCTTTCCTATCTCTCCCCAGTCTCAACAGCTGTCATTTTAGCAAGTGATCTGATAAACTTTGCCAACCGTGGGAAAAGGTCCATCTACAAGGAGGTGGGGTGGGCAGGCCCACCTGTTCCTTAACATGCGGGAAGTTCAGGCTTGGCATTGGAGGGACTAGGAGTGGATGGAGACATTTTTAGGCAGGTAACCTCCCCACCACTACCACTGTGTGCAACATATAGGTGGTCCTGGAAGTGTGACCCTGAGTGATCTGCAGACATGTCTGCAGACCTGTCTCCCACTCCACCCCTCTGGGATCTAAGTTTTTCCTAGGCTGAGTCACCAAGTCACTGTGACCCTGGAAGTGTGCCCCTTCCTGCCTTCTCCAGCCAGAATAAGAATCATTTGGATTCTTTCTAAAACTAGTATCTCTAAAAAGAAACATTTTTGTGCAATTTCTTTGGTTTGCATTATAGTAGTTAGTAAATTCAGGTGGACTGTGGCCCTGCCTTCTCTCAACAGCTTGTGCCGGCTGGCCTGCCCTTTCCTGGGCTTTCTGGTCTTACCTGAGTTATTCTTTTTGGTTGAATCCAGCTTAAGTATTTTGGGAGACTAAATGATATTTGATGGATGTGAGACACCCCCACCCATCACAGAAACAGATAATTGTGCCCTTCAGGGGTTCAAGGGCACTCCAAGGCAAGGAACTGTGGAAAGAATGTCCTCAGGGGCTTTGCAGGGATAGGTGGTAAATGTGGAGTCTTCACTGTGTGCAGAGCCCTCTGGGATAGGCAGGTGTCAAACACAGAGCCCTGACCCTAGGACAGCTCTCAGTTCAGCAGAGGAGACTGCACAGCCCAGCAGTGTCACGTAGAAGGTAATAAGACACAGTAGTTCATCATGGAGTATTTGGAAGTCTGTGGGAGGTGACCCTTCAGGAAGGGCCATGGTCTCTATAGCCAACTGAAAGAAGACAAGATTGCCTGGGGCAAGGATGGGGAGTGCCCCTTTCTCCCCTGGACACCCTGGCTTCTAAGCATTCTTCCTGCCTTTACCTGCGCTCCTATATGAGGCTGTCAAATGAATCTTCCACAAACCCTGCTTAGAAGGTGGCCTTGACCTGTTCCTTGCTGCCTGCAAAATAATACCCGGACCTCTTGGGTTGGCCTTGGAGGCCCCACAAACTCATCTACCCTGTCCTTCCCCAGGTGCACCTCAGAGTCCCTTCTGAAGGAATGTCTTCCTTCTCACGGTTGAAATCTGAACCAGCTCAAGCTTGTGTTCAGGTGTGGCCTCAGGAAAGCCTTCCCTGTTCTGGCCCGGTAAAAGTGACCCCCTCTTTTGTGAGAGGTCCCTCTATCTCTCCTGAGGCTTCCTACTACTCCCCTCCCTTGTGGTTTAGTTATTCATTGTGATTTTGTATCCTTTCCGTTTCTTGGTCATTCTTGTCGCAGCATCTCGCATGGCGCTGCACCCACTCGGCACTCACAAGATACTGTGCGGTGACCTGACGAATGCAGGGCCAGCTCTATGGGGCTGTGGAGTGCAAGACTAGAGAGATGCGTGCAGGCCGGAGTCCAGGACAGGGCTTTCTGGAGCTGCCAGCCTTTTGCTGGACCTCACTGGGGATTCTCAGGACATAGGCAAGTGGAGGGGGACTCAGGGCCCACAGTACTGAGTGCCTGAGCAAGGCCTGCAGGTGCAGATGAGCCCTGTGGGCAGGGACTGTTGGATGATGCGTTTTCTCCTGCACATATTCACTCTGCAACACAAGAGGAATGACCTTTTTTGGAGAAGTTTCCAGGGAAAGTGTTCATTGTCGAGTCTGAGAACATGGAGATGGAGAGAACTTTCACAGAAGAGGGGAGCTTACTGGGTTGCTCAGAACAGTGGCTTAACTCTCTCAGAAGGAGTGGCGGAGGGGGCCAGGAGTAGAGTCAATCAGGGAGTTCTGGGGTGCAGCCTGAACCTTGGATGGAAGAGGAAAACCCTTAGTAGGCACTGCCTCTGTGTTTTGCTGATGTTTCCTGTCCGGCTGAGTAGAGTCTGTCATGGCCTTGAACATGGATTCTCAGAGACTGATTGAAGGGACCTGAAAGCTTTGTCTTTGCGATGTTTCCCACTTCCACCGTTCCACGGGTTTTGGTCCCTGTCTGTCCATGGCCAGGTTGTGTTGAAATGCCGTGTCTACTTCCCCACCAGTGTGCTTAGCTCTCCAGGACAGGGTCTGCAGGATAGGGACACGTGGGAGGGAGGGGTGGCTGGGATTGATGCCAGGAGGTCCTTGGCAGGAGGTGGAGACCATGCTTGTGTGGCCTGGAGAGATGTTACTCTGAAAGGCTGAGAGTGGAGTGCCTCCTCCGGGGCCTCATGCCCACCTGATGGGACACTCCACGGGAGCGTCCTGGGAGCACCACTGGGGACAGCAGGCTCGTGGTCATTAGAGCACCCATCAAGGCGTGGCTCTGCTCTCTCTGCAGCGGGAACCCAGCATCGACCTGCTGCAGGCCTTCGTGGAGCACTGGAAGGGCATCACACACTACTACATCGAGAGCACAGGTGGGCCTGCTTCTCCCCAGCCTGGGACGCCTGGAGGAAGCCAGGAGGAGGACTAGTCAGAGGGTCATAGTGAAACTGACATCTACTGCCCAGAGTTGGAGCCAAGCCATGGAGACAGGGAAGAGATAGGAGGAAGATAGAGAACCCTGGCTACCTGGTGTTTGTGACTTGGCTGCAGACTACACCCTGACCTTTTAGGAGAGGACGTGTATGTATGTAGGATGAGTAGGCACAGGGAGACTGAGGTCTCATGGGCCTGACTGCAAGGCGAAGGTGCCTTCACTTGCCTCAGCTTCCTGCTGGGTAGAACCTCCCGGCCTTCATTCAGCGAGTGCTTGTGCCTGGGGTTACTGGTGAAAAGAAATGGAACACATTCCCCTTTTCCCTGAGCCAACCTAGGCCGTTTTCCTTATAGAGATCTGGGGCAGGAGGAGAACAAAAACCAAGGTCTGGCGTATCCCTGGGTCATTCTCTCTAAGCTGACACCTACCTTAGAGGGCTAAAGCCTTGGGTCATTTGGCCCCTGAGATCACTCACTGAGGGGCAGAATCTGATTGGTTGCGTTGTAGTCAACATGCCTGTATTGGTGGATGCAGAATGGTTGCCAGGTAACCAGATCCTGCATCCTTTGCTTTTCACCTCCCAGTGCTCAGACTGTGATTCCAGGCTACATCGTTTCTAAAGCTTCCTTTCCGACCTGAACCAGCCCAAGAAATTACAAAGTGGCCTTTGGGCTCTCTTTGGACCCTCTGAGAGTTATTTTAGACCAGGTTTCTTAGTCTCAGCATAGTGCACATTTGGACTGGATTGTGTATGGTTTTTTGGGTTTTTTTTTGGTTCTGGGAATTGAACCCAGGGGCACTCGACCACTGAGCCACATCCCCAGCCCTATTTTGTTTTGTATTTTATTTAGAGACAGGGTCTCACTGAGTTGCTTAGGGCCTCGCTAAGTTGCTGAGGCTGGCTGGCTTTTTTTTTTGAACTGGGTATTGAACTCAGGGGCGCTTGGACACTGAGCCACATCCCCAGCCCTATTTTATATTTTATTTAGAGACAGGGTCTCACTGAGTTGCTTAGTACCTTGCCCTTGCTGAGGTTGGCTTTGAACCTGTGATCCTCCTGTCTCAGCCCCGAGTCACTGGGATTACCGGCGTGAGCCACCATACCTGGCGTGAGGCTGGCTTTGAACTCGCAATCCTCCTGCCTTGGCCTCCCAAGTGCTGGGATTACAGGCGTGCACCACTGCACCCGGCTTGGATTGGGTTTTTGAAGGGGAATTTCCTGGGAAGTTTTGTCTGTTGAGCAGCAATTCTGGTCTCCATCACCTGCCCCACATCGTCACAACCATAAATGTCTTCAGACATTGACCCCACCTCACACCCCTAAACCACCCCTTTAGACTACAGCTGTCTAACAGATCCCCTGACCACAGGAGAGTGGGATGAGATCCAGAACTGGCTCAGACCCACCTGTGGCTTTACCTGCATCCAATTCTTTAATTTCCAAAATGGTTCCTAGACCTGAAGCATCCTGAGAGGATGAGGCAGGCTGCCTTGCTGAAGAGCCTATGCCTTAAAGGAAAGCTAGGGGGTGCTCCAAGGCCAGTCCCAAAACTTTCTCTGAAAAACCCAGCACCCTGTGAGGCTGACTCCTACAGCCCTTCCACGATGGCAGAGCAGGTAGGCCGTGTGCAGATTGGTTCCTGCTTTGTAAACAATGGTGCTGCCCTTTGTGAGTAGAAAAGGGCACAAACAGGCTCCAGGGGGTTGTCACTCAGGAAGCTTCTAGAAATAGCCTTATATGTGACAGACCCTGAGCTCTCAGCTGCTCACTCAAGCCCAGAGCAGACAGGCAGGCAGCTCCCAAAATGTCTTTCTGTGAGCCCATGATGTGTCCTTGTCCTGGGATTTGTAGGAAAACAACCCTCTGATAAAGGGCTGGGTCCATAGGCTGGGCCTCATCCAAAAGGAGTTTTTAAAACATGAACTGTAAACTTCCATTTCCTCGTTGTCCTCAACCCCTTACCTCATCTCCCAGGTGTGACCTACCCTTTCTGGGCTCCGCAGGAGAGGGTGAAGCTTTTAAGTCAGGTATCCATTTGCATCACTCACCCTTGCTTTCTGAATCTCCATTAGATGAAAACACCCCGGTCAAGAAGACAGATATTCCCTGGCGGTTGCGGCAGATGCTGGACATCCTGGTGTACGAGGAGCGGCAGCAGGCCGCAGCTGGCGAGGCAGGCCCCTGCCTGGAGTACCTGCTGCAGCACAGGATCCTGGAGACCCTGTGCACACTGGGCAAGGCTGAGGTGGGCACACCCAGGGAGCCTCCAGAACCTTCCACCCAGCCAGCCCCCAGATTCTGGGCTTTTCTACCCTGTCCTCCCAAGTATCCACACTAAGGGTGGATGAGCCAAACGGAAAGGGTACTGTGGTGTCTCACTTGGGACATCCTGCCTCCTTCCAGGGACTCCTGTTCTTTTCATGCTCATTCGGCAAAGTTACACTGAACACCTGCTGTGTTCCAGGCTGTGTTCTAGACCCTGGGTCATGGCAGTGACGAAAAGAGATAATTGTGTATAGTTGGCCCTCGTTATTCATGGGGGATTGGTTCCAGAACCCCACTACATCTCCCCTTGAATACCAAAATCCAGAGATACTCAAGTCCCTTATTTTAAAATGGGATCCTGGATCCAGTCCCCCATGGATACCGAGGGAAAACCATGTTTGCATATAATCTATACACATCCTCCTGTACCTTTAAATCCTATCTAGCCAGGTGTGGTTGGTACACATGTATAATCCCAGTGACTTAGGAGGCTAAGGCACGAGGATCACAAGTTCAAGGCCAGCCTAGACAACTTAGCAAGACCCTGCCTCAAAAAAAAAAAAAAAATTAGGGCTGGGGCTATGGCTCAGTGGTAGAACACCCCTCAGTTCAGTCCCCAGTACTGGAAAAAACCCACCTCTAGATTACTTATAATACCTAATACAAATGTAAATGTAAGGTGGGCACAGTGGCATATGCCTGTGATCCCTTTGACTCAAGAGGCTGAGGCAGGAGAATTGCAAATTCAAGGTCAGCTTTAGCAACTATCAAGGCTCAAAGTAACTTAGCAAGACCCTGTCTCAAAATTAAATAAAAAGGGCTGGGGATGTGGCTTTGTGGTAACATTCCCCTGGGTCCCATCTCTGGTGCCAAAATCAAAATAAGCGCTACGAGAATAGTTGTTCTGCTGCATTAATTAGGAAATAACAAGAAAAATGTCTGTCCGTACTCGGTACGGACGCAGTGTGGGATTTTTCTTTTTAATAGTTTTGATCTGAGGTTGGTGAATCTGTCCTGCGGATGTGGAGGGCCAGTATAGTGTGTTTGCTAACAACTTGGTTACGGAGAAAACTAAGGCAGGAAGGGGTGTTGGGAGCACAGGGAAGGGCCGTTTGAAACATGGCTAGGGAAGGAGGCTAGGGAAGGAGGCTTTGTGAGAAGGCGGCCTCAGAGCTGTGATAGGGAGGAGCTGAGCCCCGTGGTTTTCTGGGGAAGAGCGTGCTGGTCAGGTAGCTGTGGCCTCGCCTCTGACAGGGCACTCTGTTCCTGACCCCAGTACCCCCCAGGCATGCGGCAGCAGGTGTTCCAGTTCTTCAGCAAAGTTCTGGCCCAGGTGCAACACCCCCTGCTGCATTACCTCAGCGTCCACAGGCCTGTGCAGGTGAGGGGCCAGGAAGCCAAGGGCTGTCCGGGTAGGAGGCCCTCCTTCCCCACCACCCTACTCCCCTCTGTTTCTGCCCTGTTACCCTTCCAGAAACTTCTCCGACTTGGTGGGACAGTCCCTGGATCCCTCACAGAGAAGGAGGAGGTGCAGTTCACCAGCGTGCTCTGCTCCAAGATCCAGCAGGATCCAGGGCTGCTCACCTACATCCTGGAAGTAAGCATTTCTGCTGAGAATGGGAAGGGGAGGGCTTGGAACCCCAGGGGCAAGCCCCCTCATCCTTTTGAGCAAGCAGGAGAGGTCACAGGCAGCCTCCCTGTGGCTCCAGGCTGAGGCCCTGTCCCTGCACTCTTAAGGGAGGTCCTAGCAGAATGGTCTCCACTGTGACCTGGCATGTCCCCTTTGCAGGGTAAAAAGATTTTCGGTAGGAAGACAGCATCCAGAGAGTCTGCCACCCCGCCCAAAGACTCCGCCTGCCACTCGGACAAGGACCATTTCCACAGTGATGCTCCTGACAAGGACTCCCAGCTGGATGAGGAGCACTGTGGGGCCCAGGCCTTGAACAGTCACCTGCCCGCAGAGCCTGAGGGGCCAGATAGTGGGACTGGGGAGAGCACCCTGGTCACCTCCCTGCTTGGACTGTGCAAGAGCAAGGTGCTGGCCACAGAGACGATGACAAGGGTGGAGGCAGGGAGGGTGGGTGAGTTGCTGGGGGGTGATTTGGGGGTTCAGATGCATGTCCCTGATGCATATCTTCCTCCCCTTAGAAGAGTCGAGTGGCCCTGAAGGCCCAGGAGAACCTGCTGCTCCTGGTAAGTGTGGCCTCCCCTGCAGCTGCCATCTACCTGGCACAGAGCAGCCCCTGTTGCGTGGCCATCACAGAGCACCTCTGCCAGCTGTACCAATCCCTGCCTGCCTTCCTGGACCCTGCGGACATCGCGGCTTTAGAGGGCATCAGCTGGAGGTAGGTCCTTGGCCAGGGAAGGCCCGCAGCCAATTTCTCTGTTTCTCCCACATAGGATGGGGACCCCTGCTGGCCACCTTCTTCTTGAGGTTACACAGAATCCCCAGGGGCCTCGTCACCCTTCTGGAAGCTTCTCTTCTGCAGTCTCTGATCATAAGACCTGCAGTAGAACTGGCCCCAGCAATAGAGGCTCCAGAGGAGGAGAGGGCCTGCTCCCAGATGTCCTTGGGGAAGATCTTGAAGCTTCTCTCTCTCCCTCCAGACTTCCCACCTCCCTCTCCCCTAGGTTACCCAGTGCCCCATCCGATGAGGCATCCTTCCCTGGCAAGGAGGCCCTGGCTGCCTTCCTGGGCTGGTTTGATTACTGCGACCACCTTATCACAGAGGCACACGCGGTGAGCAGGGGCAGGCGTAGCCAGAGTGCTCTCACAGCTTCCCTTACCCTCCAATCTCAAGGACAAGTGGAGCAGAGGCTTGGTTGCCTGGGGCCAGGAGCCAGCAAGGTCCCTGTTAGCCAGGCCCCTCTGTCTGGCATGCGGGCACTGTGAAGTCAGGGATTCCTGGGGAATTGTGACGGGTGTGAACATGGTGGAGACACATTCTTTGGTCCTCAGGTGGTTGCGGATACCTTGGCAAAGGCTGTGGCTGAGAAGCTATTTGTGGAGACTCTGCAGCCCCAGCTCCTCCACGTGTAAGTGTCTGCTCCGTTTCTTGGGCTTGGCTCGTACCCACCACACCAAGCCCCTTCCTGTCCCTTTAAGACCAGGGACCTCCTCGGCTAGAGTTGCATCTGTGTACTTCACTGATGGTTGATGTCTGACGGGCCTCCCCCTGACAGCACATCACTCTGAGCTCCATGGGCTGACCGACAGCCTCCCGCCCCAACTACACGACCTCAGTAGGGACAGGGACATAACCTGGGACACGTTAGCCAGAGAAGTAAGGCGAGCAGCAGAGGGTTCTGCGGCACTGCTCCGTCACCCCTGCTCCTGTGCTCTCTCCACCTGGCTCAGATCGCCTTGCCTGGCTAAGGTCCCTCTCCCTGCAGGTCTGAGCAAAGCATCCTGACCTCCACCGCCATGCTGACAGCCATGCTGCGCCAGCTCCGCTCCCCTGCGCTGCTGCAGGAGGCTGTGGCCTTCCTCCTGGGCACCGAACAGCGTCCCGTAGTTGTTGAGGACAACCCCCGCACCCTGTGTTCACACCTCATCAGACATTGTGACCACCTCTCCGACGAGGTAAGACAGGCAGGACACTGACTCTGCTCACCCCCACCTGCCAAGGGCTCTCCTGAGCACTTCTTCCGTCTTCATTGGCTTGCCCAGGAGACTTTGCCTCTGAGGCCTTGAGCCCCTCAAAGCAATGACAAGGTGATTGGCAGCTGAGCTGTTTTTGTTGCCCAGTACTTTTCTGTGACAATATGCTCTTCGTGGTGTTGTGTGTTGTCATAGTTTTCCCATTTATTTGGCTTGTTGGAGGCTAAAGCCCTCTATGATACAGGGGAGGCTGATAGTCCCATTTTTTAGAAGGGGAAACTGAGGCAATGACCTTGCCTCAATAGCACATCAAATAAGTAATGAAGCCTGGGATATAGCTCAGTGGTAGATCTTCTGCCAAACGTGTGTGAGGCCCTGGGCTCCATTTCTAGCACCATACACACAAAAGGTAACATAACAACTTCCTGCTTTCTGGGCCACCCTCCACTCAATTTCTCACCCCCAAACCTGCACCTTAACCCCTGGCCAAGGGCAGTGACCCGTCCCTTAGAGGACTTTTTTATCTGTGCGAGCAGTTCCCAGGCACTGAAGTGGGGGGCACCCTCCCGACCCCTCTTGCTCCAGATCAGCATCGCCACACTGAGGCTGTTTGAGGAGCTGCTCCAGAAGCCCCACGAGCAGGTCATCCATAACTTGGTCTTGTGCAACCTCGAGGGCCGTCTGTATGTGGCCCGGGCCTCACCGGAGCCCGAGAGTTATGAGGACACCCTGTAAGTACAACTGGGAGGCCTGGGGCTGCCCAGGACCCAGCCCGGCCCTCAGCACACCCATGAGCATCCATTCATTGGTGCATGCCGGTCCACTCTGGCTGCAGAGACCTGGAAGAAGACCCCTACTTCACCGACGATGGCTTCCTCGACTGCAGCTTTTCGCCTTCTGCAAAGCCTCGTGCAGCTCCTTCCACAAGTGCCCAAGGCAAGACAGCAGTCAGCGAGATCGTCAACAGGTGGGGAGCAGGTTAGGCAACGGAGCCACCAGACTCATGTTCTGTCTCGGGGTCCAGTGTGCAGGGAGCCCAGGGAAGCACCTCCCCACCCAGGCTCTGTCTTTCAGTTTCCTCTGCCTGGTCCCTGAGGAGGCCAAGACCTC
>JAJEJO010051349.1:0-35702 GCA_020662805.1 Glaucomys volans
GTGAGACAATGCAGGAAGGTTCAGAGGAGAAA
The DNA here is from genome assembly GCA_020662805.1 of Glaucomys volans. Lineage (NCBI taxonomy): Eukaryota > Metazoa > Chordata > Mammalia > Rodentia > Sciuridae > Glaucomys > Glaucomys volans. Next base: position 33 of record JAJEJO010051349.1, read on the forward strand.
TGATTGGGTTGAGTCTTAACCCAATTAGTGAACTAATCACCTGATGGGGATTAACTGAGTGGTGACTGAGGTGGTGGGTGTGGCTGGAGGAGGTGGGTTTTGGGGCGTGGCTTTGGGTATATATTTGTATCTGGCAGGTGGAATCTCTCAGCTTCCTGATCACCATGTGAGCTGCTTCCCTCTGCCACACTCTTCCACCATGATGTTCTGCCTCACCTCGAGCCCTGAGGAATGGAGCCGGCCTTCTGTGGACTAAGACCCCTGAAACTGTGAGCCCTCAAACTTTTCTTACTTAGAATTGTTCTGTTAAGATCCTTCAGTCACAGCAGCGAAAAAGCTGACGAAAACACTTGGCCTGCCTTTCTCACCATTCTGGTTTCAAGTGTGTCCGAGGCCCCAAAGGAGTCTTGCCTGTGCGCTGGGTACTTGGTGTCCTGGGTGAGATGGCTCCTTACATCCACCCATGGAGCCAGCAGAGGCCAAGGAGGAAGGCTCAGATCACATCTGCTCCACTGCCCACCAGCAAAACATCTTCAGCCTCCGTGGAGGCTCCTCATCTCAACCAACACCCTGACTGCACTCTCCCCCGCCTGTGGCAGGAGGAATGTCACCCAGCTTCAGCTGGGAGGAGCCTATGGAGGGAGAGGGCCAGCAGATGAGTGGGGAGCCCAGATGTGCGTGGTGCTCGGGAGGAGCTCATGGTGGATGTGGGCCAGCGGCTTGGCGCAGTCAGGACCTGTCCAGGAGGGCTTGGAGCAGGTGATGGTGGTGGCAGAGGAGCGGGCTGCAGGGGGCACAGTGTCAGTGGGTGCCGCTGTAGACTGGTCGGGAGGTGGCAAGTGGGACGTGCATGGGGGCCAGCCCAGGTGTGAGGAGGCCAGGCCACCTGAGTCAGCCGCACCTCCCTCATTGGCTGCCTGGTAACACAAACCCAGAAAACAGTGATCCTGCGGCTCATTTGGAGGCAAACCTGCCCCGAGCTGCGGCTGTGTTTTATTTGTCCCACTCGGTGTGAATAGCCATCCAAGCCTCGCGCTGCAGCACATAGGCTGTGCTGGGTGCGCCCAGGAGAGGGGCGAGGCTGTACCTCACTGTCCTAACGTCTGAGCCCCTCTGAACCCCAGAGCCCATCCTTCATTTGGGCGGGGGTCGTGGACCTGGATGTGTGTGGGAGCGTTTTGTGTGATCCTGTCTGGTGGCATGGGGACACAAGTGCAGGCAGAGGGGCAGGTCCTGACCAGATCTGGGAACCAGGAGGATGAGGGGACAGGGTGGAGGCGCGCGCGCGCGCGCGCGCGCGCGTGTGTGTGTGTGTGTGTGTGTGTGTGTGTGTAAGGGGGGTGATCGGACTCCGTGCCAGGCAGGGGCCTCCTTTTTTCGTCTCCAGGAATGTGATGGGCCCAGAGTGATCCATTTTCTATCAGAAACTCTGTCTTGAAGACCTCCAAAGACTGTCTTCCTTCTTGGCCAGGCCCCAGGAGGCGCTGGGGCCCTGAACTTGAGGACTAAGTTCCTGGTGGCTGGATTTGCATCCAGGCCACACCCCCCACTCTACCCCAAGCTGCGGGCCTCTCCTGGCCTGGCTGGTGTGCTGGGCTGCCATCACAGTCTGTGGGACATCAGGGGAAGCATATCAGACTGTCAGGAGGGCAAAGCCGGGCAGATTCAATGATCCTGTGCCCTGAGAGAGAGAGAGCCTGCAGAGATGACCACAGGTGGGGACCCAGCTTCCCTGAGCTCACAGGCCCTACAGGGAATCTCAGGGTTGAACAGGTGTAGGAAGGGAGTTGGGAGAGGAGCCTGGCCGGGAGGATGTGTGGCTGCAGGCCTGGATCCCCCACTGACTGGCTAGACACTTGACCCCTCTGTGCCCTGTCCTTAAAAAGGAGACATTGAGACTACTAACCGCATACAGGGCTGTCAGGAAGGATGATGGGAATTAATTTTCAGAAATGCATAGTGTAGGACCAAAAATGTATTTTTATGAAAAAAAGTGCAGAGGCCGGCTCTGAAAGGATTAAGTGCTGAAACAGATTGCAATATTGATGAACAATGAAAACATTATGCTAAGTGAAATAAGCCAGACCCCAAACGATCACAGTGTATGATTCCACTTACCCGAATGATCTAGAACAGGCAAATTCACAGAGACAGAAAGTCAATCAGAGGGCCTGGGGCAGAGAGGGACGGGACCTTTGGCTTCCTGGGAGCAGAGCTTCGGTTCTGGGGGTGGAGCAGCTCTGAGCGGACAGCGAGGATGGCCTACAATCCTGACTCTGATCAGCATCACAGAATCGTAGACCTAAAAATGGTGAAAATGGTAAATTCTATGCTTTCTATGTTTTGCCTCCATTAAAAGTTAATAATGTAGAATCCTGAAACCCATTGCATTGTGCACTTGAACTGGGTGGGTGATGTGGAGTGCGGATCGTAGCAGGGAGGCTGTAGAGGGAAGACGGGAAGACAGGCCCGGAGGCCGAGGTAGGACCCACCTGGCTGGATCTCCCCCTAGCCCTTGTTGCCTGGCTTCTCTGCTTTTCTGGACTTTGTTGCCTTGAACGTGCCTCATCCAGTCCTCACAGGGACACCAGTCACCTGCAGATGGAGCTCAGGCCCTGACAGGTGGGGTGGCTTCCTCCCTGTGGAGTCTTCCCAGCGCCCCATGGCTCACAGACGTCACCAGAGCTTGTGAGGACTGTCAGTTCTGGTCCTCTGCTCAGGTGCTCCCTGCAGGTGACGGTGGGGCAGGTCCTGTGAGGACTCCAGGCAACGCCCCGGCAGAGGTGGCTCTGATTTGGCGCCTCTGCTCCTGTCCAGCCCCTGGCCCCCCAGGGTGATGTGGACCCCCAGTTCTTGCTTCCCAAGGGAGCAGCAGTGCCTTGCTGTTGTTGGACTCAGAAACTGTTTCTATTGTTGCCTCCAAAGGACATTCATGATTTGGCCACACCTCAGGGCCTTGGAGAAGGGAGCCCTTGAGGCAGAGGGTGTCAGTGGGGCTGGGTGCAGGCAGGAGCCCAGGCCACCTGGGACCAGACTGGGCGGCCCTCCTCACCCTCTGCCTGCACACCCAGCCTGTGCAGCCCAGGGTTCCTGAAGGCTCTGGGCGTTGTTAGGAAGGAAGTCAGAGGAGCGTGCTCCACGCAGCCCAGCTGAAGCACCACCTGAGCCTCAGTTTCCTCATCTGGACAACAGGACGACAATCCCTGTTTTAAGGGAGGTCAGCACCAGGGCCTCCATGGTACCCAGGCCCTGGGCACTCAGGGAATATCCTGACTGCCGAAGCAGGACGGCCAGGGCAAGTCCTCTTAGCGGGGAAGGTAATTTGATATTGGATTTTCCATGAAAAATCCAGAATGGGTCCTTCAGTTGTTGTTTCCGAGGGCAAGAATGAGAATTGAACTCTAATGATTAATAAATGCAACTTGACACTTATTCAGCAGGTTTTAGTTTAGTTCATATTCTATATTTTCACTGAATTCCTTCGAGTATTAAGGCAGGTATTATTATTCAGTATTATTATTGACATCCCTGTTTTACAGACAAGAAACCTGAGCTCAGAAAGGTTAAGCGACTTGACCAAGATAACTTAGAACTAAGATCAAACCACCAAGTCTTGTAGATGAATTAAGACTCTTCCTATTCTAAAACCAGAAAGATGAACTGTTTCTCTGCCCACCACATTCATTCCCTTGTAACAATTTTAAGCCTTCTGAAGTCAGAGCTAGAAAGGAGAGAGAATGTCTATGCAATGGAGTATGACGCAACAGTGCAAGGAAATAAACCAGGGCTACATATACAACAAGCATGAGATGGAGGGAGCATGTGGAGAGAGAGCAAGCCTTAGAATGCACACACGGTTTGGTAACACCCTTAAAATGGAAATCTGCACCACTGTGATTCAAAATGGCGTGCACTTGCTGTACACGCCAGTAATTACTACATGGGCTGTTCCCCCTAGAGGAGTGAAAACAGGTTCACAAAACCTCCATGTGGCTGTCCATAGAGCTTTGTTTACAACATCCCCAGACAGGGAGCAGTCCAAATCTCCTTCCACGTGAATGGTTAGAGACCCCAGGGGCACATCCTAGAGCAGAATATGACTCAACGATAAAATGAGAAACCACCCATCCAACAACCCATCAAGCATATCATGCTTCATAAAATGCCAATCTCAGAAGATTGCACACAGTCTCATTCCATTTGTGCATCTCGAAATGTCAAAATTATGGAAACAGAGGGTGGAGGAGCACCTGCTGGCAGTGAGGGAGGGGAAGAGAGGCGGCGGCAGTGGCGGTGGGGAAGGTCCAGGTGATGGGGCTGCTCTGTGCCTTGACGGTGGTGGCAGTCACACTGTCTGCAAATGAGACAAAATTGCACAGAGCTGAACTCCCAAGCCTGAGTGCATGCAACTCTGGGGAAACCTGAACAAAGTCTGGGTGGTACTGACGTCAGTTTCTAATTGTGACTTTGCACTGCAGAATGGTACACTGGGTAGAACTGGGCTTTCTATACTAGTTATGGTTGCCTGTGAACTTACCAATCATTTCAACATAAAGTGTTTCAAAAAATAGTCTGAGGCTGGCATGGTGGCACACACCTGTAATTCCAGCAACTCAGGAGGCTGAGACGGGAGGATTGAAAGCTTGAGGCCAGCCTCAACAACTTAGTAAGGCTCTAAGCAATTTAGTGAGACCCTGTCTCAAAATAAAAGCTAAAAAGGGCAGGGGATGTAGCTTGTAGCTTAGTGGTTATGTGCCCCTGGGTTCAATTCCTGATACTAAAAAAAAAAAAAAGTGAAATAGAAAAATCAACTTGAAGATGGTGGTTACGCCTTGGGTGGGAGAAAAGAGAGTGGATTGATTGGCTTACACTGGTAATTTTCAACTCATTTGCTGATATTGCATTTTTTAACCTGCCTACTGGGTCCACAGTTGTTTATGACACTATTTCTTTTAGTAAGTCTGAATTATCCAATAATTAAAATAATAACACAATATTTTCAAAAGCAAAACAAAAGCTTTTCAGAAAGAGGTTTGAAACAGTAAAAGTGTTCAAGTTTGGCTGTGAGTCCGTTTTACCTTGTGTCTTAAGCGAAGCTCTTTGGGGTGAGAAGCTGCCGTCTTTGGCTCTTCGGAGATGATAAGGCGAAGCGGCGCAGCGCCCGGTAACGTTCAGCCGGGAATCAGTGCTTCTGGCCCGGCCGCGGCTCGGCGTGCGCAGCTGGTAAAGCTTCTACCCACCAGGCGCCGCTCTTTCAGGCAGCACAGCTCGGCTACAGCCCTGCCCCGCAGCTCCTCAGGGGCTCCGGGAGCTCTGCCGCCCCTTCTGCTAAGGCTGGAGAAGCGGCCTCGCCGCAGGGTGGAGCGCAGGGCGGAGCGCTGGGCCGAGCGCTGGGGATTGCAGGCCCAGAGCAGCGGTCTCCCAGGAGCCCGGGGAGGCGCCCATCACAGCTTTGTTTGGAAACCACGAGGATTTGGTGTCTGTGAAGTGTCATTAGTGCACTGAGAACCAGAGCGGCCCCGAGGACCTGGCTCTGTCCCTGCGCCCCGTCCCTGCGCCCCCTCCCCCCACCTGATAAATGTCTTGGGGGTCAGGACTCAATAACACTCAAATCCAAAGAGCGTCGGCAGAAACAGCAGTTTCCAAGGTTCCCTGCTCCAGCGAGCCTGGGAGGAAAGCCCCGTGATCCCCAGCGTCCTTTTCCTACCTGATGCCAATGCAGCCCACCCAGGCTGCCAAGTTCCAGGCTGGAGAGCCCAGACCCAGGCCAGGGTCACAGCACACAGCATGCACGGTCTCAAGAATCAGCCACTAAACCTGAGAAGTGATGAGATCAAAGACTAAGCAAAACTCTGAGATAGGGAGGAAAGGAAGTCGACTGTACAGAGTTGGGTCCACACTGCCTTCTAGGCTGCCTACACCACATAGGTTCTCCACCAGTGGTGGGATTTAAAGTTGGGGAAAGAGCAAGTGAAAGGACAACAAGGTCCCCTGAGAGTCAAAGTCAAAAGGGATGCCCTGGAGTGGCTTGTGTCTGCTCTGAGTAATGGGCGATTCCTCAGCGAGCATACCATGGATGGTGGTGCAGGATGTGCACTGCTGAAATCCAGCACGATCTGTGGGAACGATGACTTCTGGAGCTGGCGATGTACAACCTGCATGGTGTGTGTGGGTGGCCCTGGGAGGGGTCCCAAGGCAACGATATACAGCGAACATCTGTCGAACAGCTCCTCTGCGCCAGGCACGGTGCGAAAGTTTTCATGAGTACAATTTGGTCCTCACAGTGAGTCAGCGAGTAGGATTTTGTCCTCTGTGAAAGGGAAGGTGTCAAGTCGTCACTCCCACACAAACGGGCCCTGCTTTCCACTGGCTTCAAGTGCAGGTTTCAGTCAGTTTTGAGTGTGTGTGCTGCCTGTTTCTGGGACCAGGAGGCCCCTTTCCTGGGCTCCCTTCCCTGGAGCAGGCCCGAGGGACACACTCCCTGCGGAGCCATCTGGGGAGCAGGAAGTGGCTGTGGGATTGAGGGCGTGGACTCTGCTGGAGCGGGACCCCAGCTACCTCCCCCAGGTGGCCGTCTGGAGGTGGAGCCGTGAGGGGGTGGGCCTAGCTCGGGGTGCCCTCTGCCCCTCGCTTCCTGCCCCAAGGAGGGGGCACCTTCTCTGCCAAGTGCTTCAGGACGTGCCACCTCAGGCCAAAGCAACGGGGCCACTGGGTCATGGACTGGAGCCCCCCAAGCGGGAGCCGAGACAAGGCCTCTCTGTGCGATTTCCTCTTTGGGGTCTCAGGGTGACGGCCCACCCAAGCAGTGGCAGCTGCTTTGCACCCTGTCCCCCAAGCGAGCATCACTCCCTCACTCCCACTACCTTGATGAGCCACCTCCAGGCCGCAGGCGGGTCCCCTCCCGCCCACCTGCCCTGTGGAGGATTTCACCTGCGGGTGAGATTGCCATCGCTGGTGCCCGGGCGGCTTCTGGGCTCCCCGGACCCTCAGGACCCAGGCCAGCCTTCCTTCCTGGAACCACTGAGGCAGAGGGCCCTGGGCTTGGGTGGGCGGTGGGGAAGGAGGGGAGGGAGGGGAGACCCGCTTCTGCTCTGCTTGCCAAAGCGTCCCCAGTTATTTGACTCCAGATAACACGGTAATTAATAATGTAATAAGATGCAATTTATAGGCACTCATGCCTGAAGGCCTCGGGCCCAAGGCCCTTGGTAAGGGAAAATTAAAAGCATCCATAATCTCCAGGCGGACAGCGTGACCACATAGAGAGGCCAGGGCAACAGGGGACAGCAGTTCCGCCCTCAGCTCCCCAGAGGACCCCACCCCAGCCTCCAGCCTCTGCAGTGTGGGGAGTGGGCTATGACACTTGAAGGCCACCCAACCCTCAGTCCCAACACAGACTACCTGAGAAGAGCGTCCGGCTCCTGGTCTCCCCTGTTGGAGGACAGGGAAGTCCTGAGCGTGACCCCGGCTCTGCCATTCCTGGCTACTGGCCTGAAGGCCTCAGTGTCCCTCACAGGATTGGACGGAGGGGAGACTAGACAGCCGCCGGGCCCTGGTGCGTTTATACAGTGCTGTTCAGTTTCTCCCATCATTTCCTGTGATCCTTCAACATCTCTCCAGGATGCTGCAGCACAGAGCACCCACCCATCCCTGTTCTCGCCTGCTTTCATCCTAACCGAACCCCCTTTTTATTTCAGGTGGCAACGTGCAACGCTTGGAGACCTTTCCCAGCCTTCCTTGTGGCAAAGGGTGGTCAAGGGATAAACAGAGGGGTGGTGGGAATCCCAGGAAAAAATCCCAAGGCGGCTGACTCAGTTGAGGAGGCTCTTTTGCCCATCTCTTCTTCTAATTCACACCTAGAATTCAGGCGAGATGGCTGGTGCTCTGACAGCCATCTTGGAAGAGGAGTTATACTTGAAGCTGGAATCCGTGTGACAAAATGGTGAAATAAAAACAAAGCGCCTGGAGTCCCGATGACTAAGGAGCCATCATAGCAGCTCAGAACCAGCTATGTCTGGATTTTCTTCACCTGAGAGAATAATAAACTTTGATCTTGCTTAACCAAGGCAGCCCATCTTACACGGTATATGTGATCAGTCTGGCTGCCCTCACACAGGCGAGAGGCCACACCCCAGCCCTTCTCCAGTTTGCAGAGACCTGTGACCTCCGCCAGGTGGTGGCCTGGGCATCACAGCACCCGCTGCCTCTTGGAGCAGCCACTTCCAGGGGCTCTCTTTGTCTTTGGCTTTCCATTTAATTTTTCCCTCCTCTTCACCCCGGGCCCTTCTGCCTTCAGTGCTTCCCATTCGAGCCACTTGGGAGGGTGTTGTTTGCAACCCTGAGCCCCAGCTTCCCCTAGCACAGCCCTGCTGCAGCCTGGAGCTCCGGTCCCCTTGGGTTCCCAGCCTGGGCTTTGTGGCACTGCAGGGCTGGAGGACCTGTCCTTGCCCCGCCCTGCAGCCCCCTCACCCCCTTCCGCCCACTTGAGTGAATGAGAGGCGCCTGCATTGGGTGGTCTTCTTGGAAGTCCAGGAGAGGTTGGCCAGGGGTGACTGCCATCTGCCCCAGGAGGTGAGCTGAGTAAATCAGCCACTGCCCCCTGGACCTTGGCACCAGGCAGGGGAGCAGCTCTCCACATCACAGGAAGATGCTCAGGAAACGGAGCTCCATCGTGGATCTCCACTGAGCCTTTCAAATGAACTTGTGGCTTTTGCCATCTTCTCACCCAGCCACTGGCTACAAACCTGAACATTGGTGTTCAGTTTGGTGGGACAGAGTCAAGAATGCTAGGCCAGACAGGGGTGGTCCAGAGAGCTCTGGAAACATGGCCAGCCAGCCACAACCCCTTCAGGGCAGCCCGTGTCTGGCCTGGCTGGTGTTTTAGTTGCCAGGTGGGCAGAGAAGTACTGGAGAACCGAAGGCTCAGAATCCAGGGAGGCTGTTTTCTTCCTGTCTGAGGGAGAGCAGAGGCCACCCCTGAGCTTTCCACTCTTCACTTACTCCAGAAGAGGGGCCTGGGGAAACTGCTTCCATGCCCACTGACCACCCAGTTGAACAGACAAAAGTAACAGGTAAACTGAGGCCCTCCTCCTGTGCCAGGCTGGAGGACGTGCCTCAGACACGAGCCCGTTTGTCCTCAGAACCACCGACAGTGGGTATTGTCATTGTGCTCACTGTACAGATGGGAACACCAAGGAGCAGCAGCTTGGCCATCTGTCCCAGGTGCCAAGGCTGGAGAGGGTGGGGACCCAAGCTGGGACAGTCCACCCAGAGGCTTGACCCTCACAGGTCCTGCTTCTGGAGAAATGCTGGACTTCTGGCTTCCTGCACAGCCTGGGAGGGGGTTGCTCTGGTTCAGTGACTAACTGCCACTCATGGATCAATCAAGATGGCGAGGACATCAAAACCAACTGCACAGGAGGAGCGTGAAAGATGAGGCGTCCCTCTGCCACCATGGTCCCTTACTATGGTCTCTTTCCCTCAAACAGGTACTCTCTCTCTTTTTAAGTATCTTTAAAAATGTATTCATTTTTTAAGTGACAGAAATTGTACATATTTATGGTGTACAGCATGATGTTTTGCAATCATGCATTGTGCTAAGCTAAACATACTTTTATTCTTTTTCCCCTGCAGACGACCCAGGGGTCTCCCCCACTGAGCCACAACACCGGCCCTTTTTACTTTTTATTTCAAGACAGGGTCTCCTGAAGTTGCCCAGGCAACTTTCGATCTTCCTGCCTCAGCCTCCCGAGCTGCTGGGATTATCGAGGTCTTCCTCCTTGCACCTGCCCCCATTTTTTTTTTTAATGGCAAGAACACTGAGCGTCTCCTCTCAGTGATTTCCAAGCAGAGCGCTGTCATGAACCGCGTCCCGGGGTGGCACAGTGCAGCTCCTCTCCTGTCATCCCAAGGCAGTCAGTCGTTGGCCAACGCTGTCCTCCTCGCCTTGCCCTGCAGACCCCGGTGACCACCGTTCCCTCCTCTCCCTGTGTGGGATCAGCGGTCTCAGGGCCCAGGTGTCAGCGAGGTCTTGGGGGTACGAGCTCCGTGAGGTTGTGAAGCAGTACCGAGAGCCGCGTGGAGGGGTCTTCTGGGCCTTCCCACCATCAAGCCCTGCTGCGTTCCGGTCTCCCCGCTCCCTCTGGGGCCCACAGCACCTGCGCACCCTGCAAGGGGCTTGCGCGTGCACGCACCCTGCAAGGGGCTTGCGCGTGCACTCACGCCTTGTGCACGTCCCTGCTCCCGAGGTCTGTTGCGCTTTCTCCAGCTGTCGTGACGTTCTACAGCGTAGATGTCCCTTTCCTTGCGTCCTGGCTGCTGCCGTTGGGCACGTGGGTGAGCCCAGGTTTTATGGTTATAGTCAGTGCTCCTCATCACATATTTCAGGACCCGTGTGCGATGATGCTCATAGAACAGTTTTCTACAGGCCTAATTGTATGGATATCTAAATATTTTAAGTACTACCAAATTGTACTTCAAATAAGTTTTGCTGAATTTGTTCCCCAACAGATTCAAGAGTGGCTCTTCCCTACTGTGTTCTTAATGCTTCATATTTTAGATTTTCTAAGTTTTTTATTTCTCTAGTGGGTAAAAAGACGTCCCCCTATTTTTTATTTAAATTGAGTTTCCCTGATTATATGCTTGAGCATATTTTTAAAATGTTTATTATAAAAGTATTCCTTTTATAAAATATCGCTCCTATCCTGGCCTCCTTCTCCCCTGGGCTTTGGATTTTGTGTGGTAGCTCTCCATAGTCTAGATATTGATATTTTTCTGTTGGGTGTATTGTCAGAGCTTTCCCTCTAGTCTTTCTCGTCTTTTAACTTTGTTTGTGGTGTCTTTTGATGTATGGGAGCTTTAAATTTCTATGTAAGTATTCCCTCTCTTTAATTTTCAAATTATGGAATGTTCTAAATTTATAGACAAGTATAAAGAAAAATATAAAATCTATACACTCTCCACCAGCTTCATAAAACCTTTGTATCTTGCCACATATAAATTTTCCCACCAGCTTGTAATTTTTGTCTGGTGTTTTAGTTTTGCCCTTTTAAAAAACCGTGTGAAATGTTCGTTCTTTCACAAGGAACTGCGGTTGCATTTACTTCCCTGTTCTGTGAACCCCTCTGCTTGCCATCGCTTCTCATGGTCTACGTCTTCCCTCTGGTTTTATTATATTTCCAAACAGGTTCATCCTTGCTGATGCTGTTAGAGAGAGTCTGTGGATGTTAAATTCACTTTGTATTTTTTTTAATAACTAAAAAGGTCTTTATTTTGCCTCTTAAACACAGTACCTGCGGAAGACGGCTATCTAGCTCTCGTCCTCCTGCTCTAGTTTAGATCTAGAAACGTCCTCAGAAAAGCTCAGGTTTGGAAGACATGAACCCCAAAGCACCAAGGTTCAGAGATGGGGCTTTGAGGCAGCGATTAGAGCTGTAACCTCACTGTGGATTAATCCATTTGATAGATTAATCATTGGAATGAACTATGCAGTGGTGAGGGTCACATGTGGGTGTGACTGTCCCAGGACCCTCTTCTTGGCTCTCTGCTTCCCAGCTGAGTGGTGAGCCCCCCTCCATGGTGCCCTTTTGCCATGATGTTCTGCCTCGTCCTGGGCTCTGAATCACGAACTCAGCTGACCATGGACTGAACCTCTTAAACAGCCAAAATAATCCCTTCCACCTCTGAGTTGCTCTTGTGTGTTTTGGTCACAGTGACACACAACTGGTGGACACCCCTTCCCCCTTAGAAGCAGAACCACGGTGCTGGCTTCATTTGAGAAGGCCTGTGCCCAGCAAAAGGCCAGGAGTTCCAGACTCTTGGAGCCATAAGTGGCCAGAGAGAGGCAAGCAGGAGAATGGGGCCATGGTCCTCATGGTGAGCAGGGTGGGGTTCAGCAGAGAGGGTCACCATGGTGCCCTTGCCCTTCTTTCCTTGCACACAGGAGCCTTTGTGAGAGAACTGGAGAGAAGCTGCAAGGTGAGGAAGGACGAGGGAGTGGAGGCAGGTGGACCCTCGGGGTTGAGGCTCCACCCCAGCCCGGAGCTGCCCTCCATGCCCCAGGTATGGGAGACAGTGAAAAGTTTCTCTGATTTGTTTTAGCCTCTGACACTAGTCTTTGATTCCAACAGGCACACTCAGTCTGGGTTGGCATTTACCTTCTTTTCACACGCTGAGGTGGTATTCTATTGTCCTTGGGCATCTGTGAGCCCGGCGAGAGGTTGCTGAGTCCAATGGTTCTATCTTCTTAAGAGTCTGAGCAAATTTAAAGATTTCTCCCTGATCCTGGTCATTCCCTAATGTGCTTGTGAGTGCATTTATTTTATTTATTTTGCTAGATACTTAGAATTCATTTTCCACTTAAAGACTTGTGTCTTTATCCAATTTTGGAAAGCTTTCAGCAATTATCTCTTCAAATATTGATTCTCTGCCACTCCTTTCATTTTCACTTTTTCTGGAATTAGATAAATGTTAAGCATTAGATGGATATTTCCTCTTTTCTTTTACCTGTATTATAAATGCACACATAAGTACATACCTCCATGTGTACCAGGTTCTGAGTACATTCCCTGGTTTCCTTTTCCAGATGATGGAAATAGTATTTCCTTAACGGTGTGCATTCTAAGAGTGGGGATGTAGGTCAGTGGTAGAAGACTTGTCCAGCACACGTAAGACCCTGGGTTCAATCCCCAACACATAAAACCAAAACAAAACAGCACCCAATTTTATGTTTTTAATCATATATTGACTTTTTAAAATTCAGTGATATTTTCCTTTAATTTGTAGGATTTCTAATGGGTTCTCTTTCTTCCCCTGCTCTCCATATTCCCTTGCTGACTGATTTAATAATTCCTTACTCTCTTCAATATGGAAGTTATGGCTTCACTTTTCCCAATAGCATCCTAAAGATACTGTGCTTAAAAGTCTGTCCAGCTGTTGTATAAATTAATTTCAGAGTGAATTTGTGTTTGCAACTGCTTTATTAACTGTCTATATTAACTCCTGATTTCTTCATATAAATTGGACCCTTGGTTTGAAGGCTCATTTTGAGGGAGGTTTGGTGAGTTTTCTTCTCTCTAGCTGCTTTTGTGGTTTGCTGTCTGTCTTGAATAGCCAGAAAAAGTACCTGATGCCCCTAAATTGGAATTTCGACTAAACTGCAAATCATTTTTAGGGTAAGTATGTCTCAAATACTGAATGAGAGGTACTTACACTATAAAATGATTTGTTGTTTATCCGAAATTCAAATTTATATGAATATTTTGCATTTTCATTTGCTAAATCTGGCCTCCTGGTGGCTGACCCTCTAGACTCCTCTCTAGAACCACATCTTAGAGGGATTTGAGTTATACTCCAGGCCCATAATTAGGTTGCCAACAAAACAAGACAAAGCAAACCAAAATAAAACACAGCAGAGCCAAACAGCTCCTTTCCAGGGAACAGGGAGAGCTCCTGTAACCTGGGCACTGAGAATCCCCTCCTCTGGGGCAGGACCTGCCCAGGCCTGCAAAACCTGCTGGACCCATGCTTGAGGCTCAGCCTTCGCCCTGGCCTCAGACAGCACTCTGAGCGGACGCCCCCATGCACATCCTGGGAGTCCACAACCCGGGAAGTACCGAGTCTGCTGTGGTCTCAGGTCAAGACAGATGTTGTGCAGTTGTGGTTTAGAGATGAAAGAGGCCTTGCCAGTCCCCAGGGAGTTTACTGTCAAGTCCGAAGTCACACCAAACACAAGAGAGAAGCTTTATAAGATTGAAGCGAGTGTCAGAGCCGCCCATCAGGGCTGACTGGTGACCACTGGGAGGTGTTGGGAGTGGAGGTCAAGGAACAGTGGTTGATTTAAAGATTGTAAAATGCACGGTGGCAGAGCTGCACCTGGTTCTGAGGACCCCCCTCTGCACCCCCCAGCAGGCTGCCCCACCTGTCTCAGACCTTGGACACCTTGCATGGAAAGGCATTGGCCAGGATCTTAGCAGAGCAGGACAGGACTCAGCCCTTTGGCCACCCATGTTTTGGTTAGTCTGTTTCAGTGTCTATTCCCTGACTTCTTGGGGCCCTAGACTCATTCCGGAGGGATTTATAGTAATTTGAATCCCATGCTAACTACTGTTAGGAGATAAACCGAGGCTGGGCTGGGATGGATTCCCTGGAGAGTGAGTTGTTATGCTGAGAGAGCTGAGTGTTATAAAGTTTTATGTCCCCGAGTTGGAAATGACTGCGTTTCCAGAGCAGCACAGACACTAGAAACTTCTTTCTGTCTTCTCCAATACGTGTCAATGAGGTTCACGGTACTGCTTGCCGTCCACCTAGGCTTGGTCTCAGCTCTTCCCTGGTGCCTTCTCCATGTCTTCTGCAGAATTTGGGGGGCATGTGATGGGGTTGAGCCTGTAGCCTGCCTTCAGGGAGGACGGCAGTTTCACTGTGTGACGTTGCTCTGTGCGCTGAGCGGGGAGATGGTTAACTGGGTCGGGAAACCTAATGACTGAGTTTGTGGGTTGAACTGAGAGCGAAGGAGAAATTGAACAGGAGGGATGACGCACCCCTCGTTCCAAACCCCTGGGAAAAGCAGCAGAGAATGGAGCCAGCAGAGTGCAGACTGTCAATTGCCCACACCCTGGCCCCGGGTCACCGCCTTCACACTGTCACCTCACGCTGTGTTTTTGTGTGATTTTCTATTTCTGTCTGCTCACTCTCATGTGTGCATTTATGCAGTGTTTGCCGAGAGCCCAATTTGTCTCAAGCAAGTCCCGAGCCCTGGGACGCAGTGATGAGCAAGCACCAGTGAAGTCCCCATCCCAATGGAGCTTCTGCAGCACCTACCACGGGAGCAACAGAGGAGAGCTGAGGGCCCGGACCAGGCCAGTGCTGGCCATGAGGCACAGACGGCTTTAGGGAAGAGGTATCGTCCTTCAGCCTAGCCAGGGGGCCAGGGCAGAGCTCCATGAGGAAGTCACTGCCCTGAGTTCTGAAGACTGGGCAGAGGGAGCAGGGGACATGGCAGGCCATGTGTGGGGCCGGCGCTTGCAGGGAGCCGGTCCTGCCAGGGGTCTGAAGGAAGGACCTGTGCCTGGGCAGGCCTGGGGTCAGGGGCCGCTGGGGACAGTCAGGGCATGACCTGCGGTGCCTAGCAAGCCCTGCGCAGGGAGTGGGCTCGATTCTAAGTGCCCTGAGGAGTCACGGGGGGCTCTCAGCAGAAGCCACGTGGCTGGAGTCATGTCCTGGAAAGACACCTGTATCAGAGTACAGAAAGCCCCCCTTTTCCATTTGACATTCACCATCCGGGGAAGTTCTCTCTTTCTCTCCCGCTTCCTGTGTTTCTTGCAGTTCTGGGTATTGAAAATGGGAGGTTTCCCTCCCCAGTTCTTTTGATTTTTATTTTGAGGCAGGGTCTGTGTTGCCCAGGCTGGCCTTGAACTTGGGATCCTCCTGCCTCAGCTTCCTGAATTGCTGGAATTACAGGCGTGCGCCACTGATCCGTGGCACTGAGGGAGGTTCCCATTCTAACAGGAAACCGAGTCTCTGCAGGCTGCGGTGCTTGGCCAGGATCCACAGCATGGCCGACTCTGGAGTCCAGGTTCACAGCCCCTTTGCCTCTCCACCTCGCCGCCCTCTCTCCCCACTTGGCTAGAGAAGTCACCAGTACCATCAAGCTTCTTTCACTGGCTGCTTTTCATTCCGCAGGTCATGGGTCTTGACTACTTTCTCTGGGTTGGAAAGTTTCAAAGAAGCAGGTGAGGTCATTTCTCTACCCCAATTAGCATTTTTGAATTAAGCACCTCCCTTTGTGGGTTGTTAATTAGCAACAGTCATTCCTGTCAACACTACCCACTGGTCTGTCCACCCCCCATCTTCCTTCCTTCCTTCCCTCCTTCCCTCTCAGCTTCAACTGGATTCACCCTGTGCCCCAGACCCCAGGGCAACAGACAAGATCTTCAGCCAGGCTGAAGAAAAAGATATGGAAACCAGTGATCAGAGTTTAAATGGATGACCGCGTTTGAAGACCTTGGCCTGATGTCTCCCCGTTGCTGGTCACCCAGGAGAGAGAGAGGGAGGGCAGGGGAATGCAGGAATGGGGATTGAATGAGGGGAAAGGATGCAGAAAGAGCATCCCCCCAAACTTGCAAATCAATGGTGGCAATCCAAGCCATCAGGAGCCACTGGGTAGAAAAAGTGTCTCTAATACCCTGGTCCCTTCAGTGTTCTCAGATGGTGGTAACCAGGAAGATGCAGGCCCTAGTGTGTGGAATTTTCTGCAGCTGTGGCATAAGAAACCCAGAAATGGGGCTGTTGCTCCTCAAAGTCACCCCGGGGGGACACCAAGAGCAGACACTGGAGGCCAAAGGCTGGGGTGGACTGCCCCGTCCCCCTGCTCCTCCCTGCACAAAGTCCAATTGATCCTTTGGGGCGAGGAAGGCTGTTTGGGTGTTATTTATTGTTTGGGGTGTGTTTATTTATTTACTTGTTTGCTTTGCCAGTCAAACTCAGGTTTATTGACAGGGCTGAGCCTCCCCCAGGCTCCTCACCCAGCCAACCGACCGCAGTGCACAGAGAAATAATTAGTTGCCGAGGTGTCAGGAACAGATGTCGACCTGACATCTTCCCTTTACTAGTGTCAAATCCAGCAGTTTTCCTGCCTCCCAATAAATTACTAGCAGCTCACTGCCTTCCTTCCTGCCACCGGCCTACCTGGTGGGGCTTTCCTGCCTCATTAAGAGCAGAACAAGTACATCCATGGACCTAGGCCTCTGCCGCTGTCCCCCTTGTTGCCTCTTAAGTCTTATTTGCAACTCTGATGGACGTGGTCGGAGGGGAGTGTGGCTCAGTTAGGTGCTGGGATGAGCTCTCCTAACAGAAGCTTCAGCTCTCACTGTTTCCGGGGACTGGGAACCCCAGGAGCCTCAGGCAGGGGTAGGCTACTAACTGCTTCTTACTGGGACTGCAGCTTTGTCTGCACGGAATATCAGGACCTTTTGTGCAGATCCCAGAAAGTCCAGAGCGCTTTGGAAAGTCATGCTCAGTTTCTGAACAGTTTATGATTTACATGTTCTGAAACCTCCAGGAAAGCAGAGAGGCCTTGAAGTGTTTAGGAAAAAGACACAAGGTGGGCCTAGGCCAGGAGAGCGCGTCAGAATGCAGCGTAGGAGCCTTTGTTGGAGATGCTGTCAATCTGCATCAGGACCAGCAGGAACTCATTCATTCATCCCGTTAGGGGGCGGGCATTGTGCTAGGTGCCAGGCATGTGGCTTGTGGTCCCTGATCTCAAGGAGTCTGCAGCTGGCTGGCAAGGGTTCCCTGAACCTGTGAGCCATGCTAAAGAGCCGGCCGAGGAGTCTCTGACCTTTAACAGCAAGGGCTGGGGCACAGTTGTAGGCAGGGGAGTGATGTGATCTGATTTGCATTTTGGAAAGATTGCTCTGGAGGTCTAGGGGCTGATTGACTGGGGCTGGGATAGCAGAGGTCATCAGGATCTCAAGGTCTCACTTGGATGCTTTCGTCATGTTCTGCCTGAGAAATGAAAGGCCCAGCAGAGCCGGGCGCAGCAAATGTGTTGGAAAAAGAGCGAAGAGCCTTGGGACTAAGGCGTGGGGCGGGGGTTGAGATGCTGGAAGCTCAGTAGAGAGAAAGGATCTGTTTCAGGCCACACAAGACTTGGCAGGACCAAGATGTGACTTCAGCCCCCACCCCAGCCCACCTTCTTCCTGGGGATTCTAGTCACCATTCAGAAGCAGAGGTTTCCCCCTCCAGATAAAGACTCCAAAGTTGCCTACACCACAGTGGTCTTACAGGTGGGCTCATCCATCAGGTCCCATGCTTACCAGCCCTCTATGGCCTATGGATGGCAGATGCCAGGACTCAGGGGGCTTAGCTCCCCTGGGGTTGCCCCCCATTCTTGGAGGGTTTCTTCCCCAAATGACCCCCATACCTGCCTATGACGGATCCTGTCCTGGGCTGTTGATTCTACTCCAGGAGGTCACAAAGGCAGAACAGAACATGCAGCAGGTTAGAGAGCTGCCAATGGACACTGAATTCTCATCACAGAAGCAGAATCCACTCGGAGAAGGTCACAAGCTCCAGTGCTTAAGCACCAGGCAGCAGTGGGGTGGGGAGGCCAGCCATGCTGGTCACACCTGCCGAACTGACGGAGCTGCTCCTATCAGTGGCAGTCCTGGGAACCCTGGGGGTGGCTTCTACACGTCTGGTCTTCCATCTCCTGCCCTCCATGATGTCCACAGTGACCCACCAGGACCCCTTTGTTCCTGGGAACGTCTGCTCCTTCCCTCCTACATGCTGATGAGGACTTGGCCCCGGTGAGACCTGATCCTTGTCCTCTTCACAAAACCTACAACCTGCCTAATGATCTGCTCTTCGGCTCCTTGCAAACGGCAGGAGGCCTCCTTTCTAGCACTTTATTGGCTATAAAGGAGTGTGTGGCCGTGACCTCTTGCTAAACTCTCCCATTAAGCTTCCATGTTTACATAGCACCGTAAACTCAGCGCATCAGTCCTCAGAACCTCCCCACTCTCTGCCCCATCGGAGAGGCCAATTACCCTCCACCCCGTGTGGCAGGTTGGCTGGAAGGGGTCTTTCCTACGCTGCGGGGACGGCAGGTGGGGTGGCCTTGCGCTTCCCCTCCCCTCCAGCTGGAGGCACCTGGGGCTTCCTCTCCTTCAAGCTCCTCTGCATCCCTTAGCCCATTTCCTTGGGTCACCTGTGACTGGCGGCTCTGACTCCTCCTCAGCCAGGCAACGGCACCTTTCAACCTGGTCCGGAGGTCCCTGAGCCCCTCTTTCTTCAGTGGCCTGAATTCATGCAGGTTTTGTAGAAGGAAAAAAGAAAGAAAGCTATAAAAACTGGAGAAAACATGAACAGCGACAGAAATGAAAGGAACATACACATGAGCTAGGCGTCAGGAAACAGAGAAAGAATACCAGGAAAAAATAATGCGAGAGGTAAGGATCAATAATAGGAATAAAACCAGGTACAAACACAGCTGTGCAAAGAGTTGGCCGAGATGGCGCGACTCGACGCCGTGCGACGAGTGCAATGTCGCTGGAAATGAAGCAATGCCCAATCGACACCGAAGAGAGATGAGAAACTAAACAAACAAAAAACAAAGGATGAAATAAATAGGTAATTGTAAGGCATGAAAAAACAAGATAGGGAGTTTTTCCCTATAGAAAATAGCGAGCGGGAAAGTTTAACAAGCTTGCAAGCTGTAAAGAAGGTGCCGGAGTCGAGACAGCTTTTTTAAAATAAAGAATTTAATCTGCGGAGAGTCCCTTTCAAGACTAATTACCAGAAAAAGATGATCAGAAAATACTCCTGCAAAGCTTTCACGACAAAGAAAGGGTGCACCCTGTTAGAAAAAGAAGAGAAATACAATTCCAAGCAGCTGAGGTCTTGCAACCTGAACTTCAGAAGCCAGGAGGATTAGAGGAAAGCTTATAAGGTTTTAAATCCAGTGTGACACAGTGACACTCCCCGACTCCAGCGGAGAACCAGGAAAACGTACTCCTGAATGACAGGCGAGCTTCCCGGGATGGCACTGGACTCCATGCTACCTCACAGATTCGATTCTATTAAATTAACAGTGAAGAGACTGCATAGGAGGAAATAGAAGTTACTGTAACTTGTAACACAGGAAGAAAATGGTTTGAAAGCACCATCTATTCCGACCTTCTGTAAACATTTAATGAGCTACTGCTCTGTGCCAGGTTCAGGGCTGTTTTGCTAGAAACTTGTTCTGGCAAGTATTTTTGGTTTCACAGTGACAATTATTAAGATGCTATCAGGAGTTGATAGAAATTCTAGAAATAGACTCTAAAGAAAGAAATATTTTAAGAGTATGTGAGAAGTGAAATATAAGGAACCATAGGGAAACAAATAATTGGGTGCTTTGTTGGGACAGCTGGAAGCAAAGGGGAAAAAAATCCAGATCCGTAACTTAGTTTATGGCATCAAACGTGTAGGGACTATGATGTTGAAAAAACTAAAAGGAAATAGGATCTTAGCCTCTTGCAGCTGTGGAGGGATTTAACTTTATCCTTACCTGAATCAACACTCTGAGAGCTAAGGACGATGGGTTAAGGTCCTCAGAGATTTAAAGCTTCACAAAAGACAAGGAAATTCAGATATGAAGGAAATAAATGGGAAATGCATATCATAGGCAAGATAGAGAAAATCTGAGTTCAAAGTGTGTTAAGGGTCCACACGCATCTACTGGGGAGGAAACCTTGAGTCCCTCGAGCCTGCAGCTGGAAGACGTGATCAAATAGCAGATGCAGTAGTGAAGTGACCAGGAAGGCAGTCATCTCACATGCTAGTCAGAAAAAGGGACATAAAATCAAGCAACTCAAGCTGCCCCTTCATATTAGCAAAATCAAGTCAAAATAATAAGACCCACTGCTGGCACCATCCTCTGCAGACAGGGTTCTCCCAGGTCACTGAAGTTGGTGTTAGTCTGCAGGAGGACAGGCTGGGAAGAAGTAAGTCATGTGAGCACAAGCTTCCAGTGGACGTCTCCGCTTTGGTTGGAGTCAAGGAAATTAATGCATATAAATTAAAATATGTTTTATGCAGAAGTTTATAGTGGAATGGCGTCTAATAGTGCTCACCAAAATAATCACATGCTGGGGGGAGGTGAAGCAACCCAAACTGGAGTTCAAAACCCTATTATAACACCATCGACCACAAGCTGACAGCTATTCAGGTCCACAGAAAGAGTATCCACCAAGTGTTCAAGAGAAAAGCACAAATGTGAGGTCTGTTCCGCAGAACTAATTAGAAATCATGTGTGTGGTGGAGAATCAGGGAAGGATCTCTGAGAAGTGTGGATGTTTGTGTTGATCACAGAGCCAGCTTTCAGTAGGTTTTTATTCTCACCATGCATTTCCTATGCGGTCTTCTGTAACATCTCATTTAATTCACCTCACTCAATCCCAACACTGCACACAGTAGGTACGATCTCTAGAGCACACAGATGTATCCAAGTTAAGTGACTTGCCCGGGGTCACACAGCCAGGGTCCAAACATCAGCATCCAAGCCACTGCAACCACAGTTTCCTGCAAGGTGCATTCGACATGTTCTCTGGGCCTTCTCTTAGAGCAGGCCCCAGCTGGCTGGTTTTGGGGTGTGGGGAGGAGGCACCTCCAGAAGGTGCTGGCTGCACGCCTCCAGGATGTCTTTGCTGCATCACTAGCCAGCAGCAAGCTCACTTTCACCCCGCAGCCTTCTGTCCAGGTCTGAATGGAGTAAGCCCCCGCCCCTCCCTGGGTGATGTTGACACCTGGACCCCAGCCCACTACCCGGCACGACATGGTGCTGATCTCCCAGGGAGGCCCTTGGAAGGATGGGCCCCTGGCATTCCCTCCAGCCCGCTTGCCTCCTCCCTTTCCTGATGGATATGTAGCATGACCTGTCTTTAAATGACGCAGAAAGCATTCTTTCGCTGTCAGTCTCCGGCTGAGCCGTGTCTTCTTGCAGGCCCTGGGGCCACTCGCCTCCACACACTGGCATCACATCCGGGAAGCACAGAGAAGCACTTCCAAACACTTCCATGCTGTTTCCTGCTGGAATACTGCATTAGGGTCAGGTGGCAGCAGAAGCCCGAGCGGCCACCCAGAGCTTGGGACACGGTCCTGTGCCTATCAGGCTGTCCCAGGCCCAGTGCAAAGTGGTCCAGTGGACAGACTTGGTCACGGAGATGGAGGGCTCAGGGCAGGAGAGGGGAACCTCGATGTCTGCTGCCTGCTTCTATGTGACCCATGAGCGGAGGGTAGCTCGTACATTTTAAAATGGTTAAAGAAGATTCTTTTTTGGCGTATGACCCATGACAACTATACGCTGTTCAAATCTCAGGGTCCATAAATAAAGTCTAGTTGATACACGGGGGAACCCACTTTTTGCTGCAAGGGGCAGCCGAGTTGAGTGACGGTGGGTGGCAGGGACCATGTGTCCCTCCCCCAGTGCTTAAGGTTGACTCTCTGGCAGGTGACAGGAGCTTCGCTGACCCCTGGTCGGAAGGAACACCCCACATCCTGGAGAGCTGCTTTCTCCCGATGGAAACGTCCTGCCCTTC
Source organism: Glaucomys volans (assembly GCA_020662805.1). Lineage (NCBI taxonomy): Eukaryota > Metazoa > Chordata > Mammalia > Rodentia > Sciuridae > Glaucomys > Glaucomys volans. The sequence continues at coordinate 22,106 of JAJEJO010051349.1, forward strand.
CTTTCTTCTTTCTTTCACCTGGTATGTGGGTTGGACCAGGGCCCCACAACACGCTCGGTGACCACTGTGCCACAGAGCCACATCCCTAGCCGTTCGGTTATTTATTATTTATTTATTTTGCGACGGTGCTAGAGACTGGACAGACAGACAGACACAGGCGAATGGATGGATGGAGTTTTACCTCTCTGGACAATTTAAAGGCCAGTGTAGGATGCAGGAATAAAATGCACAGGGGTCTCTGATCCAGAAGTTGTAGGGTATCAGAGAAGGGGGGAGGGGGAGAGGATGGCAAGGGTGTGGGAAGAGGTAGGAAGAGGACACCTCCAGCACCAGTAAAGGACTCCATGCAAGCCCTCGCATCGTCCATGTGGCATAGGCAGCGAAAACCTAGCCCAGGGTTGGGGTCAGTCACGGGTTGTGTATGGGCAGCCGTTCAGCCAAAGTGGACTCAGGGTGTGGACTTGTAGGGTGGGGAGGGAGGTGGGGGAAGCAGTCATTCTGGGAAGTCAGCCATAGCTGCATGAGCTGTGGATGGGTGTTTCCCCAACCTCAGAGATCCTTGGGGGTGGTGGACCCTTCAATGGTCACTTCCCAGTGGCCATTTAACTTAACTGCAGGGGAAGGGGAAGGGTAACCAGGAAGGGTCACTTTTCCTTGCTCCTGTTCCCAGTCAGGGAACCAAAATGCAAGCTCATGGCCCACAAATGGCAGAGGCAGGAGACGGGAAGCAAACCTCAGATCAGCAAGCTCTCCTCTATTCTGCAACGAGGTCCATGGATCAGGCACGGGAGGGCCCATTTTCTGGGTATGGAGCTGGCCCCCAAGTTACAGAAGGAGTCGGGGTTTCATAGTTTCATTGGAGACTGTGGAGCTGCAGTTTGGACAGCCCTGGGCTGGCTGTACAGGGTAGAACTTTAGCTTAGGAAGGGAGTTGCAATAGGACTCTCCATCCCGATCCTGAGGGGTGGGTACTCATCTTGCCCATTGTTTTACTTTCTCTGGGATCCACTGTTTTCCAGAGTTTTAATATTTGTTGTGCCTACATTTAGGGTTAATTTGCAATGGGGGAAAGTCAAAGTTCAGGGCCCAGCATTCAGTATTTGCCCTTTCCTTCAAGATGCAGTGGGTAGGGAAGGGGTAAATGTCTGCTTTTGATGGCAATGCTGGGGATGAACCTGGGAAGGGTGGAAGTTGCTTTCTCCCCTCAGGGCCAATTGTTATTGGGAAAGGGTGGATTGGGAGAGGTTTAATGTTTGGCTAATTTCCCCTTCCTCCTCCCAAGCCACACTGTCCCTGTTTTTCTTGGGGATCTGTCCTGTAGGAATATTATTTTCTATAACCCTTCAGACAGGGTCTCACTAATTTCCCAGGCTGGCCTTGCTCATGATCCTCCTGCCTTGGCCTCCTGAGCAGCTGGAATCACAGGTTTGCACTATGGTTTCTTCCCATTTTGAACTTTACACAAAAGACCTCAAAAGAAATATATATATATTTCCCTGTCATCACCTGTTTTATTCTAGGGCCAAGGAATGTGTCTCTGCAGAGGAGGGACACTTGAGATCAGGGGCCACTTAACTGTGCGTTCCACTGGTAGAAGCAGACGGGCTCAGCAGACGGGCTCTAGCGTGTTCCCGGCACTGGAGACCCCACGGGCATGTGGCCCCACGGAGCTGAGAGGAGCCACCAAGCCCAGCAACCCATTTCTTCCCAGGATGTTCCTGGTCCAGGTCTGATCTCACCGCACTGTGCAACCTTTCTGTTTGAGTCTCTTATCTCCCAGTTCTTTCTTTGGAACTCCCACTAAGAGGTTTTCACTTTAAAAAGGAAAAAGTTAGGCCCTGTTCTCAGCCCGGAGAGTTCATCTTACAAATATGTCTCAGCAAGAGAAAAAAGAAATTCTGTGACTCATTGTGATAGGGAGATATTGTGACAAGAAAGATGTTAACATCTTAATGGAAGCCCCAGGGGAAATCTGCATGAAACAGGCTCTTTGTTGCTTAAAAGGAGCCAGTGATGCCTTATTTAAAAAAATCAAATCCCGATTTTGTTAAATATTCAGGCTGGAAGTGACTTAGAGTATTTTCCTTGTCTTCTGGGTGATTTTTTTCTCTCCTTGACAGATGCCAAGATGCTCAGAGTTGAAGAGACGCCTCCCCTCCCTTGGCCCACCTCCTGGAGGCCCTGGGGAAGACACGGCCCACCTGGATCCCTGCAGACCCTGAAGCTTTCTCAGGCTGGGGAAGAACTAGAGGAAGGTCCTGCTTCTGGGCCTCCGGGCTCAGTAGTCAAGAACCACCTGCTCAAGTCTCTCGGGATTCCCACCTTTCCATTTTATCAACTCCATTTAAAAAAATTCTGATTGGTTTTTGGGTTTCTTGAAATTTACCTTTCATTTCAAGTGTGTCCAGTATTCTTCAAGGATCGTTGCTCGAACACCTCAAGGGACAGAAAGCTCATCCCCCTCCTGGGGCAGGAAGTGCCATGTAGGGCTGGAGTCTGGCTCCCATTAACTTCTTCAGCAGATATTAGTCTTCCTCCTGGGATTAATAAAATAGCAAGGGTTGGTTTTTTTTTTTTTTTTTTTTTTTTATCACATAGCAACATTGAGAAGTTCCACTCAACCCCCCTCTTCTGTGGGTTTCCTGTGACATCACAAGGCAGGACAGACCTCCAACAGGAGACCATCTCTCCATCCCTGGAAGGCAGAAGTCTCTCTCTTCTCATGCAGAGGCTTCTCCAGAAGGAAAAGCAGAGCCAGGCCTGTCCTGAGGTCTGAGCCACGCACCCCAGGCCAGAAGGCTCCCTTGCAGTGGCACGGGGAGGTCCTTAAGGCGATGGCTGAGTTTACAGTCTGCATCCACAGGCTGGACTCTGCAGCTCAGTGTGGGGCAGGCACTCTGGGAGGGTTGGGGAAGATGTTTGTATCCTCTGGGTACATGAAACCCAGGAAGGGAATGTTTTTCAGGGGGTAAGGACAGCAGGGTAGCCCTGCTCAGGGACAAGTGTTACCCTTTGCAACTGGTGCCGAGTCCTGCTTCCTCAAGTGTTGAAGAATAACGCCGTAGAAGCAAACAGAGGCAAGTGTAGAGTGGAAAATAAAGTTTTATTAAAGAAAAGTAAAAGCAGACTTCTCCTGGGTGGAAGAAGGGGACCCAAAGGCGGAATCCGTGTGGCAAGTAAATCCTGTCCTTTTTATAAGTTTTACTCTCTTGTTCCCTCCCCCCCTCATTCTTCCTCTCTGCCTAGGCCCACTTTTGCAGGTGAGTGGCAAAAGCGGAAAAGCAGATGGGCAGGGGAAGGGCTGAAGCATAGCAGGTAATGTCCCAGCGGGTGTTAATTAGCAACTCTTTGCCTATAGTTCTCGATAAGGGCAGGTAAATCTGGTTATCCATGGGTTCCGGAGATCTTTGATATTCCATTCCCCAGGGCAGCCTCCAACTTCCAGATGTAGGTGTTTTTCATGTTCTTCATTTTCTCGATTTGACCCGATTTCTTTTATTTCTACACTAACTACCTATCCAGTTCTGGCTACACTGATCATGGGGCCTCACTGGAGAGGAGCACGCGGGGGCGGTTCTGCAGGGAGCCTAGTCAGGGTTACTGGGCTTGCCCAAAGTCGGGAGGCAGCTCCGGAGGCGGGGTGCCGAGGCTTCCTCGCTGCCTCTCTCACCTGCCCCCCCACAGGAAGCCGTTTGCGAGGCCCTCAGAGCCACGCATACCGCAGCAGCAGCCAGCGGCGCGGGTGCCGCGGGCCCAGCTCATTGCAGTGCCACCTGCCCCCCCCCCCGCTCTCCAGCAGCCCTGCATCCTGCCCACGGCGGCAGTCACTGTCTTTGCCGATTCTAATGGGGACAACAAACAAAGCCAAACGGGTAGCCCTTCTGTGGCCCAGTTTCCCAGGTGGGGCATCTATACATAGCCCTCCCAGCGCAGCCAGCTCAGGGCAGCTGCCCCGCTGCGGGGACACAGGACCACGGAGGAGAGTGGGACTCGCGGCGGGATGTCCAGCGGCCACTCTGGAGGTGACTTTGTGGATAAGAGAACAAACAAACAAACTCCTGCAGAAAGGGCCTGACGTTCTCCTGCCACTCCATGCTTCTGCTGGGTTCAGGGAACCCAGGCAAGAGTGGGGCTCAGAGCCTGACCTTCCCTTCCCCGCCCTCCTCCGCTGAAGGAGCACTCTGTGGCTCGCAGAGCAGTCACGAGTAAGCAGCGTCACTTGGCTCCTGTGCTCTGGGGACGCTAGACCTGGCCGGACCTTAGAGGTCCAGGCCTTTTTCTCTTGCCGCCCAAGGTCCATGGCTGAGGCACCTGCGATAAAAGACCAATTAACTATTTAATGTGAATTTATGTGTCCCCGAGCCTTCGGAAATGAAGACCTGAAGAAGCAAACAGGGAAAACCCTGGCTTCTTTTGTTTCCTTTTGTTTTGTTTTCATATGGGAGCTGGAACCCAAGGGTGCTCTACCTCTAGCTACCTCTCCTGCCCTTTTTATTTTCTTTTGACACAGTGTCTTGCTAAGTTTCTCAGGCTGGTCTCAAGCTTGCACTCCTCCTGCCTCAACCTCCCGAGTTGCTGGGATTATAGGTGTGAGCCACTGCACCTGGAGAAAACGGTCTTTTTACGCTCAGTGTGATGCAGCAGTGGACGGATGGTGTGGAGGAAGATGGCCAGAGGACAATGCGCATGAGCGAATGGTAATCAGCTGGCCTGTTTGTCCAGATTCTACTTGGCCTCCCTATGTCTTGGAGGCTGTTATGGTTTGGATGTGAAGTGTCCTCCAAAAGCTCATGTTGTATGGAAACAATGCAAGGAGGTTCCGAGGAGAAATGAGAGCCTTAACCTAATCAGTGAATTGATCCCTGATGGGATTAGCTGAGTGGTAACTGGAGGCAGGTGGGGTGTGGCTGGGGAAGTGGTTCACTGGGGGTGTGGCTATGGGGTACATATTTTGTATCTGGAGAGTGGCCTCTTCTCTGCTTCCTGATCATCACCACTATTCCACCATGATGTTCTGCCTCACCTCGAGCCCTGAGGAATGGAGCTGGCCTCCTATGGACTAAGACCTCTGAAACTGTGAGTCTCCAATAAACTTTTCCTCCTTACGGCTCTTCAGGTTGGGTCCTTTTAGTCACAGCAGTGGAAAAAAGCTGACTAAAACAGAAGGTAAACTCAGACTCTCTTGCAGGTAAAGGGCAGGCACTGCTAGAGTGAGGGTCTTCTGACCTACTTCAGAAAAGGTCGGGGAATTATGTTCTTCAGGGAGAAGGGCAGAGAAAACTGCCACTTCTACCATGTCCTCACGTGTGTGTCCTGAACCCATCACTTGCAGCCTCGTGGGTCACTCACTCTGAGCAAAGCCTGCACTATCCTAGGGACACTCAAGTGTCCTTAATGAGGAGAGGTCCCAATGGGGAGGACAGGCCTCCCCACAATGGTGAGCGCCATGTGAGGGCACTGTCTGAAGGTGGACCTTCCATCCCCAGGCAGGCCTTCAGATGGTGGAGCCCAGCGGGCAGCTCAAATGGAGCCGCACTGGAGACTCCGGGCTAGAGCACTGGTTAAGCTGCTCTGAGGCTCCCACACGGTGCAGTAGTAGATGTTTATTATAGTGCAAGCTGCTAAATCGGGAATATTGATAGGCAGCCATAAAGGATGAATAGTGTCATTTCATATAATGTACACACCGACTGACGGACGGGCTGCCGGCTGACTGCATAGCTGTTCACCACTCCCTCTCACCTGGTTTGGTTTCTGAAATTCTGGTACCTGAAGGTCATGCTCCTCTGGACATCACTTTTCAGTAGTGTCATTTTGAAAAGGCTAGTACCTATGTGTGTGCTTTATTTTAGCCTCAAACTGCCATGAAGCCTCGAATGGCCATTGTTCATAGCCAGCTGAGAGAGGACGCCCCAGGGGAGGATCTGTGGGTCAGAAGGGCAGCACACTATGGCCATCCGTGAGAAGGTCACTGAGCACAGACTCAGCGCCAGGCTACCAGCCAGATTCTGGCTTCACCCATGAGCCGCATGGTCGTGGGCAAGCTGTGGAATCTCAGGAGCTTTAGCTTCCTGGCGAGTACAATGAGGACGAGAACCCAGTTCCCCTCACATCCCTCTGCCATCTTTGGCCCCCGGCAGGATAAGCAATCACAACAAATGAGAACACACTTTCTCAGCCGGAAAGATTTCCACAAAAGCTCGCTTGTTTCACAAAACCCGCTTCCCAAAGTGGGAATAGATGCCCACTTACCAAGCGCCTTTTCTATGCATTATTAAGAGCAAGAACATAGGAAAAAATAAAATGAGTTTCTTATCCTCAAGGGGCTGGTGGTACTGGGAGTGATAAATAAGAAAACAGGCAATTAGTACAAGCATTGAAAGTGCTAAGCACAGGGTAATTGATTAATTTCTTCATCAAACATTTATTGAGGTCCATCTCCCACAAGTCAGTGTGCTGGATGGTATTGACACGAGGACAATGACCAGGAAGCCTGTTGGGAAGGCTGCCAGCAGCAGGTACCATGGAGCTGACTCATGGAGTCTGGGGAGGAGAGAGTCCCGTGAGGTTTAAGGCCTAAGGTACTGCAGGCTGGGGGTGTGGGGACATAGGGCCTGGCTGGTCACAGGTATGGTGAATCAGGGCCACTTCTTGACCTCTTCATTGACAGAAATTCTGCGGAGGATGACTGCAGAGTCTGGGGGCCCAACTGACTCAGAACCCTGGTTACCCAAGAGTGTTCTAGGTCAGCAGTGTGCCCGATATTCCAGGAGGGGATGCCCATCAACTCCCAGGTGCCCACCAGGGTGCCCTCGGCCCTGAACTCCTGCTCTGCATGTTCACAGGCCCCTCTGTACTGCGAGTGACTTCGAGAAAACCAACTAACTTAAATATTAGCCCAGCCGATAATTAGGTTAATTAAGCTAATAACTAGGACAATGAATTTATTGCAGAAGAAGTCATCCAAGGTATGCCAAGGCCAATTAAAATTGAAATTAAAATTAACTGCCGTCTGGGGTTCCCAGTATCTCTGACCCTGCTGTTGGCTCAGATCAGCCATCCTTGACTGCACGTGGGGGAAGCCGTTCCTTCATGCTCACGTCGGCCGCACAGACCTCGCAGCTGCAGAGAGAGCGGTGTCCTTGGGGTCACGAGCCTCTTTTCAGATGCAGAGAAATGTCTCTTTGCCTTCACATGAACAAAGTAAAAGATCCGCTGATTTCATTTCCTCATAAAGATGGATGATTTCCAAGTGTTGAAACTGAACTAGAAGCTTAAAACCCATTTCCTTGCAAAGCCCAGGCCCGGCGGCGTCTCCTCCCTCGGCTGCTGAACCCGGCCGTGCAGACTGCGAGACGAGCTCCGTGTGAATGGGAACTTAATTTGATTTCCAGGATAATGTATCCCCCAAAGGTGCAGAATCCCCAAGGAGATAAGAGGGGCTTATTATTCTCCGAGCGAGCAGTGTTTCGCAGCCGCCTGGAGTACAAGATGAAGCAGGATCTCGCTGCCAACGCGGTGCTGCGGTTGACACCTGTCCCCAGCAAGGCTCACTTTCTGAAGGATTTCGCTTCTGGGAAAGGAGTCCCAGGGTTTTGAGTCACTCTTGTCTCTTACACAGGGGTCTCTTTCAGCTTGTGACCTGCTGTGCTCTGAGGCATTTCTACTGAGCAGAATGAAAGGAAAGGTTCCCGCTACCTGGGAAGGAAGGATGTCAGTTTCTCTCCTGGGGTGGGGGCACTTCAGAGTGCATGGGCTTTCCCTCTGCTGTGTGTGGGGACCTGTTTCAGGACCAGATCAGCTTGTCCTATTCTTTCCTTGTCAGAGATCCCGGAACGTTACTGTCCACCGCAGCAGCCTCTCTGGCCCCAGGATTCTTGGGTCCCTGGGGCTTACTGGGAAAGGTGGTGCTGCCCTTCCTGTTTCCCCACTCCTTTTTGATCTCACAATGACAAGTACGAAGGGTTGCTTTGGTTTGCCTTTTGCCTGGTTCAGTCCTGAGCGTTGGCCTTCAGTTTTTATTCCTGGGGGTATGACTCAACAAACCCCAAATGCCTGGCACTCTTGCTGCTAAGCGATTCACACAGAATAAGCAGCCTCACAACACGGAGTTGAGACCGTGCCTCTGCAAAGTCTCACGTCTCACATGACACAAGCCTTTGGAGCTGTTGGTGGATGGAGATGGGGATGATGTCAGCTTCTTAGATGTCAAAGTGCCACTGAGTGACATCTCACCACAAAGTGTAAACAGGAAATGGGGATCTAGTTGGTAATGGTTGACACCAGATCTCCAGCCTGGGAACTTACTTCCCCTGGGTGTCTTCCACCCTGGAGGTAATGCCCCGGGCCTGGTGGGCAGCTGGTGAGCCTCAGGCCCCCTGCTCCTGCTGCCAACCCTTTCACCACAGTGGGCAGCCCTGGGCGCATGCTTGTCCTGGGACTTCCTCCATGTATCTAGCATAACTTGACAGGGACACCTGGACTGTAGGAAGAGGAAGGAATGTTCATTACCAATTAGGAGATTTTTGTCTGGAAACCGATAATAGGAGATCAACAGGAGCCAATGGATGTTATAACACCAGGGGAGGCAGTGGAGGCCGTGGCCGAGGGGTTTGAGCAGGAAGACAGTTAGGTAAGGCATTTAGGAAGCCAAGTGATCAGAACCCACTGACAAAGAGGTGACTGAAGGGCATTTCAGGGTTTCATTCAGAGGCAGCAGAGTGGAGTGGCTCATTTTTAGCTACTGGGGATTTAAGGAGGAAGATGTGGTAGAACTACAGATTAAAGGAGCCCTGTTTAAGTCACCTTTTTGCTGCTGTGACTAAATGACCTGATGAGAAAAATTTTAGAGGAGAAAGAGCTTATTTGAGGGCTCAGGGTTTCAGAGGTCTCAGTCCATAGACGGCCTCTCCATTCCTCAGGACTTGAGATGATGTAGAACATCATGGTGGAAGAGGGTAGTGGAGGGAAGCAGTTCACATGGTGATCTGAAAGCAGAGACTCCACTCACCAGATACAAATATATACCCCAAGGACATACTCCCAATCCAGCCACACCCTACCTGCCTCCAGTTACCACTCAGTTAACCCCATCCTGGGATTAATTCACTGAGTGGGTTAAGGTGTCTCATAACCAAATCATTTCTCCTCCAAACTTTCTTGTATCATCTCACACGGGAGCTTTTGGGGAACACCTCATATCCAAACCATAACAAGTCCTGAATCTGGTCTTTTAGATTTTGTGCATAAGTTTTAACTGGAAAATATCTTAGACTTCTTTTGATGGAATAAGTAAATTTGGTTTTGGGTATGTTTAATCTGACTATCCTTGTCTGTGCTTTAGAATTAGAAACCTAGGCTGGGAATAGCAGTGTGGAGTCATCCATGAGTAGAGGTAAGGGCGTGGTTCTGGGCAAGATGGCTCAGCAGATGTGTAAGGCCTGGAAAGAGGAGCAACAAGAAGACCCAGGAAGGTCTTAGGGGAGGAGAGGAGCACTGGAAAAAGAGCAGTAATTAATGAAAGGGAATTGTTACAGTTTAGATGTGGTGTCCTCCAAAAGCTCATGTGTGAGACAAAACAAGAGGGTTCAGAGGGGAAGTGATTAGTTGTGAGACCCTTAAACTAATCAGTACATTAATCTCTGATAGGCTTAACTGAGTGGTAACTGGTTACAGGTGGGGTGTGGCTTTGGGGTATATATTTGTATCTGGCAAGCGGAGACCACTCTCTTTTCTTCCTGATCACCATGTGAGCTGCTTCCCTCTGCCACACTCTTCCTCCATGACGTTCTACCTCACCTTGAGCCCTGAGGAATGGAACCTGCTGTCTACGGATTGAGACCTCTGGAACTGTGAGCCTCAAATAAACTTTTCCTACTCTACAATTGTTCTGGTTGGGTCTTTCAGTCCCAGCAATGAAAAAACTGACTAAAACAGGAATGCTGCCCTGGAAGACAGAGGAAGGGAAGTTTTAAGGCCAAGTGCTAGGTAAGGTCAAAGTGGGAAAATATCCACTGCATTTGATGCTTAGGATATTTAGGATTTCTCAAAGGAGTTCTAGGAGACAGCAAAGAGAGCAGTAAAATTGCATTGGTTAGATGAGAAGGGTAAAGACAATTTTAAATAAGAAAAATGAGTCTTTTCAGTCAATGATGCTGAATTAATAATATATTAATATAAAAAATTGAATTTGGATTCTCCACATACAATTTCAAATAGCAAAGACATGTGGTAGATGAAAGTCCAAAGCTTTTGTATGGGGGTAGGGGTTTCGGGGATTGAACTCAGGGGCACTCAACCACTGAGTCACATCCTCAGCCCTTTTCGTATTTTATTTAGAGATAGGGTCTCACTGAGTTGCTTAGCATTTTGCTGTTGCTGAGGCTGGCTTTGAACTCTGGCTCCTCCTGCCTCAGCCTCCCAAACCATGCCCGACAACACCAAAGCTTTTTAAAGAAGATATAAGATAATATTTTCACAGTCTGAATGTTGGCAGATATTTCTTAAACAGGGCACAAAATCACTAAACAAAAGTGAAAAAGATAAAGGGACTTCATTAAAATTAAGAACCTCTATTATCAAAAGACACTATTAATTCAGTGTGAAAGGGCAGGTTGCAGAGTGAGAAAATATTTGTAATACTTATATTCAATAAAAAACTATATATATATAGTTTTATACTATTTATATATAAAAATACTATATATATATAAAACATATATATAGTTTTATTTTTTTAAACTATATTTTATAGTTTTAACTATATATATAGTTTTATATATATATATAGTTTTATATATAACTATATATATATAGAACACACTATATATATATAGAACACACATCAATAAGAAATATTAGGCCTAGTAAGAAAAAAATGAGAAAATACCTTGAAAAGACACCTCACAAAAGAGGGTAGACAAATGGCTCAATAAACACGAAGAGGGACTTAACACTAATTAGTCACTGGGGGATTGCAAAATAAAGCCATAGTGAGCTGTCCATCACATACACATGCTGCCATGGCTAAAGTTAAACACACCGAAAACATCGAGGATTGGCAAGGATGTGAAGGAACTGAAGTTCTCTTACCCTGCTAGTGCAAGTTTAAGGAATATGATCATTTGGGAAAACTGCTTTTAGTATATTATAAACTTGAACAGAGAAAGAACTAAAGTGGAATGTGGACGCCAATAAGTTTGTAGGTGTGGTGGGGACTGGAAGTCAAAAGGGTTCAGATTAATGTTCTTTTAATTTTTGTATTTAATTTATCTAGTTAATTTAGTGGATTTCTTTTTTACTGGCTCTATATTTTCAGTTAACTTCTTTAAGATCTTCAGGATAAAGAACCCTAAACTACTGAGTATTAAAATTCAGTATTTTGTTAGCCAGTATTTATGTTTGATTCTTTTTCTTGTCTTACTGCATTGGCAAGGATGTGAGAACAATAGTGAACAGAAGCATAATTATTGAGCTTCTTGTTTTATTGTTGGGTTGAGTGGGACTGTTTTCAATGTTTCATCATTGATCATGTTTGTTGTAGATTTCTGCTAGATGTGCTTCAAATAATTAAAAAGTTTATTTCCATTTCCATTTTTAAATTAAAGAGTATTTTTAAATTAAAAATGGATGTGGAATTTTATTAATACCTTTCATCATCTATTAAGATTACTTGGCTTCTGTTTATTCAGGCAATTATTCGCATTACTTCGTTTCTCGTTCTAGCCACTTTCTGTTTTCAAAATGAACCTGAATAGACCATATGTTATGCCACAAAGCTACTCTTAACAAATACAAAAACATAGAGATACTACCTTGTATACTATCAGATCATAATGGAATGAAATTAGACATCAACGAGAAAGTTAGAAACAGAAACTACTCCAAGACCTGGAGATTAAATAATATGCTATTGAATGATACATGGATAACAGAAGACATTAGGGGGGAAATTAAAAGATTCTTAGAGGTCAACGAGAATAAAGATACAACATATCGAAATCTCTGGGATACTATGAAAGCAGTGCTAAGAGGAAAATTCATTGCATGGAGTGCATTTAATAAAAGAATGAAAAGTCATCAAATCAATGACCTCACATTACAGCTCAAAGCCCTAGAAAAAGAGGAACAGATCATCACCAAAAGTAGTAGAAGACAGGAAATAATCAAAATCAGAGCTGAAATCAACGAAATTGAAACAAAAGAAACAATTCAAAAAATTGACGAAACAAAAAGTTGGTTCTTTGAAAAAATAAACAAAATTGATAAACCCTTACCCACGCTAACGAAGAGAAGGAGAGAGAAACTCCAAATTACTAAAATTCGTGATGGAAATGGAAATATTACAACAGACACAATTGAAATACAAAACATAATAAGAAGCTACTTTGAAAATTTATACTCCAACAAAATAGAAAACCTGGAAGACATCAACAGGTTCCTAGAGGCATATGAGCCACCCAAACTGAATCTGGAGGACATACACAACTTAAATAGATCAATTTCAAGCAATGAAATAGAGGAAGTCATCAAAAGCCTACCAACAAAGAAAAGTCCGGGACCAGATGGATTCACGGCCGAGTTCTACAAGACCTTCAAAGAAGAGCTCATTCCAATACTCCTCAAAATATTTCATGAAATAGAGGGAACCCTTCCAAACTCATTCTATGAAGCTAATATCACCCTGATACCAAAACCAGAGAAGGACACATCAAGGAAAGAAAATTTCAGACCCATATCTCTAATGAACATAGATGCAAAAATTCTTAACAAAATTTTAGCGAACCGCATACAAAAGCATATTAAAAAGATAGTGCACCATGATCAAGTGGGTTTCATCCCAGGGATGTAAGGTTGGTTCAACATCCAGAAATCAATCAATGTAATTCACCACATCAACAGACTTAAGGTCAAGAACCACATGATTATTTCAATAGACGCAGAGAAAGCATTTGATAAAATACAGCACCCCATCATGCTCAAAACACTAGAAAAAACAGGGATAGTGGGGACATTCCTTAACATTGTAAAGGCTATTTATGCTAAACCCACAGCTAACATCATTCTAAATGGAGAAAAATTGAAAGCATTCCCCCTGAGAACTGGAACAAGGCAAGGATGCCCTCTTTTGCCACTACTATTCAACATCGTTCTTGAAACTCTAGCCAGAGCAATTAGACAGACCAAAGAAATTAGAGGAATACGAATAGGAAAAGAAGAGATCAAACTATCCCTATTTGCTGATGACATGATTCTCTATTTAGAAGATCCTAAGAATTCCACCAGAAAACTTCTGGAACTCATTAATGAAATCAGTAAAGTAGCAGGATATAAAATTAATGCTCATAAATCTAATGCATTTTTATTTGTAAGTGATGCATCCTCTGAGAGAGAAATTAGGAAAACTACCCCATTTACATTAACCTCAAAAAAAAAATAAAATACTTGGGAATCAATCTAACAAAAGATGTGAAAGACCTCTACACTGAGAACTACAGAACACTAAAGAAAGAAGTTAGAGCATCTGAGAAGATGGAAAGATCTCCCATGTTCTTGGATAGGCAGAATTAATATTGTCAAAATGGCCATACTTCCAAAA